>CM067085.1:31253156-31690656 GCA_034008185.1 Gorsachius magnificus
CCACTCTCCATGGTATTTGAAAAGTCATGGCAGTCAGGTGAAGTCCCTGGTGACTGGAAGAAGGGAAACATTGTGCCCATTTTCAAAAAGGGTAGAAAGGAGGACCCCGGGAACTACCGACCTGTCAGCCTCACCTCTGTGCCTGGGAAGATCATGAAACAGAACCTTCTAGAAGCTATGCTAAGGCACATGAAGGACAGGGAGATAATTCGAGATAGCCAGCATGGCTTCACCAAGGGCAAGTCCTGCCTGACAAACCTAGTGACTTTCTATGATGGTGTGACAACAACAGTGGACAGGGGAAAACCAATGGATGTCATCTATCTGGACTTCTGCAAAGCCTTTGCACGGTCCCCCACAACATCCTTCTCTCTAAATTGGAGAGCTACGGATTTGATGGGTGGACTGTTTGGTGGATAAGGAACTGGCTTGATGGTCGCATCCAGAGGGTAGTGGTCAACAGCTCAATGTCTGGATGGAGACCGGTGACAGGTGGTGTCCCTCAGGGGTCCGTACTGGGACCAATGCTGTTTAATGTTTTCATCAATGACTTAGCGAGATTGAGCGCACCCTCAGCAAGTTTGCAGATGACACCAAACTGAGTGGTGCGGCTGACACACCAGAAGGACGGGATGTCATCCAGAGAGACCTGGACAGGCTGGAGAGGTGGGCCTGTGTGAACCTCATGAGGTTCAACAAGGCCAAGTGCAAGGTCATGCACCTGGGTCGGGGTAACCCCAGGTATCAGTACAGGCTGGGGGAAGAAAGGATTAAGAGCAGCCCTGCCGAGAGGGACTTGGGGGTGCTGGTGGATGAAAAGCTGGACATGAGCCAGCAATGTGCGCTGGCGGCCCAGAAGGCCAACCGTACCCTGGGCTGCATCAGGAGAAGCGTGGCCAGCAGGTCAAGGGAGGTGATTCTGCCCCTCTACTCTGCTCTGCTGAGACCTCACCTAGAGGACTGCATCCAGCTCTGGAGCCCTCAGCACAAGAAGGACATGGAACTGTTGGAGCAGGTCAAGAGGAGGGCTACAAAAATGATCTGAGGGCTGGAGCACCTCTCTTATGAGGACAGGCTGAGGGAGTTGGGCTTGTTCAGCCTGGAGAAGAGAAGGCTGCGGGGAGACCTGATTACGGCCTTTCAGTATCTAAAGGGGGCCTATAGGAAAGATGGGGAAAATCTTTTTAGTAGGGCCAGCTGTGACAGGACAAGGGGTAATGGTTTTAAACTGAAGCAGGGTACGTTTAGACTGGATATAAGGAAGAAATTCTTTACAACGAGGGTGGTGAAACACTGGAACGGGTTGCCTAGAGAGGTAGTGGAGGCCCCATCCCTGGGAACATTCAAGGCCAGGTTGGATGGGGCTCTGAGCAACCTGATCTAGTTAGCGGTGTCCCTGCTCACTGCAGGGGGGTTGGACTAGATGACCTTTAAAAGGTCCCTTCCAACTCAAAACATTCTATGATTCTATGATAAGTACATCTCTTCTAGTAAATTACTGAAGTCAATGAACTTGAGAAGCCATACGAACAACTCCTAGTGTATGTTGAGGACTACAGCACACTGTAAAAGCTAGCCATTAAAAGCAGAATTACCAAGTTACAAAATAAGAATGAAATTATTACGTCTTTTCACATCTTGTATACAATGAAATGCCTCATTTAACACAAATCATACTAACAGTGAACTATCAGCATTCAAGCCAGCCCTGAAGCATGCCTGAAAATCCACTGCTGTCACCCCTCAGGGCTATTTCCTGCCGGCAGTATCTAGTTAGGAAGCTGACATACCTAAAGGACTATGAGACACACTAGATCAGAAATGGTGTGCTTGGTGCATGCTACTACACATGCAGAATTGAGTGGAGCCATGACATGATTTCCAGGAATAAGCTTAGAAAGAAGAAAAAAGGAAAGAAAAAATGCAGACTTTTAAAATTTTAATTACTCTTTTAATTACAACTTCTCTAAAGAGAAAATAAAGGGACATGAGAAGAATCATGATTTTTTTCTAGAATTTTTTAAGGCAATACAAATACTTTTTGTATGGGAAAGACATTTTATATATGGGGGTGGTAGGTAGGAAACAATTATTTAAATCTCTCATACCTTAAAAAGGGTAGCAGATAAAAACAAAACAGCCACTCTTCATTATATTAGAGGCCATTTTTTTTTATCCAATTCCCTATGATCATTGTCAGAACTTCCAGCATAAAGGATGGAATAAAAAAAAACCCCAAACACCTCAGTGCAGAAACAATCTGTCCATCCCCACCCCCCAAAAATAAATATGCTGCAAATACAAAAAAGAAACATGAACTATCATAGAACACAGTACGGAACATTAGCCTGCTAAGGAACAAACATGAAACCGCTGAAACGGTCTTCCTTCACCACTGATGCCTTATGGTTAAGTAAAAAGATCACAGAAATTTAAGGAAAACCTTCACATTTCAGCTATGTCTAAATATATCAATATATAGTTATTTTATATTGCCTATTATATAAAATAAAAAATATTTTTAAAAATAACTTAAAAGCCTGAAGGCAGAACTAGAATATAAAGTCCAACAGTTTACCAAAAATACCATTAGCTGGTCCCTCCCACATGCCTGGCATTTAAGAGAAAACCTCTGGAAACATAGCCTCTCCTTAGGATACTACTTGAACCTAAATTTGACTACTATGATATCATGGGACAGTAAGTGATAGAGCCATTGGGGAAAAAACAAACAAACAAAAAACCCAACAATGAATCACGTAATAATTCGGAACCCAACCAAGGTAAAGCCCCAGCAAGGGAGCCAGGATGAGGGAGACAATGTAGCCAGGACTGGGCAGGACCTGCAATCCAGGTTGCTTAATAAACATTACTTAAACCAATAGAACAGAGTACTGTTCAGGCATGTATTTTTTTCATGTTTTATGTAAGAGACAATCTTAGAAACTGGCAAATCAATTCCTGTACAACTAGAACAGGAATTCCAAAGAATTACTGCCACAAGAGAAATTGTTACTAAGAAACTAACGCTTATTAGCAACACAGACAAGTTTCCAGAGATTGAGGTGTTGCTTTGGCCCTACTCTTTACATACAAACTGCATATGAAATGGAATTGTAGAGCCATTTTGGAACAGTTCTGAAAGATGCACTCTCTGTATGAGTGTTTTCCTTCTGATGGCCTGTCACTGTAGTGACAATAGGTTCAAGACACTTAAGCTCTCTATGTTTCTCACAGAGGAATGCTCACATCTGTCAGTAATCACATGAATATTATCACATCACTGTTAACACATAATGGTTAGGACCTTATTAGCAGTGCTTTTCATAATTCCTTGAAAGGAGAAGCTAAGAAAACTCATTTCCTTCACACAAATTCAGGCCAAATCTTTTATACAAATTATCAGCCTGGGTTCATTAGCCACTTTGAGGCAAAAATTAACATAATCTTATTTTTTCACATTTTATGTCAAAAACAACAAAAAATTCCTAATCAAAAGCAAACAGATTCCTAGATGGCTCCAGGTTTCACTCTATATTCTGCATATGGAAATAGTGTTCCAAACAATCTGGGGAGACAGCTAGAAATAGACAAGGGCTGGGCCCCATTCCTCCTCCTAGGTTGATTGTGATGCAGGATCAAGCTGTAGGAAGGTAAACCTGGTAGACTCTTTCAAGGAAGAAACTACATGAAAATTTAAAATTGTCATGTTAAAAATCATACAGAGTAAGACCAGAGTAAATCATACTATCTTTATCTCTGTATGTATAACAAGACAGATCATACATACACTTCCTATACTTCCTTGTATCACATGTGCTGAAAAATCTTAGCAGAGTTCAGACAGTGCTGACTATGAGTGGCTGATATATTCCCACCCCATCACGTGCATCTGACAGCTCTTTGGATGTTTTCTTTAGCTACACACAGTTTATTTGTACACTTTTCCATGTGTTTTGTCGTTTGGTGGGGATGGGTGTTGGTTGTATTTTGGGTTTTGAGCTTTTTTTTTTTAAACTTTGAACATGAACAGGTACCTTTCTATATTTGTATTAACATGGCGGGTTAATAATTTATGGCCTGTCTCTTAAGGACTCCATGTGCTGTTCAAGAGCCTATACAGTGTATCCCTGTATTTTCCATTTCAGTTAACAGCATATTCTTTCCCAAAGCTCTTTTCTGTGGCCGGTACTGCAACCTGGAAGTGTCCAAAAATTTAGTGCGTAACAACCCCTGAGGTCCCTCCCAGAAAAATCCTAAGCTAGCAAAAGGCAAAGCCTTTTATGGAGCCTGGTACCAAATTTGTTTAAAGAAAAAATCCAACAAAACCAGCACACTCAGCAACAGCCATCCCAAACCACCCCAGCTGCCAGCTGGCACCAGTTCCAGCGGTTCCCCATGCCTGCCATAAAGCCTGCAGGAAGAATGCAGCTCTGCAAGAGCCCCTGCTCCCACACACGTGTGGTGAAGCACCTTCGTCACACTCCTAACCTTACAGCCCAGGATTTCAAAATGAGTTGTCCTTGCCCAGGTCTTTGGGCACTACAGAAAACAGCCCTTGCCACAATGCTGTTTCACCATTTCCCTCTATTAAACAACTTCTGAAGAGTTGGGCTCCAACTTCAAAGGCAGCTCAGTGAGGACACAGGGCCTGGTAGGCTGAGTTCAGTCCAGAATGAGCACTATACCATGATACAAAATGTCTATTTTCTGTCATGAGTAACCATAATCTTGACGGGTTTTTTTCCTTTTTTAATCTACAGAAAAGGAATCTTTAATATCAGGCTGAGCTGCTCTCCAAAAGGAAGAAGTTATTATGCACTTAAAATAGTAAATGATGGTTTAAAGGTGTGCTATTCAGTTTAATTAATGATTGCATTTGCATTGCTTCATTCCTTTAACATGATGCAACAACAGTAGTGACTAACCTTTTTGCAGTTTAATAGACCTTGCAACTGCAAGATGATCCCTCTTCCATTTAACAAGCCCTTGTTATAGTTTAACAAATCTGGTTTTGCTCTTTGGCGATTCTCATCAAAATGCTTTGGAAGGTACCACCATTCACCTGCAGCCTGATTTTCAGAGGACCTCACTGCACACAATTCCAATTAAAACTTTCCCCACTTACATCTTTGAAAATCCAACACTAGCAAGGCATTTAGAAGTTTCCAACCTTTCCTCATCTATAGGGTAACGTACAAAATAATCAGGGTCAGATACAGGATAACTTAAGAGAAGGGAATCACATGTTAAAATGCTAACATGGGAACCTCAACTCATCCCATCAGTGTAGAGAAAGGCAACCCATCATTCTTTGTCAAGAGATGGCCGTGCAATGGATGAATTTATGTACACGAATGTCTGTTGCCAGATTAGGCAACAGCAGAGTGACTTTCCAGACTGCCAAATGCCTGCCCTTGTTCAGAATTTCCTTGGTTTTGTAGGCTTACTCTCTTTACTACAAAATAAAATACAAGAGTTCACATTATAGAGTACCCTTCATCCCAAAACACTCTATGGACTATGAACCCTCTCACAGAACTGCCAGAAGTTTCAGTACTGAGTGCTACATGAAATGCAGGACTAGCAAAGTGCAAGGCAGCAGCACACTGCTGCAGCCTGCTCCACAGCTGTGTCTCACATGCCATACTCTTGGCTAAGGACATAGAGCCAAACTCCTACTCACATCAAAAGTGCTGCAAAACTTCTAATACATGTAAGAGCTCTGACAGGACCTTAGTTTGAAATCCCTTCCCCAGAAGCTAAGCTGCAGAGGACCTAGACTGCCCCTATTTCACACATGTGAAGGGTTTGTGTCTCTCATGACAGGAAAAAATTGTGAGGTTACAGACCCAATAGTACACCATTAGAACCACCTTGAATCAAAAAGCCCAGTAAACTTAATGCAAAAAAATAACTACACAACAAAAAAGGAGAATTTGATATAAATATTAAAAAGATCATAAGACAAGATACTGATTTCACACCAGTATCATGGAAGTGCAACTCCATCGATGTTGAGGATTTCCTGCCTTCAGGATGTGCCAGAAAAATCCTGACATTTTCCATAGTCCCCTTTCACACAAAGATAAACTCTAGGGAGTCAGAGCTCTTCTGATGTAAAGCTGATAGTCTGCTCAGCTCAATGTTTCCCCAACACATCACTGTTTGGATATTTATTTTACTTCTTTTAGGGTAAAAAAAAAAATAATTACCACATTTGAAAAGTCAGTGCAGCTATCACAATCAACTCTATGCCAACCATGTTCTCTAGCTTTCTGCAAAACCTTCCAATCCACTAGCAATTCAGTAAAGAATCAGTATGCCTAGGTCAATGAGGCACAAGAGCACAGATATTAAAGACAGGTGTGTGGTTTTAGCAACAGATAATAAAGGGGGAATTGTTTTTATTGAGTGACAAGGAAGCAATAATAACGGGCCAAACTCTGTACTTGTGGATTGCAGCGAGCATAAGCCCCAAGAGAATCCGGCACTAAACCAGTAACATATGAACTGCTACAAGCCCATGATTTCCATCAGATCCCTAACCAAATGGCCAAACCTGAGGAAAACCCCATCATGGCCAGAGAAGCCCTGGTCTTGTATTACCATCACAAAGAAAAGACATTCCCTGTATTTCCCCCCTTTCACCCTCAACTTGCAAGCTTCCATTTCCACTGGAGTATCTAAACAGACAGAGTCAAAAATCTGGTGCTCTCTGTCAGAGCTCCTTCCAGCCCCTGGGATCTTCCCCAGCCTTTCTCCCTTACCAGAGCCCCTTTCAACCACCATCTTCTCTCTTCACTACTACAAGCACTCTTCCTACACAGCCACAGCAGCTGCTCGAGTCCACATGTATTTGCCTCACACTGCAGGCCTCTTCAGGGCACCCCTGGCAGACACACCTCTTGCCCTACCCATGCAACAGCTCTGCATCTGATAGTACACCTGATCTTTTGACCCCTTTCTGCTGTTCTTTCCTTATGTTTCAGACCTGGCTGCCTCTCTGTTGGCCAGATCAATCATTCAATCCTTTCTGGCTTCCACTGTGTTTGCACACAACGTAATTTGGCTATTGTGGAGGAAGAAACCCTCAAGTTCTTTGAAGATTTTAATAAAAAGTAGGCTTCCTTCTTTCACTCCAGTAACAAAGTGGCTGCAGTCCATGGGAAACCTCAGGAGCTGCAGGAATAGATGGGGAAGCCTCTCTCCACCTGAGTGCTGTACAAGCAGTCTATCTCCACACCATCCCTCTCTCTCCTCATCAACTCCAGAGCAAGGAACACAAGCTCTGATCCTAACACCAAAGCCCAACTTGACGCCAGCAGCTTAACAAACCAGCCAACTCAAAACAATTTCTAGCAAGCACTAAGTTATTATCGGAAAAGAGAATTACAAAAAAGTCAACATTTCATTCAGACTGAGCCCTAAAGATCACTAAATCAAATTCTGCACAGGCTAGTATTACTGCACAAGATAGTTATTCCCTCCATCAACACAGAATGGAGAAGTCCCACAGTGATGAAGTTTTGGGACTTGTAGGTTTTTCCACCACTAGTATAAACCACAGTCTCCGAATACATTCCCACTCAGAAGTACCACCACACCCAGACTGCAAGTGCAAGGCTTTTATTGCATGTAATTTTACAGAGAACCATACACAGCACTGCAATTTAAATACTAAAAGTGGACAGTTTAAGTGTAGTGCAGAAGCAGAATCCACAAACTGGACATGTGTAGGACAGTACACACTGAAAGCTGTTTTTATGTATTACTAATCAGTAACTCAGTCTGAAATGACCATTTGAGTACATGCTTGAGCTGAGAGCCATCCAAAGCCCAAATAGTCATTCTCGGCAGTTGTACCTAAACCAAAAAGAAAGCCTCAAGCCCTGATCTGCCATCCCATTAGCTGTCAGCATGCATCAGTCTTCAGCAGCAATAAAAGCCACGTGCCACAGAGAGCACTCAGGCAGACATCCCAGTGCTGAACCTTAAGGACAAGCTCTGCACAGGTTTCTAACAAAATCAGCCAGATCCTGAAGCGCTAGCATCATTCAGAAATGTCTCATAGCACAAACACTATCTTTTGGTGCTGTTCCACGTAAGATTCAGTCAAACACCATAAATTCTTGCATAGATTTTGCATAAGGTTGGGACAACAAACACCAGCCTACCTGCCCTGAATATGGGCTGTTTATTTTGAAATGCTGCCAGGCAGGTTGGCCTTACCAGCACAGAAGGATAACAGCTCAGCGAGACTGCGCTGTCAACAAAACTGTAGCAGCTTCTTTAATGCTAACTCAAAACACGCCCACAACTTTTGAGGATAGTCCCCTCCCAAGAAATCATACTCACAGTCCACTTGGCCATGCACAGCACAAACAGATAACATTGCTCAACGCCACTCAGAACATAAAACAGCACCAGTCCTCTTAGAAGCACAGTTTATGGAAACACCAGGGTTAAGTTACCACTTTATAAAAAAAAAAAAGCAATAGAACAGACCTTCAGCCAATGAACAGCAAATAAAACTGTACCAGTTTACACAGGCCAAAATCTGTCCCCAACTCTGAGCAGCAGCACACTGGTATTCCCAAACAGGTGAGGGTTCTTTGCCATTTGAACTCTTACCTTTTCAACACTTGGGAGATTAGGTTCATCAGTAATTTAAACACTGGACACAGTACACAGCCATAAGCATTTTTTTCAGTCGGCAAACCACTAGAGAGAGTACTGAAAGGCCTATTATGAAGGCCAATCACTATCCTTTTCTTGAATGACCACATGAAAATCAGTGACTGTTCCACAATGGATTGAAAGGGCCTTTTGTCTGAAGGAAAAGGACAAGGAGTCACAAAGTATTGCAGATTCATTTGTAACTCATGGTTTTTGAAGAAACTGTATAGCTTCAGTTAAGACCAAACCAAGAAAAGAACAGGCTTTGAAAATGTTATGCCACAACCCTTTCCTATTACGTATATGCAGAGCATATTTTTAGATTAGTGTCTTTTGTATTACAAAAAGATGGGCAGGCATTCTATATCATTGTTGTTTTACAAGAGAAGTTTAAAACACACACAGAGTTTTGACTTTATTCTAAAACCCTAACTAGGGTCTACAGCACTATTTGCCTTGTCTAAACAGAAAACCATCAGAAGCTTTTTTGGTACGAGATCTAGTAAAAGTATAATTGCACCAGAATAATAAGTGAAAACATTGTTACTGTTGCTTAATAACCACTTCAGTAATTGAGCAAATTTACCATCATCCATAAAGTATATGGTGGCCCATTCAACAAAAAGACATTTTTCATATTCAGAAACCAGCATTTGAGACTCTAATTTTGAAGTCTGTTTCTGAAGCCTCTCACAAAAAAAGGTCAGTTGCATCTGCTGATGACTTCTCAGAAGTAAGAAATGTTTAACTTCTCCACCTGCCCCAATCACATTTTCTGTTCTCAGGTTTTACATGCAAATGTGCACATGCTCAAAATGGGATTTGCACACATGATTTCACTGCAGAGTTTCTAAACAAGCTTCACATGGACAAGCTTTCAGCAGGAAAGACAGTGGGGGCTAATAAGCAAAACCAGATTTCTTCTAATCCATATACAGAACTAGGGAATTACTGTACTTCTACTCAGAAACAAAAGTCACAGCTGTCAGACTTGCCCTCTTCACCCATCTGTTCCACCCACATACTTGTGAAACTAAACAGTCAAAAAATGTCAGTTTTCACTCTCCAGCTTCTTGCTGCATCCCAGAATTTATATGCCTGGTGCTCCCACAACGCCTCCTGAAAATCAAGCAATATATTTTGATAACACCATTGGTCAAGGTGCCAGTTGGATTTAGCTCTTCTGACTGCCCTGTCAAATTACATCAGGCAAGGAGCTGGTCTTTGGCACATTACAAGACGACAGCACTACCAGGGCCAAAAATCTTTGCTGCGGGAATCACCCACGATGCCACTTTCAGATATATACAGGAAGTAAAAGTCCCGCCATGCCAAATATACTCCCAAGGTAATGATATACCCCATCATTGCATACTCTGTAAAACACGAGTTTATAGTCCTCAGGACTGTAAAGAGAATCTTGCAAATGCAAAGTAGAGGCAAAAGAACGCTGCACGGTCTTCTTGAAGCTGAAGGTGCTCAGAAACAAACAGGGCACCGAGATGTGAACTGCACAACCCCCTGCTAATCTCAGTGAAGTTCAGGGCCAAGTTCTTTGATACAATAATGCTACAGTGTTGCTTTCAAACAACTATTAGCAGGGGAAGGTACCCAGTCTAAAATAAAGGCACTTTGCTATTGAAGTTAACTATTTGACTACTCTTCATTTTTGTACATGAAAGAGAAAACTGCAAGAGAAAGCTGGTGAAGCATCTGAGAGGGGAAGAAAAGGCAGGAGGAATGAGAGAAACTGAAGAATTGGGACAGTGCAGAAAAACACAGAGGATGGACGGGACAGTAGCACCAGTCATAGGTATGGGGCCATACGTCCCCAGAGTAACACAGACAACAAAATCCATAATATTAACTACAAGTTAACTACAATTAACATTTAACTATAAGTTATTTTTCTTCCCTTGATCTTCGCGCAAAGCCTCACTGCTCCTGGATTGTCTTCTCTAAATCATTACACAGCTTTACTTTTATCCTCCCATGCATGGTGAAAAGTGGAGTTTGACCTTTCCTTTGGATGTGTAAAGCACCATACCAGATTGTTTTTGGGAAAATGATTGAGGATTTTTTTTTTTTTTTATTCTGCATGACTAGCATTACTTAACAGTGTCCAAAGACCTCTCAGACACTGGCCCTGAAAACATAGTAGAGAAGACAGTCCTAGAATGAGAGGGAGACAACATGCATGGGTGAAAAGGAACACAAATATAAGAGCCTGGGGGAATTAATATCAAATAAAGGTTGCCTACAACTGCTGACAGGCACAGCTTTGGTACTTCCACCATTGCTAGAAGAAAACTCAAAGAAAATATAAGACACATTGCAGGCCACTAGAATCTTGTGCTTTCTCTTAAAAATAGGTCCGAACCTTTTGTTCGGTTCTGGACAGATACTTCCTTAAAATTTGGGAAATGGCGGGAAGGTGTCCTGACATAGCCTCACTTGATTTCTTTGAGCAAGAAAGACTAGATAAGAAAAACTGATCTAGATTCAGAACCACACCTCCCTTAACACAGAAAATACTTGGAGACGCTTGTGTTCAATTTTTAGGCTTGTTACTGTAACGTCAGACAAAACAGTAACTCTCAAGCACACGTTCCTTCTCAGGCATCTGCCTGGGCATAAGGACTGTGGAAATAGACCCTTCACTTAAGGATAACCCTGAGAACATTTTGAAGGGTACTTAATTACTACTTAATCATAACACTTTCTTACACAGTAAATTTCCTAGAGTTGTGACCTTACCTCCTTACACGTTTGTACAGCACCTGACACAGTACAAAGTTATCTTGATTGGTGTCTCATTACATTTAACAGATCCTGCTGTTCTCATAAAGGGACAAACTGCTTCAACTCCCTTAACACAATTAAGTAGGAGAACACTCACAGCCTAGCAGCAGCGTTCACCTCCAGCAGGTTGTGATGGCACCTCAAAAAAATCATCAACCTGTTCTGACCTGGAAATCATTCTGCATTTACACTGTTTGACTGCATTCACAGAAACAACTGTGACAAGGGCACAGTGTCCTGCTCGCAGCAGCTTAAAGACTCTAGTTAGTGGCATTCAACAGGTTACCACCCAGGATTTCTTTCACAACCAGTGCAAATACATTCCTGGTTAACCTTGACGTTCTGCATGCAGCAGTCTTTTCCACTTTCTGTTTAGAAAGTTTTCAGTTCACCTTCCTTAAATCATCACATTTTGGAAAATATTTTACAACTGTATCAGGAGCTCAAAGAAACAGAATAAAGATGCTTTATACATACACTAGTAATTGAAATTTAAAAGTTAACAAAAAAGAACTCCCCTGGAAGATCATTAGTTGCCTTGAAGTATACACAGAGTTTACACATTTTCAAGCTGGAATCAACCAAATCAATCCAGGGGAATGTGAGCTGGAATGAAACAGATGGATTTTCAGTGGTGCCTCTTAGCTCTCCTAAAGAAAATAAACCTGGTAGTACAAGTGATTCACATCTCGGGATGATGAGGCTGAGGGTGGGGAAGAAGCTTACACCATTCAATTACAGCTCAACAAAGGAAGCATTGCATTCTGACAGAGAATAAAAGAATATTGCCAGCTACCACAGCTTATCAACGACTTGCACACCTAATCACGTTTTTCACGCACAGTAAGAAAGACAACGAATGTTTAAAAAAAAAAAAAAAGCCCTACCACCTTAGCGATCTTTTACCTTGGTGCAGATAAAACAAATCCTCAAATGGGTGAATTTGTACAGAAACAGAAGCTAGGGCACAGCAACCTTCGTCCCTACCTTGTGGTATGTCAACAGTCAGAGCAACGTTTCGCAGCCCATGCATGCAAACACGAAAGGCAGCCTTTCAGGAACAGACGTACCGCTGGCTCAGCGCCTCCGGCCGGGAAGACGGCCGGGGATAAACGGCCGCGCTCGGAGAGACCCGGCTTCCCATCCGCCGGGTGTGCAGTTAATCATTTATGACCGAGGTTGTTACTGAATAGCCTTGAACACCACAGCGCTGCCCAGTTTCGGCTCCGGCGGCGCCTGGGGGCTGGCGGACCGGCGGGAGAGGGCGAGCCGCGGCGGAGCGGCTCCCGGGCGCTCGCAGAGCCCGGTCCCGGCGCACGCCGGGCGGGGTCCGAGGGGCAGGGGCCAGGCCCGGCTGCGGTCCCCGTGCCGCCCGGAGGGGCCCGCCTGCCTCCGCCCGCACCCGGGGCTCGGCGCCGGCACCCGAAGCGTTAGCGCAGCGGGTGGGGCGCCGCGCGGCACCACAGCAACCGTCCCCCCTCCCCGGCACCCCTCGGCAGAAAACTCCCGGCGGGCCCTCCACCGCCTGCCGGGCCCGCCGCCCCGCGCAGGTGCCGCCGAGGGCAGGGGAGAGCCGGGCGGCGCCTTACCTGGTAGCCGCCGGGCCGCAGCGAGGCCGTGCCGCCGCGGCAGAGGGCGGGGAAGGCGGCTGCGGACCCGCGGGGCGCGGCGGGCGGTAGCGGGTCGCGGCTGTGGCACCGCCGCCCGCTCGCGGGGACACGCCTCGCGCCCCTCCCCTGCCCGCGCGCGCCGCCCCGGGCCCGCCCCAGTAACGGCCGCAACAGCCCCCGCCCACAGCAACGGCGGCGCCGCGCTCCCCCGGCCCGCAGCAAGGCCCTGGGGGCAGCGGGAGGATTGCGCCGGCGGGCTGGGAGCGAAGGGAGGGACTCGGGGGTGGGGCCCTCTCCCGGGACGTTCCGGAGCAGGGTGAGTTTGCTGCCCCAAGCCCGGCTCCGACGGCACAACGCGTGTCGTGGGCTTCCTGGGTGCCGGAGGGCAGGAGGTACGGTGGGACGGAGAGCAGCCCCCCGGGCTCCAGGGGCGTACTGCCGCAGCGGCGTCGTGATGTCTGCGTGCCCCTCTTGTCACGTACAAAAAAACACCCGAGCGGCGCAGTGACACCACTGGCTCTCACGTAAAGACCTCTTCAAGAACTTCTCGCTGCTCGAAACAGGCAACACAAATCATTGCTAGCATGGGAATCTCCCTATCTGTGAATACTCTGGGCAAACGGCCCGAATATAGACACTTACCTCAAGTTGTTCAGTAATCAACGTTTTAAAATACTACCTAAAAGCTCCAAAGAAAATACATAATCAGGGTTGTTAACACAAAGCGAAAGGGGCAATAAATAACTCTCCACTTCAACACTAGAATGCAGAGGTACAACCGCACACTTGGAACTAAAAAACATCAGAGCAAGTTTTCCATAAACAACTGTAATCTGGATTTACTATCAGTATTGGTGTCTTACACCACCAGCAGCAGCTGCCTTAACCCAAGCACATATCAGTTCTCATTTTTGTTAGCCATGTGAGCCACAAGTACTAGAAAATCATAGCATTTCCTCTCAAAATCATTGCGTACCTCTTTACCTGCTAACACAATGGAGACTCTCTTGGCCATAATGCACCTCCACTTGACCTCCCTACCCTCAGCCAGAAAAAATAGCCTCTTACACCTTCAAACACCGCTTGGAGACAGCATTTGGCCCTTACAATCTTCAACCAAGGCTTCCCAAACGGCAGCATGGGAAATAATTCAAGGTGAGATTTAGAATGGGCGTGTATCCAACCCACCCTCCAAACCAGGCAGAGCGGGCAACGTTTACTCGTGGCAGGCAGGCGGGATGGCAGACAATCACCTTGCTGCGATAGCACGCAGTTCTCTGGGATGGTGGTGCCCAAGCGAACCTCGCTGAGCAGTTTCTTCTACTCCGTTCAGTTGCAGTGGCTTCGTGGAACAAATATCTGTTGAATGGACTGGTCCACCTGCTGTGAAAAGCTGAGCTTGAATTACATATTCCACATTATGGTGAGGCCACAGGTTCAGAACATTTCATTTGGAATCATATCTTCAAAACTATTCAGATCTGCAGTAAATGCAGGTCTACTTTAAACAATGTAACTTTGTATGTCCAGGCTTGTATTTGTGTTCTGAGAGTGCTCTTCATAGTGTTGCTGACATGTATCTGCACCCTGAGCTGTACGAATTTTGCCTGGGAGTTTTGGAAACTATTCTGAACTTTGAGAGAAGGGTGCATTATATTCATAAAACAAGGGTGCCGCTGACCTTTTAGCACAAGAGAATAGATGTGAATCACGGACCTGAGACTCATCTAAAGGAACACAGTGGAAATACATAGGATGAAAGGCTCTAAAGGCTTTACAAATTATATTTGGATGGGGGAGAGCAGGGAGAAAGAGAATGTGGGAAAAAGAAGAATGAAAAAGGATCCTGCTGTTTAGCTCATGCATAAACTGTATGTGCTCAGCCAAAGGTCACTCCTTTTATTTTCTCATTAATTTCAATGATGGTAGATGGTATATGAAGAACAATCTAAAAATAAGAACAGCCAGAAATAGCCTAGGTTTTTCCGTGACAGTGTACTGGGAGAAAAACTTAAGCTGCAACTTCATATCTCTACTTTTGATTTTTTAAAAAGTAGTGACTTAAAGAAAGTTGATTATTTAAGGTATATATAAATGTATTTGGAAAAGTTAAATAAAAATTAAGTGGTCTACTTTTTATGTATTTTCCAAAAAAGTTTTTGTACCCTGGGTGCACTGAAATTAATTAATTCCTGGGGTGTTTTTTCATCCACCACTGTTGGTGGGAAATAGTGTATTTGGACGGTTTTGAGGGCGAGTTGTTTGGGTGCTAAACACAAGTGTGGAAAACACAAAGTACTAGGCTGGGTTGTAAACAAATAGAGAAGGGATAACAGCTTTGGGAAGCCCGCAGGTGAGTGCAAAATCTGGCACAAGGAAATTGCCATCCACATCAACTGAATGTAGAGGCCGGAATGGGAACATAGAAGGGATCATGAATATTCTGCAGTGAGGATCATGAACGGCTGCCTCAAATGAATCTTCAGGAAACAGGAGCCCTTCATACAGAGACTGAGGCAACATCTGGCAACTTTTTTCTAGGGAATAAAGGGGTAACACGTAGAGGCTGATCTCCAGACAAGGTACCACAGATTATACATCAGTGTTGAAGGAGTTTTAGCATTACTCCAACAGCTTTTTAATTTTCTGTAGCAAACGTGCAAATCTGCATTGACTCGCAGTATATTTGGCTGTACACCGAGCCTACGTTTTCAAAAAGAGGACACCAGCTGCCCAGAGTTCAGTTCTCCTGTTTATGCCAAATAGCAGTATGAACCTTATGGTCAACACATGTTGCAGTGTTCAGTTCCTCTGTAGAGGTTATTGACCGATAAAGGTAAAGTGAGAAACAAAAACTACTAAACATCCCAGCTGGAACCTTTGGGCTATACTAGAAGTGAGATGGCCTGCTCAGAGCACTGACTTCGGATTTTGCATTAAATCCTCCATTCACAATATTTCCTATACAGCTGTAGTCATATTTCTGATGTGACTACAGAGCACTCATTTAATTTCTCTGGGCCTCAGTTTCCCATCTGCAAAAGAAGAAAGGAATTTCCAAACCTCAGTGTATATGACAAAGACCAGAGATGCTCCAGGTGTAACCGTACAATGAGTAACTTTGCCAGTAAAGGTGCCTGAATGATTTCTTACTCTCTCACAACCTCCCTGTCTCCACCTTGTCACTGTAATCTGTTATACTTCTCAGTTTGTGAAACTTCCCTGCAGACCAGACCACTGAAATGACCCGGGCTAAAAATACCGCTGCCCTTTTCTTTGAAGAATTTTTAACTGGGATCCAGTTGATAGTGAAATTCTGGCAGCTGATGACCTGTCACGAAACGGACCTTGAAAACTGACATGTCATACTCTAACATCAGTTATCGAGCTGCAACAATCCAGAGGGATGTCACAACACATATGTAAATTCATTGTTTCTGAAGGGGAGGAACACACCGCCTCCTATGATATGGGTTTGTATCTTGTGCCGCTTGGTTACTATTGCTTTCCTTTGCGCTATGGATGGGACAGGAGCCAATTGAATGCAAAGGTAATAAAATATATCCTTACGTAATTGTTCTATCTCTTTGCTTCTTCAAACACCTACTGCTCCTACAAGACTGACTGACTCCAAAGCTTCAGTCAACATCAGTAACACCACCTCCTCTTGGACCGCTTCTCAGCAATCAGTTCCACAGCGCTACCCGAAGCAGGTCACTGCCATTTCTCCTGGCTTACAGATAAGAGACAGCAGAACAGAAAGAAACGGTGCAGAGAACTTCCCAGCTGCAGAAATGAGACACAGGTCTTCCAGGTCCTGCCCGATGCACTAGCTGCACAGCCTTACCTGCTATTTGGTGAGGCCTGTTGCCTCCCCGAAGGGACTGGGTGCCATGTGCAGCAACAGGACTGGAGACCACAGAGCAGGGAGGAGAGGCGTCTGGAGGGGAGCTGAGGTGTGTCTCTCTAAGTATGTATTTGGTGGTTTCAATACTAGAATCAGTGATTAAAAGTTTGTTAATTGGCAACAAATTAAATCAGTTTAAATTCCCCTGGCACAAAACTGTTTCTGGCTCGCAAGAGGGGGAAATTGATTCAACACAGAAATTTGGAAATAAACTGGTAGCCACAGTGGTCTGGCAACAGATCTGAAGGTGAAGATACAGAAAACAGCAAATTACGTAGCTCATGTTGTACAACGGTTGCTAATCTGGGGCATAAATGTAACATGGCTCTTTTAAGCCAGGAGAAGGGCCGATAATAACATTTTCTCCTGGCTTTTGTTAACTGCACTTAAAAACTGCAGTGTTAACGGAAAGAAGTTCAAAGAGAGGCACCAGCAGTGATTAACAGGAGATAGATGTTTATATGCTCAGCTTAGGAGAAAGCTGCCAAGCAAAGACAAGACAGAAGGTCCTTTCAGGGGACCTGTGTGGAGTCATAAAGTGCATTGTATAGAGCAGCAACATGGAAAGAATAAAAAGAAGATAACTACAAAAAATTCTGATAGTTGCAACGAACCAAAAACCTAGAGAGGCTGGGTTTCTACATGTTATCAGCAGAAAGTAGTATTCAACATTCAGAAAATTTTTAGAAATTAAAAAGCCCCTGCCTTTGCATGTGTGATGCCAAGCAAAAAAATCAAGGAAGACAGCTTTTTTGGCTCTCAAAGCTACAGGTCAAATTCAGAAAGAATAATTCACAACCCACACATAAGTTAATGGCCATTATGTTTGCTCAGACAAGGCCTGAATTTGATTAAATGGTTATGAGCACGCAGGCTATATACTATATGAATAAAAATCTGTTTTGCAATGAGATTATTTATATCAAATATAATTTCAACTGCTGCTCTGAGACCTTGCATTTGGTTAAAAATACAATGTCCTCAAATGACTGTGACAGTCGAAGTACAATGATCTAAGAAAGATTTTTATTTTTACTTTTTTTTTTTTTTTTTTTTTTTTAAGATTGGCAAACAAGCTGGTTAAGACCTTCACAGAAACATGCAGTTGAAAAATGAACCTGAGCATTTTCTGTTCCAAAGCAATGCAGCAGTATCTTATGGTGTCTAATGTTTCAGAGTGAGTGGGCTTGAGCAGGGTGGTAAACACTTAAGAATGCCTGAAGTTTGAAAACAAACAAAAAGAAGCCTTGAGCTCACTCTTGTAGTAAATGGGAAAGAAGTGAGGGAAAGCTTGGCAAAAATCAGCATAATAGTAGGCTTATTGTTGAATCTGAAAGCTTCATTTTCCAACGGTGTCCCTTTTCAGGGAAGCTGCACAACCACTCTGAAAGCGCTTTCTATAGAGATGATAAATCTGTGGTGGAGATTTATGCACATTCAGATTAAGTCAGGAAATCAGTAATGAAAAGGATAATTAAATAGAGAGACAAAAACCTAGAAGAAAAATTACCAAAAGCCCCCAAAACAAACACAGCTAACAATACACCATGATATATCAGGTCCTGGGATTCTGACTCTTACTTCGGCACCTATTCTTGCTCGAGCAACATACAGGGTGAGCAACATCATCCTCTTCCTCACTGTGGTTCCCAAGACTCCAGAAAAGGGCACTCTGCACAGCAGCAGATTCTGGGCTGTAGCAGAGTGTGTGAACAGATGAGGCTTGATATCTTTGGTCCTCCCATCTTAGTTGTTTCTTTTTTGCACAAGCTCTTAAATCATCAATAGGTGGAAAGGCATAGGAAGAAAAAAATATTCTATACTTATACACGGGATTGTTTGAGACCACAGCCTTCCTGCTCCTGCAGGGGCATCCAAAAGGAGGGGGAAGAGAGAGACAGCTCTCAGTGACACCAGCCAATCCAAAAAAAGGCCATGGTTGGCGGGAAGATTTTCCAGTAATGGCTTACAGATCCAGGATGTTGAAGCTGTGTTAACACTCGTCTTTTGATGACTTCCACTATGCATTCAGGCTGCTGGTATGTGCCCAGCACTAAAGAAACAGCTGAAGACTTCCTTTAGTTAGCAGCAGTGGTAGACTTTTGCTCTCTGGTTGAACTAGACCCCAGGCTAGAGGCTAGTCTCACCGTTTAGTTTTATGCATCCAACTTGGTGCCTAAGCCAGCAGCTTTGGTGCCTAGGTTGTCAGGGAAGGTGTTCCACTGACTCTGCAGGGGCTTTCAGCCCCACGATCACCAGAGTTAGGTGCTTGAAGTTAGACTATGAAAAAACCCAGTGCAGGGATGACCTAAACGTCACAGTGTTACTTGCAATACTTTCCCGCAGCACTTGCCCGTATGGAAAACTGCCCTCAGTAACCCAGAGGCACTCGGCCATTGCCTGACTCCAGCAGCTTTATGTTCCAAAAGGGTCCACCCCCAAAACTGGCGCAACAAAAGAACAAGGAGCATCCATTAGCTGGTAGCACTAATAGATTGCTGTCCTCTGTCCAGACTTGATACTGTGAGCAGAAAATCTGAGGGTTCATAAGCCAAATGAGAGCTTTTGAACATTACAGTCTCTATTTTATAACCAACAGCCCAGTCTTTCCAGGCACAAGTAAGTGAGGTGCTGTGAGAGCTGGCTCTTTTGACACCGAGGTCACTTCTCCCCTTTCAGCTTTACAAGATGTACAGCCAACTCTGGGTGTTGATGGTAAAAAGCAAACACACTGACTGAATGAAACTTAGTGAAAAGTTGCATCACTGCAACTCTAAAATATGCAAACTCAGTACTGTGTCATAGTCCAGCGAGCAAACTACTCCAGCTTTGAAGATACGGTACACAGATGCTGCAACTCTGTCAGAATCTTTCGTTTGTGCACCATGGCTTTTTAATTAATTCATTTATTTATTTATTAAGTCTTGTCCCACTTCTCTAAAGCGGATTCAATCCCAGCGCCTGATTAATCTCACGTGGGAGCTAAGGACAGATGCAGATGAAAGAACTTGACATCTAAAAGATACAGATCTGCTTCCAAGTTTTGCAATGCAAGATGATCTGTAGTAGAAACTATTTACAATACTTTCTCCCACACCACTGGACAAAAAAAAAAAAAGTTCCACAAAAAGTGTGACAATTCCAATTTCTACATAAGAGTTCTGTCCTAGGCAGTATACAAAATGGTACTTCAGCCCTTGCTGTATTCTCCTTTCTGCTAAACAAGAATAATTTACAACAGTTTCAAGTTCTTTCCACAGGGGCTGGGTGAGTTTATAGATGGCAATTTACTTTCTGCCATTAGTAAGCCAGGCTCAATTCAAGCAATAGCCTTGAGGTGAAAAGCACCGTATCATTTACTAATCACACAAATCAAGACAATTTCATTTAAACACTGAATCTGGTAGCAAAGTATTCCACTGCCATTTGGAGACATATGGGAGTTTAACTGACACTTACATTGGTGGAATGAATGAATGTGTGTAACAGGGAATGATACAAAGTAGAGGCTACACTCGAGGGCTGGCTTTGCATACAGACATTACTCTGGTCTCCTTCACATCAGAAAGAGTCATCTGCACTAGATAATCCTAGCCAGAGGGAAAAAGAGAAGAGCAACAACACTCAGTGCTTTGTAGTGTGGTTTTAAAATCTGGAATTCAACATTAAACTTATCTGGGAAGTAATGTAAATAATGGAAATGGCACATTTAAATTATGATTTAACTACTGGCATCAGGAGTTTGGCAGTTGTGGTGATTGTTGTTGATACAGTGACATGTCTGACAGTATTTGAAAAAAGGTGATGAAACTAAAAGGTATCAAAAAAACAAGGGGTAACAAGATTTGATCAATCAGCAGTGTGCTTAAGACGTACAACAATTGTAACAGAAAATATGCCAGCAGTGTGATTCAGAAATTACCAAAGTAACTTAAGGCTTAATTCGGAACGAGGCCAAGCAGAGATTTGGTCTCTGAAAAGACTCAAGTGGAGCTCAACATGGTAGAACCCATATTCCTCAAAAGCAAAAGGGAAGTGTCCCCATGCCTCCATGCACTAAGAAAGCAGCATCCCTATTTGACAGGGAGAGAGTCCCAGTGCAGAAAGTGCTTCACCCATGGCTGCACAGGAAGGCTGTGTGAGAACTGATGACTGAACACAGCCCTCCAGCGGGACCCTGCCTTATAGTAGCTGTTGAAAGTTACCCTAAAATGAAATCTGCTTAAAATAGCATTCTGCTGAAAACAAGAACAAAATCTTCCTAGGTGCAATTACTTGATTTAATGCACAAACACAGCTTGCTACTTTCAAAGACCAGAAAGGACAGCTCATGGGCCAAGAGAAGACAGAGCTGACATTAAAAGAAGACAAAACTGAAAAAGGGACATATATACACACACACACACACACACACAGAGACTACAAAAAAACCCTCCAACTTTGTGGTCATCCTTTGTACAAGCGCCCTACTGTGTGTAACAGAATTCAGACAATAGTTCTGTAGCCATGGTCCTCAAATCTTCTAGAATGTAATGAACATGTCCCATTTGCAACCCATTTATTATACAAGATATCATTCTCTATTAATTAAAATCCTTAGGCTGGCTTCAAAACTTTATGAGAAAGATATCATTATTCTATGCCAGAGCACTTCTCCCTGAAGGATATGTAAGGAGTTAATGCTCGCAGATGCATATTGTGACTTATCAGCACTTCACTGCCATTACCATGACAGCAAGGCAAAGACCATTTTGTTCTGCCCCATTCGTCCCCTCAGCAGAACTGCCAGTTGACTTCCAAATTCAGAATCTTAACAGAAACTAATGTTTGAGTCCAGATTTTGCATTGTGTCCTAAAAGATCAATCTGTTATGAAATTTAATGAAAAGGAAAGGTGGAACAAAAGGCTGTCCTTTCATAAGGCTAACTGAACATTAGGAGGCTGATTATGCTGTTTGCAGTACAACATGCATAAAAAGAATCAAACAAAACTCAGAACAAGCATTTGCTGGGGTAAAGCAAGCCAAAAAACTACCTGCATCTTCTTTTGTTGCTCACAGACAAGCACAGGGATCAGCATGTTGCTGCTGCCTACAGGACACGTATGTCTGACAAGAAAGAGCATAGTACAGTGAAATGACAGTAGGTTCATCAGGAAAGTGGGTAAAACAGTAAGTGAAGTGTACCAAAGTAGTAGTCAAGAACGTGTAACGTGCCAGCCATCATTATACTTCTGATCTGCATATCCAATAGATTATAAATATTAACATGACAACTGGTGCAAGAGGAGGCTGCTAGGGCATCAGAATTGTATTTTCCGATTTATTCTGACACTTGGCACACAGTTCATGCCTAAAGAATGAAGAGCAGGGGGAGAGAATGCTACAGACAAATAACATAAGGAGTATGACCACTTCCTAGCTGGTTTAGGCTCTTTACCTGGCTCAACGCAGATCAAACAATTAAGGAGCCCCTCTCACATTAAAAAATTCCTCTACCAATCACATTCACTAAAGCTGCATGAGTAAAACTACTGATACAAGTTCTGCCACCATTCCTGGGTAGAAACAATTAGGAGGAGGTAGAGAAGTCAGGAGAGTGAGGCTCAGTGAAACAGAACTCTGGCCCAAACAGGCTGGAAAACAACTGGAAGGGAAGGATGAGAAGAGAGGGAGGATGCAGGGCAAGCGGAACGCAGCAGGTCTTACTCTCCTGGAGAAGAGGTTCAGCGTGTGTGTGTGAACATCAGAAATGGTCCAGATGGTCTTCTCCACCCAGCAGTGTAGTTTGCTCACATAGGTCTTGGAGGACACAGTTACCTGAACAACCTGTTTCCTCTTGTAAAACTTGTCATGTCATCAGAGTTTACCCCACTGAGCTGACCACAAAATAACAAAGTACTTAGCTATTCCCTCCATTATGTCACAAACACTAAATAAGCTGTGTTTTGTCTACAGCAAAGGAAGAGTTAATTTCCCCACAGGAACAGAGGCAGACAAAGACAGAGAAAGAAAGCAAGAAAGGAGATAGAGTGAAGCTGCAGGCTGCAAGTTATGCCATGATTCCCAGCTTTAAATAAACCCTTTGAAGTAGAACAGGTTTTTATGCTAAAAAAAGCTGCTTTTCAGGATGTATCATTGTTTATGGTTGCAAAAAATGACTCTGCTTGAACTCTAAACTGGATATTGTGTTGAAAAAATAGCAACAAATTTACACGCAGACCCCCACCACTCCCACAGCTCCCATGCCGTATCCAAAACTTATGAGCGGCAGCAGTAATAAAGTGTTACAGTAACAGCTGACATGGTTTTGCAGGCACCGTGCAAAAACTTTACCTTGATACCTACAAACCATGGCCTGAATGGTATAGCTCCACAAATGCAAAGCCTGAATTAACTATAGAAAAAAATAATACACCATCTTTGTGAATTCACTTGTCCAAAAGACCTTCAAGAGCCACAGAAAAGAATATACCATGTGAACAAATAAATGCTGTAGCTGCTGAGCTGGGTTTCAAAGCGCTCAACTCTCCTCTGTCTCCTATGACTCGTGAAATTAGACTACTAATATCAAGCAGAAGCATGAATAACTTTCTAAATGGAGACTACATTTGCACTTTACCTGAGGAAGTCTGGCCACTTTGCCAATCAAATTCATGTAATCTATTCTTTTGTCAATAACAGAAAGTTGAAGAAGGGGAGGCATGCCTAACAGGGCTCTCAAAATGCTGGGTAATGTCCACAGACAATGATGGGAGAACTTAATTGTTATTTTCTACTGTATAACTCCTGCTTCACTATTTAAAGAGTTCACCCTTGCCACCTATGAGATCTCCAGGACTTTGTAGATTTGATAGCACTTAAATCTGTGTCAGAATTCCCAAAGTTTTACCTTCCCCATGAGAAATAAAAGGTCTGTGTCTCCTGTATACATCAATGGATGATGAAGAGGACCTCACCAAATGCCTGCTGTGTATTTGTGTTTCTGTAAGTAACAGCTGTAAATTAAGGACTGCAAACTTGACTATGTGCAGTATCAAACCTTAAGCCCCAGAAGTATTAAGCTGTACTGAAACAGGCTAGGAAGCAGATGTTAATTTTAACTAAATTATGTAAAGGAACAGCTGCATTTCCAAGAGCAAAGCCCCAAACAACAAAGGCAATGAAGAAAAGACAAGCCTATACATATTTCTTCTAGAAAGGCTCTATGAAGGGAGAAAACCCCAGATTTGGAATAAAACCTAAGGTAGGACTTAAAGGAACTGTAAAATGCAGTTCTGGTACTTGTTCAGGGATACCAACAATTGGCTACAATCCCCTTATCAAAGTGTTGTGATTAACAAGACAGAAAGCCACACAGTGGTCAAGTAAGATGAAATGCTGGCAGTTAGCCAAATGTGGCTTCAGGAAGATACCATTTGTCATGCTCAGCATTCATTGCTATTGCAAAGCTGCTCTGAGATAAAAATCCTGATTGCAATCCATCAAACCAATAACCACAGCAAGTCAAATGGCTGAGCAATTGCGATGACACAGCTGGCTGCCAGGATGGTGCTAGGAATTAATATGTGAAGCTGCTATCAGCGTGTAGAAAGCTTTGGATGAAGGGAAAAGCAGTATGGTAATTGCTAATAACTGCAACAGAGGAATTATATCAAAAGGGTTATTAAAAACAAACCCAATCATGTCATGCTGATTTTTGAAGGAGAAATATTTAAGCCCACTGCTCACAGTTTAAACAAAGGCATGTCCGCATGTCTCTTCACCTGGTATGGGCAGAAAAACTCAGTTCTCTTCCTGGTCAACATCAGTCAAGGTCCACGCTGAGCAACGTGAGTGATTTCCCCATCGCTGCCCTACCCCTAATGCTTTCACAGGAACAAAGCCTCCAGTAGCTACAGTCACAGTCTGCGTTCAGGGTGGGAGTGTCAGGAGAAAAACTGGTGTGCTGGATAGTTCAAACTAACTGGAAATGGCCTTTGCAGGTGGGCAGTAAGAATACCAGTGTCACGCAAAATTGATTTTGCTTGGGGCCACTGCTAGCACTTTGGCTCTATCTTGTCTACTGGATGGGGTGTGACAGAACTACGTGCTCTGTCTGTGCAAAAGCAATCTGGTACTTTTGCCTCCATGGAAGCAGGATCAATCTGACATTCTGCAAGATTCTGACCAAACCCTGCTTAGCTTGCCCTGGCAAGTCACCTCAGAGAAGCCTTCCATGTGACTGAAATCCAGCAACAGTATTTCCCATTTTGGTTTCTGCTTCCTATTGCCTTTGTCACTTTGACCCTTTGTCTCCCATCTGGGATACTTGGCTTTAGTGTACATTTTAAAAAATCTAAATATAGCAGCTCTTCAGCCTTTTTGCCTCTCTAATACAGCCTTGGCTGCCCTTAATGGATTCAGCACAAAATTAGGCCTAGTTTGCCTTCTAATCAACTTTGGTGACTTATGCTTTTAATTAGTCCTTAATATTCCTCCAGTCTGCATGGATAGTGTATTATAAAGAACCCTTTCTATGTGCCACTGTGGTTTCAACTTGAGGGGAAAAAATATTTCACAAATGGTATGGATACAAGAAATATATACAATTTATCATAAACCATTATGATTTTATTCTCTCCAGCTGGAGAGGCAGACGTGTTAATATGTTTTTCCAATTGAAAAAGTATCATGTGATTTATTATTCCATGAGGAGCAGGGGTCCAACAAGGCCCCTACTTGGATACAACCTCCATGGGATTCTCAACATACTGTAAATTGCTGGATCTGAGTAACCCCTCTCCAAAACCACAGTGGGCCTCTGACTGCCTTGCACGCAAAGATTTAACAGGTTAATTGACCAAATCATGCTCACTTCAATAGCCCCTTTGTGTTCAAGATTTGACCCACAGAAGAGCTCGGAAAGTTTAGAGCACAACCTAAGTGGTAAGTATTACTGGGTCACATTTTGAGGTTCAGAATCAATTGTTACTTAATGTTTATTCAGGCAAACTTCCATTAAAGTAGAGCACTGAATCAAAAACCCAGTAAGGACCTCCAAATTTCACCCATTATTAATCATTTGATGTATCAATTCAATGTAATGTTCTCTGACATCTTTTACTCTTGCCTGATGAAATATCATTCCAAATAAAAGATATTCAACTGTCACTTGAAAAGTGTGATTTACTGCTAGCCAACCTGCTTATCTGATAGTTGAATGAAACAAGAAGTTTCTATGTGTGTTCTTTAAAAATCTTTCATTACAGTTATATTTATTGCCAGTTTCTGACTGTTTGTATTTAACAATAATTAGAATGACCACTCCAGAAACGAGGTCTGGAAAAAGCACATATCCTAAGAATATTAACTGTGCATAAACCAGCAACTTTTTTTAAGACATTGAGATCTTTTCCCATCATATCATACATATGGTACTGACATTAAATATACTCACAAGTGGTTGTATTGGGTCACGCTGAGATGGAGTAGATTTTCCCCATAGCAGCCCTCCTAGTGCTGTGCTTTCTGTTGGTAGCTAGAAAGGTGGTGATAACACAGCACTGTTTTGGCTGCTGCTGAGCAGTGCTCTCACAGTGTCAAGGCTGTCTCTCCAACATTCCCCCACAACCACCAGTGGACTGGGAGTGGGCAAGATATTGGTGGGGGACACAGCCAGGACAGCTGACCCAAACTGACCAAAGGGATATTCCATACCATATGATATCCGCTCAGATATAAAAGCTAAGGGAAGGGAGGAGGAAGGCGGGGGCATTAAGTTTTCACTATGTTTTGTCTTCTGGAGCAACCACCATGCGTACTGAAGCTCTGCTTCCTAGGAAGTGGCTGGACATCACCTGCCAACAGAAGTAGAGAATAAAATCTTTGTCTTCCTTTTGCTACCACACATGGCCTTTGCTTTTGCCTTTATTAAACTGCCTTTATCTTGGCCCATGAGCTTTTTCTTTCCATCTCATTTTCTCCCCCCACCCCTGTCCTGCTGAGGAGTGGAGTGATAGAGCGGCTTGGTGGCACCTGGTGTCCAGCCAAGGTCAACCCATCACAGTGGTTCAGAGCACTGGGAGATTTCTTCATAGTGATAAAAGTAGTTCTCTTAGTATTTTGGATCTCCTACAAAGTATATTTTATTCAAGTATTTGTTTCCCACTTGTTATTTAGAATAGCAGAGTTAAGAGATAAGCAGGGCATTAAAATTTTGAACCCATCTTCTAAAACACTTGGTCCCATGAAAATAATACAGAAAAACTAATGAGTCCACTGCCATTAGTGCCACCAAGATTTCACCTTCTGTGCCTGGCAATCTGGCAGTTTGCAATACCGGGACTAAAAGCATATTTGTCAGTCTCACGCTTTTCAGATGTTATTTGTTTGGTAAAGTAAAGCATGCTCATTTCTTGAATTTAAAGATGAAGAGATTCACCTCCTGTCATCCGAGGAACTGACATTTCAGCCAGAAAAGAGGACTTGAACTTCTTAACATCAGTGGTACAGGGTCAGAACACAGGTCTGACCTCAGTGTCTCATCTCTCAGAGTCCCAGTCAGTAACTTGCTTAAGAAAGAGTGTGACAAGAGAGAAAGCACGTGGTGCGGCTTCTCCACTAAACTTTCCCAGTTTCCAGAAATGTACAGCTTGGGCACCATTCTTCTGGCATAGTGGAATTATCAGGATCAAGGTCTTAATCTTAATCTTTCAGGGTTTGGACAAGGAAAATGCTGAACAGCACTTAAGTGTGTCACTTTATATGGATGACAACTCCCAGAGTCCAAATAGTTGCCTGGATCAAGGCCAGGCTACTAAGCCCCTTACAGAAACGAAAAATTAAAGTTTGAGAGACACTGGGAGGGGGATGACATTTTCTTAGGCTTGTCTGATTTTGCTCTGAGGCTGCCAGAGTTTGAAAGCAAGCAAGCCTAAACTGCACGATGTTTTCAGTGTTTACAAAAGCCATCTTTACTCAAAGGTATATTCTGGAGAAACACTGAAACACTAGGCCAGACTCTAAAGATCTTATTCATTCTACTTCTGCAAACTTCAAAAGAACTTTAACAAGGTTTTATGCAAGCATTATAATATTTCAGTCTAAGGTTACTGAAGCTCACAAGCAAAACTTACTTTCTGTTCAATCCTAGGAAAGGAAATAACCCAGCTTCTTAGATCGAATCTAACCCCTTTGATGGCAACTGACTTACTAAGGGAGAATTTTATACCCAATTCCTGAACACACTAAATATATAATGATTATTGAATAGTTATCTCTTGCATTGTTTCTTGGAATGCAGGTTTAAGAGACCAAAAGAAGTCTGGGACTCAGAGCTTTCTGCAAACAAGAAAATACATTATTTTTAAAGCCATCAGTAAAACGAATCAGAAAAATACTGTCTTGAGTGCGAGACAAATGAAAGGGAGAAATACTTTTCTATATTAACCTAAAATATATAAACACAGATTTAAAGGAAAAAGGAAATTATGACTATTAAATACTCAAATTCCAGGGAAAGAACCAAATGTATCAGGTTTGGCTTTTCCTCATATGCAGGGCAGAAATATTTCATAATAATTTGCTATGCATAAAAAAAATAATATGTATGCTACACATAAAAAAACTATTTCCCATTTTTCTCCCCCCCGCAAATGTAACCTCAATAGAGCAGTGGTGGTTCTAATCCAGTGTTGCTATTTATCCATGGAGAAAGTTCCTTAGAGAGGCAGTGCGCTGCAAACAAGCAACACAACTCAAAAAGCCAAATTATGTAAATCAAATACAGAGCTGCTCTCAGCAAGCTCACTATCACCCAGAGATTTCAATGAAAGCAACTTATATCAGTATAAAGCTCTCACCATTTACAAAGTCCTTGTCCTGACAATCTTTTCTTCTGCTTTAACAAAAGCCGGCACTTTTGCCATTTGCACAACGCAGAGACATTTCCTGTTTGCTGCATAGGAACTGAAGCAAGAAATCACGTAAGTGCCAGTCAGCTCTCCTATCTGAAACACTGTGAAAATACATTAAAATTACTTAGCACAGTCTAGACAGGCTCACTGCTGTCTACCTCAAAAATTGTGATGCAGGCATACCAAAAAGTATGAGATTGTCTTTGAACCGTAATATCTTTCAAAAAATAGTTTCTTTACCTTTTAGGTTTTTTGAGTCTTTGCTGTGATTCAAAACATCCCATGATGAATACATTTTTTTCCTTGTTGAGAAAAATCAGAAGCAACAATTCACCTGATCATATGCTGCCAAGGAGCTAGAACTTGGAAAAAAAAAAAAAAAACATTGCAAAAATCAAAGCAAAATGGTGAGAGTGAACAGTAATATTATTTCAGGAAAAAATCAACTGAATGGGGGTGGGGGAATAAAAAAGTGGCCCTAAGCTAAGCATCAAAAAATATTAGAAAAAAAAATAGGAATATTAGAAAAACAGAAGTTTTATACTGTTGTTATTACTCAAACATTAACAGTATTAAGAATCAGCTTTCCAAGAGTGCAAAAATGGGAATAATCTTGCCTATAGTGCAGCATTAAAAGTCATGTTAGTCTGAGATAAGAGATGGGAGGCAGAACAGACTCCCAGAACAGACCTGGTCTATTCTGGCAGATATCTGCTCAGCATTGCTGAGGGAAGTTCCTCAGCCTCTTTGAACACTCCAGCATTTCAAAGCCTGTATAGTCAGCAAATCTTTCCTCATATCAAACTTCTGTTTTTCTTGCTGTAAATTAAACATATTTCCCCATGGCCAGTGGAAGGACAACTTATCATTGCTGTTCTTCTTAGAACAATTTTTTAATTTTTGACTAATAAGTCCCTTTCCCTCACTTTCTCTCATAAGCTGCATTTTCTTAGCTTTCATTATTATCCCAGCTTCCTCAGGCTCAGGTTCTTTGTACAGTTCTCACAAAAACTTGTGACCTACTTTATATATGAATACCTAAAAAAGTACGTGTATAAACAGCACCACAACATTACTTCAATCAAAAAAAGAATATGTTACAGTTTAGTATATTTATATTAACTTGCCAGTCAACAGTCTCATCACTACCAAAAGATTCACCATCCCCCCCCAACGATCTTTGTCTTGTCCTGTGGTATTTTTTCCAATTACATTTGGCATAGGAACTTTATTGATGTCTGTTCTGTAATGCATCTTCCACATTTAAGACAATATACAAAAATCATGCATAATATCACTGGCAGTTTTGAATTCTAAACACTTTAAAGTTACTGGAATGTTTCATTTTCTCATAAAGGTGATGAAATTTGGAAGAAATATAAATGTTTTCTCCTCAGAGAGAAGTCTAGGGAGTAGCTCAAAAGTCCTGAGCCATGGATGCCGAGGAAAGGAAGAGAGATCAAAAGATTTCTTTTCTGCAGATCTAACAAGTAGTTGTAATACCTTTCAGCTAATGCAGACAAAGGGGGAAAACTGCATGACTAAGTTCACTCCATGTGAAAACAGAACATAATAAATGTTTCTAACCTGATGATATGAAAGGAAAGGCAGAAAAGCCATAGGGCAGATTGTAACTGAGAAGAAGGAATTGGCCATCTATTCCAGGGCCACGAGGAACATTGAAGCTGGGCAAGGAGACCTTAGCAGAGTAATAGGTATGAGCGGGTCAACACAAGGTTGGGGTTGTTCTCACAGGCAAATAAGGGTTACAAATGCTCCTTAGCATTGTGAAGGAGGGAGTGAAATCGGTATTCAGCTGCTCAAACCAGTAACCTGAAAGAACTGCTGTGCAAAGATGACGATGGACGTGGGCTGTTGATTTTAATAAAGACATCGAGAAACTGAAGGAATTAAGTGTGTTCCAGTCCTAGGGAAATATGACAGTAAAGGCAAAATAAATTGCTCACAAACGCCCCAAGAAAAACACAGAGGATATGCAAACATGCAGTGACACAAAGTCTGCAGCTAGACATTATCCACGGCAATTTGATTAAGAAACACAGACACACCTTGTCTGGTAGTAACCTGTAATGGGGATGCAGCATTGCCCCAGAATCTCAGAATAATGATTTTGACAACTGGCATAGAGCGAGCATGTTCTCTGTGCCTGCAAGTCCACATTCTGCCAAGACAGAGGAAGATGTCTGTCTTAACAGAGATAATTTGGAGATTTTTGGATAGTTAAGCAATCATAAAAAGAGAGATTTAGAAGACCTGTGGGGACTGAATAAAACAAAGAGGGCTAGTAACTTTTTCTCCCGGCCCTAAATTAAAAGTTTTGAAGAACCTGTGAAGAGCTACCTCATATACCAAGAAGAAAGCCAGGATAAGCAAAACAGATTTTTCTGGTAACATAAGACAATATGGGCCCAGCGTGCCAGCAGAAAACAGTACAAAACTAAAAACATGACAAGTGAATAGGCCAAGAAGTCACAGCAGCAATGAATGTGGTAATCACCTGAGGAAAACTGAGTATTTGATGTCTCTACAGTGAGAAAATGATCCCAAAGAAAATGGGAAATCAGAATTTGTAAGCTAGGGTAGGTAAAGATAAACTAAAAAAAAAAAAAAAGTAGCATGGGGTTCTCCTGGGTCTGGCTGGGATGGAGTTAACTTTCTTCATAGCAGCCCATATGGTGCCCTGTTTTGGATCTGTGGCCACAACAGTCCTGATAACACAGCAGCATTTTGGCTATGGCTGAGCTGAGCTTGCACAGTGCCAAGGCTGCCTCTGTTTCCCACTACAGCCCCACAGCCAGGAGGCTGAGGCTGGGTGAGAGGCTGGGAGGGGACACAGCTGGGACAGCTGATCGAGGCTGGCCAAAGGGATATTCGTACTATGTATCCTCAAGCTCAGAAATAAAAACTGGGGTACAGGAAGAAAAAGATGGGTTTTTTTTGCTTCCAAAGTGGCTGCTTAGAGACTGGCTGGGTATCGGTCTGCCTGGGGGATGTGGTGTGCAATCTCCTTTCCTTTGCTTGTTTTTTCTGCCCTCTTTTCTTCACCTATTAAATCGTTTTTTATCAAAACTCAAGGCTGTTCTTAGTTTTGTTCTTCCCATTTTCTCCCCACCATGAGAAGGTGGTGGGGTAATGAGAGAGCAGCTGTGTGGGTGCTTGGCTGCTGGCTGGGGTCAGATGCTGGTTAGAAGATGAGGCACTTTATTTAGTACTGTGCTTTAACAGAGCTTACATGGCATTAAAAAAAAAAATTAAAAGGTAAATCTAACTGTAGCGTTTGCATTTACTTCAGCTACCCAGACTTGTGATCCACATTACAGGAAAAAAAGCACCTGAGGATTTTCTTCACCCAGTTCAAGAATCCTTCAACATCCAACACTTCACAGTTTTAGAAGCACTTTGCCTACATATATGCCTATTATAAAACCCTAAGACACAAATGAACAAATCAAATTATTCTGCAGTTATTGTTTCATTCTCCGGAAAAGCAATGAACGTGAATCCACATAGAAGGAAATTACAAATACAGAAAGACTAATAAAATATCTCATCAACTAAGCTCATGTCCTTGAAATGCAAGCAATAAAGTTCTTTACCATGACCCAATTGGAGGAATAACTTTTATAGCATGACATAGTCCAGAGCCATCAGGGATGCTTTATTTAGTGCTGAGAAGGAAGAAATACAGTGTTTATTCTTTAAACAGATAAACATTTGGCAACATAAAGGGAAAGAAAGCAAGCCAGAGTGGAAGATTTAAAGAAGAAGGGGGGAGAAGGTGTCACAAACTAATAAACCCTTCAAATGGTAGGAGGCTGAGAAGCAATGCATCTGTTTCACCATTTTTCTGTATATAATACTTTCACAGAAATCCGAGCAAAAAGATGCAACAGCTTAGATTTCATTTCAGCAAATGCATCAAGCCACTAATGTAGGTCACAGACATTTGGCACCCCAGGCCAGCTGCCGGCTGCTTGCCGAACGGAGCAAACGGAAGCTGGTGCTCAGTTCTGCCGCACATTAGAGAGCCGGTTTCACACTCAGATTGTACAGCGCCAACTCCTGAAGAACAAACCAAGCTCTCCTGTTTCTAGCCTGGCTAGCTAGGCAGTTAGTTTCAAGGGAGACCTGATAAAAGTGAGATTTCTTCTCATAGCCTTCAGCTGGAGGGTTCAGGAGTAGATAACCTAATCTTAAACAGTTTATCTAACAGTTGATTTTGCCATCTACATTTTAACGATTTTTAAATCCTGTTAATCTCTGGGACTTAAACTGATAGAACTCATTGCCAAAGGAGACTATATATTATACAAAAGCTATTTGTTTTAACTGGTTTAAAAATATCTGTATTTCAGTCTCATCATTAGTTTAGAGGATAAGTAAATTCTAAGAATAATAAGATTCAAAAATCCAGTATCATGCAATATTTATTGGCACAGGAAAAAAATCCTGAGTATTACAATAGACTCTGTCCAGAGAAATAGGGAAGTGTTCACATTTGCAACCCCCTGCTCTTCTCTGGCACACTGGATCTCAATTTCATTTCCAAGAAAGTTAAGTTGCAGAGCTGACAGACTGCGTCTGCCTGGTTCTTAACCTGATTTACCCTTTTTAGGCCTTTCATTATTTCTGCAAAATGGCAAATGCAAATATACAAGTGAAGTCTAATCCATCTATTCCTCAAACACCAATTTTAATGCAACAGAAGTTCTAATTGAATTAGTGACTGCCTTCTAAGTAGCCTAATGGGCGCAAGTCAGAAATAATTCATACCTGTGCTAAATCAAATGGAGCTTCTGGCTTGATAAGAACGTATTTTCCCGGGAAACAAGGTTTATTTGATTTGTGATTTCTGACATAGAGTAGGTATTTTGTTGTCCATTTTTGACACAATGGTGGAGCTTTTACAAATTTCCCTTTACTTTCAAAGGTTCCCCTCTCACCTGGCTTATCTGGCAAGGTTTTCTCTTTCAGTCTTGTTGAATTATCAGACAAACTACAGAAGCGTTTTTCCAAAACAAAGCTCTACTAAAAGTTAGCTTTTCTAGCAAAACTATTTTGTGCTTATATCATCTTTCCTTGAAGATCTCTCTATAAATTTTAGACTGAGACAATTACTGTCCATACGTTTACTGGGATTCAAGAACACAGTGAAGAACGGGACCTGAGAATCCTCACTCACTGTCACAATTATGCATTTTTAGAGAAACAGTCTGTCCTTTCACTCAAATGCATATGTGATATATAGAAAACCAGGACATATATATTTAATAATGAGATTGTCTAAGAGAGAAAAGATTTTTTTATTTTTGTTTTTTTAATACATGGAAGTGATAACAGATTTGATTAGGAAAGGATGCTGGAGATAACAGGTTCTTGGCTGCTGGATGGGTCAACATACCACAGGAGTATGCGTGCTTATTTTTCCACCATAACCAAAGAAAGGGTCACAGGCAAGAGATTTATACACATATTCTCCCAGAGATCCTCCATTAATCATGATTATCAATTCATGAGTTCACGATAAGCCTCTTTTTGTTCAATCTGATTTTTCATCCTCCTTGTTTAGAAGGTGAATTAAAGCATCATTACTTGCATTATGCCACTTGTGACAGTATGAGCTGATTAGCTTGTAAAGCACTGATTAGTTTGGGGCTATCTTAGTAGAAAACTATGAATTATAATAGAATATGCAGATAAACTTGGAGAGGTACTTATGATATGAACCAAATGATTTTTATATATAAAAATACATATAATTTAGAAAGTATAATATTTCATAATTGCAATCTATTATAGATGGAAAAGATGACACTATATGAATGATTATGCTAGTCTCATATCCAAACACCTTGCATAATTTCATAAGCAGTATATCTTTCTATTTTCTGATACAGCAACTTTGTGTCACAAAGGGTCCCTCCCTCCTCCTGCATGCTCCCGCTCCTAGCGATGGGCTCCCTACATACCTGGCTGATGGGAGAACACCGTAACGGTTGTATACATTTTGGCAGAACCGCTTACCAGTGGGTTACTTTACGGCCCGCACATCCTGCATGTCAACATGGATCAAACTCAAACCAGAAAATTTTGCATTTCATAGCTGACTGCTCTGCTCACTGAACCACTGGTGCTCTCAGGCCAGGGCACAATGGGTGGGCTAACCATAGCTCAGTGGGATATTTTCTGCAAGTCCTATTGGGTAATGAGATTTTTGGAACAGAAAACAGAGTCACAGCAAATGTTGTTAGTGCCTTTTCAGCAAGGTTTTTACTGTATTGCAGTACTTTAATTTGCATTTGTGGGACATTGATTTTTGCCTCTGCTGCAACATGGCGTGTAACATGCAGGTGGAAAAAGAGCATCAACTTATTTCAGCCCAACACCATAAAGTCACTTGAGATTACTTTTAACTGATTAATTAAAAATTAGTAGTTCAAAATATTCCTTGGGCAAGAGAGACTAAAAACCCCAGTGAAATTTCTCTGTGAACAATTGCAAGGAAGGAATCAGCTTTGGAAGAGGTCATAGAACATCTTTACCTGGCTGAGGTATATTGTTGGAAGGTCCAATATTGCTGCCACTTCACTACAGTGAAGAGTGCAGAATCTCATTCAAAAGGATTGAGAGCTGCTTATACAGACAAAGCTTCTTCCTTTGATAACAGAATCAGAAGCACTTTTCTTTGAATGCCGAACAAACTATCCATTGCTCACTGTTTCCCAAATTCCCACCTCGCTCTTGCTTCAAATATCAGACTCAGGTTCACAGGCTGCAATTTACAGTAGTATAAGACACTTGCTATTTCTTGTAGAATTACATATTACTTCACATGAATGCAAAATGACTTTACACCGTGACTACTGTTGGTAGAATAAGAATACACAATACCACAGCACAGATTGAAGCTATTCACAGTGTAATGCCAGGGCACTAAAACTGCTGAGAAGGAGGGGGTCACAGAACACACACACAAGCAGGGTCTCTTCAATTAGCAAAACGTATTTTCTTATTATACTTCAAATGAGTAAAAGCTTGTGTCACACCAAACTGCAGAGCTCTGATGCTATTGGCCAGATCAGACACCAAAATTGATGGATTTCATTAGTATGGAAAAACACGTACGAAAGCATATGACCTCTCTATGGCATAAAGGCAAGTAGTGCAGGATCCCTACCCAGGCAAGGCAGACGCCAGGAAACGTACCACCAATCTGCAGCTTACAAATGGAGGCCAGTGCAGGGATGGACTGCTGATAAACGCCATCGCTCTCGGTGTTGTGCACGTTCTGGACAATCCACCTCTGTTTCCATGGACTGAATCCTATGCGGATTCTGTATTCCTGTCCCTCTTTTGTACAAGCCTAAGTCTGAGCAAGTGGAAAACGTTAAGCAGTTGTCCGACGATGTGAGGAGAATGAACTAAACTGAACTTAAGGAGTTACACTAAGAGGGCCCAGCTCTGCTCTTGTTTTCTTGGAAGTTAATGACTCATTTTTCTGCATGGCCTGGCAGATTAGTATGCTGAGTATGTAGAAATCCGACTAATACGAGTAGAAGAATCCAATTCTCAGCACCTTCTTTCACAGAGTTGCCCAAATATGAATATCATAATCTATTGCTAAGTATCCATTTTAGAAAACAATGCTCTATTTTTTCCAGTTAAGCTGAAGTTAATTTTACAGGATGTGATCCAACAGGTTATTTTTTTTCCATGAGTCTACTCCCCTTAATAAATTGATTTACGTGCTTTTGCTGTATTAGGAGAGGAGAATACAATATCCTCTGAGAGAGTGTGACAGCTTGTGCAGAAGAATGCAGATGCACTGACTGTTTTGGAAGGGGGTAGATGTGCAGCAGCTGAACAATTGACTGTCCTCCAGCAAAACTGCCGCAAAGGTCACAGGCACACACATCCAAACCAGCATCAGACCAATGCTTGCAGTTCTATTTTAAGCTAGGTTCCTCGTGGTTGCTAAACTCTCAGTAATCCACATTGGTTTATGTAGCAGATTACTATGTATCTAGTGACTATGTACACACATATGGTGAAACCTTGGTTACATTACTACTAAATCAGTCTTTTAACTGGGCCTAAGATTAGATTACAAACTGCAGTTGAAAAATGTGTCATGAGATGGCTGGTTTACATTTACAGAAATCGGATTTGTTTTAACAGCCTTTTCCAACTATAGCTCATGATGGGGAATAAGAATGTTACATTTCTGAAGTGTTCTTCATCCACTGTTTATGATTTTCTCTTTTTTTTTCTCTAAATGTGAACAAAATTCCTTTTTAAAAGGCACTTTTCCTATGGAAAATGTTTAGTAATTTCAAATGATGATGTAGCACTATGCATACAGAAATCAATGCTTAACCTGAAGTTCTTCCTTCCCCCTCGTGAGCAGAGCAATAAAGTCAGTTTTCAGCTTTATTGGAAAAATCTACTACTCCATTAGAAAGTCAGTAAGAAAAGTAACATGTTGATCACCTACAAATTTAAGTTAGTTACTTTGGGCCTGATACAAAGCATGCTACTGAATTCAGTGGACTTTGGATGACACCATAAGCGTTGTTTATTTTTCTACTGACTTGAAGTTATTCTTTATTTCACACAAAATCTTTTGCATTTTTAATGCTATTAAGTGCACTGCATACAGAAACTAAAGGATTGATTTTGGATCATATTACATAGAGTTGTGAAGGAGATTTTATAAAGTAATGCAATCGTGTGATAACTAGTTGGGTATAATAAGTCAGCCTCCCTCTGTCAGCACAATGACTCCTGTTTCAAAGCAGAAATTCCTTCTATATTCTTATAAGCTCAAATGGATTCCTGCTAAATGCCTGCCTTTTTTACTTCCCTAAATGGACACACATTTTTCTTGTTACACTCACTGTCATAATATTCACAGCAGAGTGAGGAAAGTGTTTTACATGTCTGTTTTTTTTAAAAAGTATTTGGTTTGAAATCCTCCTCGAAATCCCTTAAAAACAGCAAAGGAACACTTCTCGCAAGCACAGCATCCAGAGGAGAAGAAAAGTCTTGGTGTCAGAGAAAGAACAGTTCAGGTTTGATGGGCCTAATTTTTCAATGAATTGCCTCACCGCCAGAGAGACAGCCAAGAGCTCTGAAGAAGCCTTAACCTATTTTACTTAGTAACAAGGAATTCTGTGTGATGGACAACTTAAAATAAACACACCAGAGGAAAGCACAGTGCATAAATCGGAAGGAGAAGAACAAAATAACCAAGTATCTTCCAGAGTCCTATAGCACAGACCTGCAGCAGCAGCCATGGTAGAGGATATTCTCCTTGGAATTCAATACTTTGGGCCCTGGTATGTGAAAGGGCCCTTTGTCCTTCAGCAAGTTTTGAGGGTTATCTGAAGGACACATTCTTCTCTGCTATTTTTAAGAGTCCTGCGCTAGCTACACAGCCTGTTCTCAGGTCTCCAGAATAAGCAAAGATAGTCCTAGCTCAGTCTGTTCACAGCTACCCCACAGAGGACAGACAGTGCACATCACCTAGCAATCTTCTTTGCGTGTTTTCCAGTCCAACAATGAACTCCTCTGCACTTATCATTAAATTACATTGTCAGTCAAAGCCAGAGTTCTTAAACCTTATCAGTTACTCCAACTGGATTTTAACTGATCATCCTCTATCCTTATGTGTCATTTCACTATCAACAGCATAACCCTTCAATCCAGAGGAAGATGAGTACTCCGAGGACATCAATGTGTTAATTTCTCTTCAGTGCACTTCATCAATGAGCTAGTTTGCCTGTCTACCACATAACACTTGGTGAGGGAAACAATCACAGATGCAGCCCCATAGCTTCAAACCACACACTAAGCCATCTAAGTAAATACAGATATGATAAGATAAACACTTAGCAGGAAATGTATGTTACTGCCAGGGTACATGGTCCTAGTGAAATGCATTCTCAACTGTGTATGGATAATTTTTCGCATACTTCTATGGTCATTGATATGCTATATATACACACTTGCAACAACACCCATGTACTTAGCATATGTCACCACACATATACCTTCTCTAAGCCTTGGAAAAACAGAAATAGAAAATTAATGACTGACCTGCACTAGGTTTCCTATTTGCTCCTGTAAGGCCCTCATGCCTTATTCTTGAAGATGAAATCATTGATAGGAAAACAAGGAGAGTTCACATACTATGATATAAGCAGCAAGGTCTGCATGTGCAGACCATTTGTGAATTACCAGGAGAGGAACCAGACATTTCAGAAGCTTTCACAAAAACCACGCGGATCCTGGGGTTGCATGGTTTGCGTCCCTTGAGCATTACATAACACAAACCACGGTTAGGATGCAAGTCAGGCTCTAATAAATCAACACCAAGTTTTTGTTGAATGTAGGCAAAGATCACGATGGGCTATTTTCTTCCCATGTTACTTCCCATGGTTAGTCCATGTTACTCTTTTACAACATTTCGTAGCTTATTTTCCTCCATATCTCTGCACAGTGTGTCTTATCCATACCCGGATGTTTTTCTGCACAGTCCCTCTCATGTCCTGAAATTTAAACTAAAAGCTGCAGCGATCACTCTAGCAAATTTTTACAGAAAAGTAGCTTCTGCCAGGTCCCTGGAACCACACTAGTCAAATTACTTGACAATCCTGGAGAGCTGGATAGCTGGAAATGTTATGTGCTCCTCAGCCTTTGGAACAGAGCTGTCATACAGGACCTCAGAAATCACTTACCAGTGTGATTCACTCTAATTTGAAAGCCATGCCTCCTCTGGCAGGAAGGTACAAAGCCCATTCAGCTAAGCACTGAAGTTATCTTAAGGCACTAAAGACTTCTTAACAAGATGACCATCCAGAATCTCTGACCTACTTTCTTCAAAAATCACCAACTAAGCAGGATTTTACAAAGCCATTCCTGCCCTGTTCAGAAACACTGGTGCTAGATATGCTTCAGTTACACTGCACCAGGGGATCTTGTGTCAGTATAACAGTCTTTCTAAATGTTTACAACAGGGTTTCAGTTTTATCAGCTAGTCATGTCCTGACCGGGCAGAAACTTCAAACAAGTTAGCCATTTATTTGCTTTACAGTACCCACAATACTTAGTAAAAGATTTAAAAAAAAAAAAAACAAACCCTCAGAGTTTTTTTCCTTCTTTTTTCTTGTACACTCAACTTTTGAAGCTACATGTGCTGGTCTGTTTTCAGTTATTTTTTGAAAAAAGCATTGTATGCAGTACAATATCAGACCAGTTATGGTTTATATATGTAACATATGTGACTAATCTTTCTCTTTAAGTAAACAGTGAGCAGCAGTGTAGTCCGTGACCTTTTGTAGATGGCTTTATGCAACTGTGGCTACAATTCATTGTGTCAAAGATGGATAATAAAGAAAAGAGCACAGCAGTCTATAAGACCCTGCTGAGGCAAACACATGAGAATTATCACACATACATATACACTCCTAAAATAATCTCAGAGCCTAGCTTCTGGGAGTGAAGATGGTAAATTCAAGTTAAGGCTGAATCCCTGGACAAAGTCCATCTCTGATGTAACTCACTGGAGGCCTCTGAACCCGTCATTGCCAACTCAGCAGAGCAGTCTGACAGTGCAGGTAGAAGATGCTGTTCTGCAGGCAGGTGCAGAGGGTGCTAGGCAATGGTAGCCCTGCCTATGGCTGAGACAACGCCAGCACTGAAATGAAGATGGGCTTTTGAGTACCTCTATTTTGAAAAATATGTAATTATCTTCAGTCTCTGCAAGATATTAGAGCACTGAATGAGCAGACTAAGTGATAGCTTCAGAGAGTGGCTTGCAGCCTCAAACCCAAATTTCTTTTTTGCAACAAGATTTACATCAGAAGGTGAGCTCTTTTCTTGGTTAAGTCTTTGACAAATCTTCTGCTGTCTTGCCTGGAGTTACAATTTCACCCATCAAGACGAAAGAAGATATTTATCAAATGTTAATTCCACCATTTTGTCTTAACGCACACCAAAAGAAAGGAGCATTATGAGGTACTTTATTATTTTTTCATTAAGAGGCTTCAGGAAGGTTATGGATCTTCTAGCATACCACTTGCTCTCCATGTACCCCACAGCAATGTCAAATGCATAGTAATACTTGTAATAGAGAGGTTATCTGGGCATATATTCAGTAACACTTCTATATCTAGGAGATTTTTGTAACACCTTTTATCTGGGAGAGAACTAAGATGTCAAAAAGCATAGGAATGACATTTTAAGCCTGAGGACAGTTAAACTAGCACAGGAAGGCTAAAGAGAGTTATCTGAATCCCTGATGATGGCCAAAGTATTCACCATTGTAGAACTTTCCAGATCACTGAAGTTTACCTTTGATCAGATAATACGTGTAAGAAAATCAAGCTGCCACTGCCAAATAGGAATGGGTAAGGAATGGCAGATGTTACACAGCGAAACGCTGCAAGAGACCCTGTCATCTTAACTGCCAGTAACGGCAGCCCCACCCAGACCTCTGGTTTCTATTGTTAGATGCTGTACTTTCAAAGGCTAAATGGGAAAGGAGAAAAAAAAAAAAAAAATCACAAGAAGAAAACATGAGAGCGCTAAGTGTTTTGCCTTCAGTTAGGCATCAAATGACAGATATGGGGATACGACCTATGTCTCTGGCCTCCTAAAATATTGTCCTCTCCAGACCACCTTTCTGTTTTCTTTAAGTAGGCTGTTGAACTCTGCCCCCGCCCCCATATATTTCTAAAATGGAACAAAACCAGAGAGTCAACAAGGAAAATTCTCAAAACTCCTGAAGTGAAGAAGGATGCTAAGTCCTTTCCAAGGGTCCAGTTGCCTACACAAGGATGCTGCACATACATTTTCAATTTTCCTTTGAAACTACAGAGATGTAAGCTTGTGTGCCCACCTGTCCTGTCCCATCCCACCTCCCCTCTGCTCAGCACACAAAATGTATGCCCTTTTAGTGAAGAAGCACATTGCAAATCCACCCTTCAGCTTGTATTGCTCATTTCCCTGCACAGAAAAATTAGATTTAAATTAAGCTGACATTCACCAAAAAAAAAAGCTGTTGGAAATTTAACCAGGATGCATAAGTAAGCCAGGTAATACCACATCCAAAGGTTCTCATATTTTACTGGTGATAAAAGTAACACCCCCACCCCCACCATGGAAAGTCAAATGGTTGGAGGGAGTTTTCAGCCAGCTGACACTCTCATTCCAAGGAAAATGCTTTGATACAGAAAACAGCTGCTAACATGGGTTTCTGCAGCGTTCATTGGACCAAGAACAGCGTGAACAGCCATGAGTGAAAAGAGCTATCTTGGAAGCAGAATTATACAGCTCTTCCTTTTCCCTGCATGCTTTCCTTGCAAAGGTGGAGAATCAGTGGAGAAAGCCACAGTTCTGGCAATTGCACTGCAGACACCAGCTTGCCGGACGGCTCCAGGCCACTGAGCCGCTGCAGCTCGGTGGCTTGCTTAAGTTGCAAGTCCTTGCTCTTCTCTTCCAGGGGAGGGGAACAGTTTTGCCATTGCCTTACTAAGGCCCAGACTTCTTGTCTGACAGCTACTCAGGTTTTGGAAGAATGTTAATTTTATCAGCAAGCTCCGCAAAGAAGCTAGGTGGGTGATAATCATAGAATCATCATATAGAACCATAGAATGTTTTGGGTTGGAAGGGACCCCTAGAGGTCATCTAGTCCAAGCCCCCTGCAGTGAGCAGGGACACCACTAACTAGATCAGGTTGCTCAGAGCCCCATCCAACCTGGCCTTGAATGTTCCCAGGGATGGGGCCTCCACCACCTCTCTGGGCAACCCGTTCCAGTGTTTCACCACCCTCATTGTAAAGAATTTCCTCCTTATATCCAGTCTAAACCTACCCTGGTTTAGTTTAAAACCATTACCCCTTGTCCTGTCACAGCTGGCCCTACTAAAAAGATTTTCCCTGTCTTTCCTATAGGCCCCCTTTAGATACTGAAAGGCCGTAATCAGGTCTCCCCGCAGCCTTCTCTTCTCCAGGCTGAACAAGCCCAACTCCCTCAGCCTGTCCTCATAAGAGAGGTGCTCCAGCCCTTGGATCATTTTAGTAGCTCTCCTCTGGACCCGCTCCAACAGTTCCATGTCCTTCTTGTGCTGAGGGCTCCAGAGCTGGATGCAGTACTCCAGGTGAGGTCTCAGCAGAGCAGAGTAGAGGGGCAGAATCACCTCCCTCGACCTGCTGGCCACGCTTCTCCTGATGCAGCCCAGGGTACGGTTGGCCTTCTGGGCTGCCAGCGCACATTGCCGGCTCATGTCCAGCTTTTCATCCACCAGCACCTCCAAGTCCCTCTCGGCAGGGTTGCTCTCGATCCTTTCTTCCCCCAGCCTGTATTGAAACCAGGGGTTACCCTGACCCAGGTGCAGGAGCCCAGAGAGGGTAGACTGGTTATTCTGCCTGTCACCTGAGCTGTTTAATAATATTTCACTCTGTAAACAAATAAGATCTACAACAGCAATAAACATACACAGAATTTCCCTTGTCATATACAATCTCACTCAGATGCCTCAACATTACTATTTTAAAGAGCTGGTATACAAATTCTCTGCACCTCACATCAGAAAATTTGAAAGACTGACATACAAAAAAAAGATTAAAACAAAACCTATAAACATTCCAGAAAACAAGCAAATAAATAGAAACCTGACATCTGCTAACAATTGTCACTCACAGTTGCTAATTTTGAATTTGGCTGAAATTCCATTTCCAGCACTAATTTTCTGTATTCATAGAGTCTTACTCATCTCTGAAGCCAAATAACTTCTTATTTCAGTCAGCAATACTGCATGATGTGCATTGATTCTGCCACATTTTTTAAGTTTTTGTCCAGGTAACAGGCACTCTGGCCTTGGGATTCTGCCTTCTGGCTTGCCTGCAGTGTAAGTCCCCAGACGCTGCTGCTTTACTCACAGCTGTCTCATGTACCACTGGCTCACTTCTCGCCCAGTGCCACGTGTAGGTTTATAAGCCAGCAGCTCTGCTGCAAACAATCCTTGTGACCATAGTCTTGACAGCACCACCTGGCAGGTCAGCCTTTCTTTTAGAGGCAGCTCCCACGAACAGTTCTGGTCCTTGGCAGGCTCTAGCAGACACTTAGTACAATTCACCTTCAAGCTCACTCCTGTCAGTCTCTGCAACACAGCCGTACCTGAGCATTGCAGCTCAGCAATCCACTGAAGTCCAGAGAGAAAGCCATCAAAAGACAGTGTTCTTAATTACCACATGCATCCCTAGCTTCTCAAAAGAGATGAAGAAACTGTTAAGGTGACTATTAGATTCCATCAAGAGCTAACCACACGGATAACAACTTTGTTTTAGGAACCCCCTGAGGTGCAAACTGCTGGAAGATGGGAGAACATCCAGGGAAGCAGCTTTTTCTGTGCCTTGTTCTCCTACTGTACTCTACTGCGATGGGTCACTATGGGGTTTTGGTGCAGAGGAAAGGCAGAGCAAGCCCACAGGCTGTAGCCCAGCTCCACAGAGCTATTTAATAGCAAGCCCTCACAGTGAAGACTTACCAGATATTAGACAGACAAGAACACACATGGCATTCTTAGCCAAAAGGCCAAGAAGAATAATAGGCTGGATTGACATTTGGTAAGACCCAGCACAGACACAACTCTTCTCTTTTGCTCCAAGGCCTCTGGACCTTCCCTGTTAGAAAGGCTGGCAGGAGAGGAGGTGATGTCTTCCTCTTTGCTTGCTGTGTTTGTGACTTTTCTGTTTCCTACTGAAGCTTTGCTGTCTCAAAGCAGTTCTGGGTCTGGACTGCAGCAAGCAAGCTTTATCCAGAGGGCTAAAAACCACCTGAACAACTTTGCCAAGCAGCCAGTGCCAGCTGCAGTTGTCTGTCCTGTCTGGCTGCCTATTCTTGCAGAATACCATTGCAACAAGCAAACGGCCATGCCTACTGCTTCTTGCCAGCACTCAATGAACAAGCTACAGAGTAACTTTCATAAGTTACTCAAATCCAATTTAGTTTTGCTGGACGACTTTCACGATCTGTCAGTTTCTTCACTACCAACACTTCAAAAAATCACCTTGTGTTTCTAGTTATTTACTTGACCTTTAGCAAAGAGACACTTTCCACACATGCAAGCTGGCTGATACTCTCTGAAAATCACTAACCTCTCAGCCTAGGGAGATATCTCATATCTCCATTCATACAGATTTTCTATGAACAGTGAATAGGGGGTGAGGTGTTTGACTCTGCATCTTTTCAATTTGGATTGCTTTTGGCAGAATCCTTTAGTAATGTGTCAGATATTAAAAGCTAAAATAAAAATCAGTGAAGCCTTCAAATAAATTACAAGCACATTAAATGCAGTGCTGTCAACTCTAAAGGTCAGACTCTGGTTTTGTGAAAATTTGCTCAATGCAATAGGAATCGCATATTTAAACACTGTTTTCTGTTGTATGCCTTTAACTTCCAGGCACAGAAATCCTTTCTTTCCCATGCAGCTGACACACCTTAAAATACAGGAGAAGAAATATCATAAATGCAAAATAAATAAATAACAAATCAATCAATTGGCATCTGCCGGAAAGTAATCTTCATGCTAAACAAGAGAGTAAGTTACACCCTGTAGACAGGACCATGTTAGTAATCACTGAAATCCAGGACAGTAACACAAATCAACTCTCCAGTTTGCTAGCCATCAGCTGATACTTTCAGAACTGTCAACAGGCAGAATTTTAGATGCATAGAAGTACCATGGGATTTTTCAAAAAAAAAAACAAAACAAAACAAACAAACAAAAAAACCCAAAAACCAAAAAAAAAACCCCAAAACCAACCAAAACCCAAGCTCAATTCCCATGGAAGTCCACGGGGAGTAAGTGCCAAATGGGACTTTCAAATGCAATGAGGGATTTACCTGCCATTTCTAAGTGCCTGTATATCTTCAAACTTAAGTAAACTCCCTCGTAAAAAGTTTTTCAGAAGTGACTTTGAGTTAACTGTGAACTACATTTCAGTCACAGTGCACTGTGAAAATCGAAGTCAGTCACCACAGGAATACAGGAACAGAATACTGGAATGTGTACGAGTTAGGAGGCCGACGTGTCCCCTGAACCAGATCCTTAGCTGATGTAAATCAGCACCAATTGGACATTTCCAAGGTCTGGCTTTACATGCTTAAATCTAAAAGAATAGAACCCAAAAGGCACAAAATTTGGAATCCACATCCTAATTACAATTTTGTGTAATGCCAAGCTTGAGGGATCCAAATTCCTCTTTGTACCCACTGAAGGAGGAAGTGGAAACTGATGTTCCTTTCAGTGTTGTAGCTTCTGCTGCAAATTAACCTTCAAGCTTGATGCTACTTCAGCACTTAGGTTTGAATTGATTTATAGGCTGGTGTGTATTGTCCATATGCTTAAAATAGCCTGTGAGCTTACGTATTCCTGCATATAAAAACCCATGTATACGTGTTAAAAAAAAGTCACAAGGAGAAAATGGCAAGCTGCTATTTTGTGATGGATTTATCAGTTCCTTGCTTAAGCATATTGCTACACATTTCTTAGCAGAGAGCATCTAGTGGGGGGGTTTGCTCATATATAAGTGTATATGCAAGTATTCCCTAAACAGGAGATGCCAGCCACTGGGCACATGACCAGCATCTTTGTAGAAACAGAGAGGAATTTTTCAATAGATTTATTTCTTTCTCTCCCACCCTAAACTGAACTCCCTTAAACCCCCATTGTATGGCTACTACGTGCAACATAAATAAAATATTCCAGGTGCCTGAGGTAAATGTAGAATTTAAAGGTCATCCTGAATCTGAAACTTTCTTGCATGAAAGAAAAAAAATCCCAACCCTGGAGGCTCAGCCCTGTTGCATGCTGCAGGCACTCGATGGCTCTATGGGGGACACTAGCACAAGGCCAGCGCACCCTCCACCTCACCCAGTCGAGCCTTTTTCCCTGGTTTTACTGAGGCTCATTTCCTGCTCACATGAATGGGAATTCTTTATAACTGTTAATAGGAGTGAGCTCTGAATTACAATAGCACCTATGAGGACATACCATGCCAGTTGCTAGATGCATAACGAGTAGGAAGCAGAGAGCTTCGCCTGTAAGAATGCATGATCCTTATGGAACAACCAAACCAGCAACACTAGGAAAATGATTATTCTCTTGACCAGATGCACCTGAGGCACAGAAAGATCAAGTAAAAGTTGATCAAAGTCATATAGGAAAGCTCATCAAACCCAGAACTGGCTATTCCTTGCCAAGAAAATTCACATTGCAACTGCACAAGCTGAGCAATTACTTTTACTGCTTGAGTGTGTTGAAAACGCTCTAATATATTCACCTCAGGTGCAGTCCCCAAAGGTGCTGCTCTGTTTGCTCAGACAGTAGTCTTTCACTAATTAAGATTGGATAAAGTTTCAGTGGTAGTCTGGAAATTAAAGCAATTATAGAAATAAGTAAATAAATGAATTCACCACCATCACCCTGTTATCATCTTTGAAAAATATATTAAAAAAATTCACCAAATACAGTCATTTAACACAAATATCCTTCCTCCAGTCCAACTTCACCATTTGCTCCAAGTCTTCTTTGCTTATATGCAACAGGGGCCGCCTCCTTCACTCACGGGCATCTCGCTCCTAGACTTTAACTGAATCACAGTGAAGTTAAGTGTCCGTACAAGCTGAAATGACCATTTGTTCAGTCAGAATCCAGGACATTTTCTGGCAACATTTTATTTTTAAGATCACAAAATAGCTACAATGTTGGGGTTTTTTTGTAAGCATGCTGCTGTTACAAGATTTTGAGTCAGCAGGAACATGCACATATTTTTCTGAGAGTATTTTTTCCAGTGACTTAACGTCTGAATGAATCCCTCATGAAACGTGGAAGTGTCGTTAACATTCACCCCAAGCAAAAGAGCAGCTTTGAGAGTGTCCACACACATCTGCTTCACTCCAGCCATGGTTCACTACCTTGAATACTGATTCTACCAGACTGTTTAGTCCTGGTAAACACTGGACAAGTTTTCCTGGCTCCTGTACTTATTAAACTAAAGGAACATTTTGCTGACAAGCATGTCGCTGGCCTATTTCAGAACCCCAGAAAGCATTCACAGGCTATCTTTGAAAAAGTCTCTTTCATACAACATCACAAAACAGGTGGGCACTGTAAGGAACAGAACTTTGGACTCTGTAGAACCTTTCAATAAACCAGAAAAGTGTTCTGAAGATGGAAAAAGTGAATCTCCAAGAACTTCCCAAAGACGGAAAGTAGCTATGCAGCCCAGAAGGTGATTTGCAATGAAATTCTCCTTCCTACCAATACCCAACATCTATGCCTTACCTGCATGGCACTGCTGCATCTTTCCAAACAAATATGTACAATTGAGAGACATTTTTGTGAAGCCAAGTTTAATTTGTCATTTTTTCCCCACAGGCCAAGCTAATTTTGTTCCCATCCAACTGCAGCCAGAGATCTGTTCTGCATCAAGTGCAGCTCCTCCCAGATGCTCCCCAGCACTCTCCCCCAAATGTCAATGGCATGCAAATGAATTCCACATGCAAATGAGCAGCTCAGTGAATGGTGACAGAAATGTCCTGTTCCAGTTCTGTGACTCAAGAAAAACAAGGCACCCTCACTACATATGCGTTACCTTTTATCTAAAACCTCTGTTAAACATTTAGTGTCCGGATTCAGAATAATGCACTCATCTTAGACTGCGTCCTAGTCCATGAGCTGACTTACTGGAAACCTGGGATTTATTACTCTGTTTGGTGGCAGGTAAAGGTGGCAAAATCCAGTTCCTAAAGGCAATAAAACGTTGCTGTATGGGTACTGATGATTCAGTTTCTTTTCCCTGTGTAAAAACCTAAATAAACTTTGTTTATATCAGGGTATTGGAATGAGGACTCCTCCTCTCCCCTACTTGCTGAGCAGGTTCCAGTAATCTCCACAGCCTTCCCCTACAGATCCACACTCATGGGCCAGGAAAGATCTACCTCGTTCCCATGACAGAGACCCGCACCGTGGAAAATCAGTCACAGCCCAGGCAATTCATCACAAAGCTTTAGATACTTTGTGACTTACCACGTTATAAACTAACACTTTGTTGTTAGTTATACCAAAAACTTACTGTACATTAGAAGCAAGAAGAGCAATCTCAGATCCCTATCTTGCTTAACAGTTTTAACTTCCATCAGATAAATGTGAATGAAGAGGTTGTATTAAGAGAGCATAGACCTATAGTTTTTTAAAGGAAGCTACTATCAACCCCAAACTATGAAAATTTCCAAATATGAAACCACTCTACATAAGAGTTTAAAAAACTACTGGCCATTTGTAGCTAGGTTCCATCCCAGACACTTTACAGATCCTCCTTTACAATAAGTACATGTCATACTTTAACACAGTGGTTTTACAGCTCTCAGCAGTTTAATTATATAGATTCTCAGAACTCATTTCACTAGCGGCTCATTTCACAAAGTTGTACCACAGTACACTGCAAAAATTCAGATACCTTGTGTAAGCCCATGCAACAAAAAAATTTCTCCTGTCATCAAGTCCTCGCAGGAAACAGCAACTTATTGGGTGGCCCGTTAAACGCATCCTGTACCCTAACAATTCCCTGCTGGTTTCAATACAGCATCAGATGCATCAAACATACCTACAGTTCTCACATCAGGAAAATATATAGTGCTTAAAACTGAATCACTTTGGCCATCATAAAAGCCATTCAACTCTGGTGTTATCAGTACCAGCACTTCTTTCAACTACTCAATTAAGTCCCAGCAATTAGCCATTATATCATTAATTTAAAGAACAATTTTCAAAGGCAAAATTTTGCTTTTCCATCTGAATCTACAATAATCACTAAAACTTTCATAATTCTTAGATGCTAACGTCCTCCGTTTAAAACAACCAGCATTTACTAGCTAACAGAGCCAACAGAGCTCATTGTGGTGCTGCAGAAACGGGCCACAAACTTAGTATTAAGGAGATCTCGGGGAGTTCCAGCTACCATGAGCTTCAAGAACAGCAGCTGCCGTATTTTAAGACATTTGTACACAAAAGTCATGCTAAAGTTTCACAAGTCACTGGACTTCAGCCCATCCTTCTCATGAAAGTTAGTCATAATGTATACACCCGTGCTATACTGAGAACTGGGAACATGCAGATAAAAATGTTGGTTCAAAAAGCATCAGTCTGATTGAATTTTCGCATTACTAAGTAAGATGTCATGGTCCCAGGATGCACCTATGTAATACTATTCCGGCAAAAGCAAATATTGAGGCTGATGAGATTCTATTTCAAGAAATCCCCAGCCATCATTGCCAAGGGGTTCCAGGAAATGCAGGTATTGATTTCAGAATAAGTGGGTTTATGGATCAAAACGCTTTTGCTTCCTTTACGCAATTCCTTTGTAAAGGTTAAAGGTTAATTTTAACTCAAGCACAAATCTGCTGTAGCCACCGTATCTAGCCAGAGTCCCATAGCAGAGGCAGACTTACTAGAGAATATCTGAGAACGCTGTCCCTTCCCTCTCAGCTCCCGTCACCTGGTGCATGCACTCCTAGGACATTTGGTGGACACTCTACAGTGACAATACACAGTTCTTTTATGCCTGCATCTGCATTGCAGACACATCAACTGGTGTAGTTACACTGGGGAAGCTGTCTGCTGGATGGACCCCTGTGGTAGCGGCCCCGCTGCAGCGACACAGATACCCAGTTCCTTTCCTCCCCAAAGAGAGTGTTTGTGTGCATCCACAATCAACACCTGTCTGAAGTCTTATCAGTAGACAAGCACCCTCCTCTTAAAAATAATTGCCCAGCTGGTATTCATGACTGTTTGATCTTTGCATTCAAGAATGAGACATCAAACATAATGGTCTTGAAGACAAGCCTGAAGTATGCCAACAGGCCAGGATGCGTTAAAGCATTCAACTCCATTGGGCACAGTGCAGAAGCAAAACCTCCCCCTCGGGTGTATGCAGAGCCCTGCTGTGGGCAGAGTGCTGACAGTGCACGTCAGCAAGGAAGACACGCTGCAGAGCAAGACTGAAAGCACTGCGTGACCTTGGAAAAGCCTGGCATCCCTGGGGAGGTGCACAGCAGGAGCACATCTCCCACAGCGGGATATATTTGGAAATCTAAATACAACCTAATGTGAAGACATTATAATACATTTCTTATTTACAGCTACCAGGAACTTGCTTGTATCTCTGAAATCTCATGGGTCTGCTCTGTCAGCCCTGCAGAATGGCTAGGAGCACTTTCCTAAATTACTAGAACACCAGTAGGAGGAAGCCAAACTAAAACAGGTTTTTGATACAGACCGCTGGTTAATCATTTGCCCATTAAATGAAACATGTAAACAAAGCTTCATAGCAGAGACATTTGTTAGGGAGCATTTATCAGCTCTTTGATGTTTGTCATCTGAAAAGTTCTTTTATTCTTCCAAATCGTGTATTGATGCTAATTTTGTTACATTCAGCTCCAGCAATATGATCTTGTAGTATAAAGCAGCAGCGGTTATACAAGAAAAGGAAATTAAGAGTGGGCTCAAAGGCAGATACACATCTGTTATAAGCTTTCTCAAAAACATGTGTGTCCTGACAGATGCTGTGAGTTGAGTGGTAATTACCTATCGAGCTAAGGTAATAGCTCAGTAAGCCTGTGTAAAGTGATCTGGTGATCCCACCTTCACATGGTCTTAACAAGCAAGTTATTTTCTATTACTAGCCCACAGAGTGAAACTGATGATGGACTTGGACTCACTGTGGTTGTACTTTGATGTATCTCTATAAATTCAGTGCCTGACTTTCAGCAGCATTTCTGCTTTTTCTGTCACTTAAAAAGAACCCACTGACTTCAGGAATACTGCATTTAAAGAGAGATAAATGTTTAGACATAATGCTCATGACTACAGATATTTTTTTTTTTTAATTTAGTGGCTGAACTGCAAATGTGTGTACGAGGAAGACATTTAGTAGTGGTCTATCAAGAGGATAACTTAAAAAAATTCCACCAAATATGCAGGATGAAATAAATAAGTTCTAGTTCATCAAAGATGAGCTTAAAATAACACATAGTTGTCACTGATGCAAAAAGTTGGAATGTGCTCTCTAGAACACTAACAATATAGTTCAACTTAAAATTCTTCTGTTTGCCCTAGCAAAGACTGCAAGGTAAGGTCCTTTTCGGTTACAATGCTGACTGTGCCAGTATGACAGATGTTTCCTGTCCTATTGGCTCTGTTAGTGGTTCACTCAATTTCTATGTTTCCAACATGTGTTGGCTAACTAACAGGTTTTAATCCTCCTCATTCGTGCTATTGCCTCTGTAGCAGGCCAGCAGAGATAGGTCCAAATTATCTCAGAGCATTAACATTCCTGATTCCTCATCTTTTGCACAAAACTCATGCATCATATTTTCTTCTGCGAGTTTGCAGAGATGGTTTGAAGACATTTTTCTGTTTGACATACCATGCTTGTATCAAGACATCCATACTTTCAGATCTCCACTACTTGCTTCAATTTTTCCTATTTTCCACTTCCATTTTCCAAATATGCTCTTGGAATTGTCACCAGGAGGGAGGATTGAGGAACAAAAAAACATAACTAAGTGCTGAGCTCACTTTACCATATGTGAAATTGCAACTAGAAGCCAAGGCATTTTTTGTATCATCTAATCTATTGCAGAAGATGCCAGAAAATGGAGGAGCCAAGGATTTATCAGGTAGTGGGCCGATATGTGAGCACTGAAGGCCTATTCCAGCTGTCAGCAAAAGTATTGGAAAGACTGTATCAGGGCCTAAGGGTTTTAAATCTGAAGCTGGAAGGGTCTTCCCACAAGAAGAAAAATCTGGTTCATGCTACAACATAATCGACTCTTTCGACATTAACAGTAACCTCTTTTAATTAATCCCAATGTAAGCTGCCTCTTGAGACAATAATGTTTGGTGCCCATGGTCAAAAGTTGTGGTAAACTGAGAATATTTAAAAGTGCGGAATACATAACTGTGTGTGTCCACCAGACCACACATCAGACTTAATGACCATGGGCATTTCTAGACGACTTGATGGGTCCTATAACCTGGGGGGAAATAGAGCTTGGATACCCCTTCCAACACAGGTTTTTACAACTCTTTATTCAGCAATAAGTTTTCTAATATTGTTCTGTCTGAATGAGGGGTCAGGCAATCACAAGAGCAATGGCACCAACCAGCAAGTTAAGTTATGCATACGTACACGTTCATGGGACCCAGGTCTTATGGTACATCTAGAAAAATATACAACAGATTCCCATACAATGGGTTAGATTCTCATATGGCAAAAATTGGTGCAGCTTTTTATCAGAAGAGCTCATAAGGTGTTCCTTTATACTGTCAACTCTCTCTCTAGGTAACATTACTGATATTTAAGATGAGTTACAAGAATACCAAAAGCATCAATCAGCTTTGACTTTATGTTTTTGGCAATTTAGGGTAACATAGCAAGGTTGCAGCCTGCTACAGCAAATAATTAAAATGAGTAAAGGGGCAGCACTGTGGTTATGAATACGTGACCTATCTATTAGAGCTACACCCACCTACCGAAATGAGGGCATGTTTTTGCTCAGTTGAATAGGGGAACTGGAAGGCAACAAGCAGAAAGGCAGGTAACAGCTTAGCAAGTAACAACCCAACAAACACCAAAAGAGAGTAGCTCAGCCATTGTCTGTGAGTTACGCAGCTGTACAACCTGCATTTCACAGAGCAAGACCCCAGAGATGAAAATCACACTGAACCTACTGAAAGGTCCTGTTGGAATGGCAGGGAGTTGTCAGGAAATGCTCCTGAGGAAGACCCTAAAGGATTATCTCTTCTCAGCCACAGGCTAGGTTAGGTACCTCAGGCCTGCATGGATCAGACAATGAGACGCCCCCACTGAGGACACACACAGAGGAGAACAGTCCACATGACACGTGGGATAAATACTGTTCCTCTCATGCTGAGAAAGCCTCAGCTGCAATCTCCTTCAACGGGCTTGGAGACAGTAAGTATTAAGTCTCATGTCTGCACATAGAGGTGTCCTTTGGGGACACATTCCTGCTCACACACAAAAAGCAGAAGCCTGGCGCTTCACCTCCATGGGAACCAGCAGGCTACCCTCGGATGCCTCCATCAACTTGTCCCCATGTCCTGCTCCCAGTCTAGCTTCCAGGGTTCCTTCTGCCTTGCTCTAAATTTATGTGCCAGGCTAAGGTTTTAAATGTCTCAATGCCTTTTCTTTTCCCACCCACTTCCCAAAGTTTCAGAGAACTCATTCCCACCTGCCTCACCACATGGCTTTGTGCGTCTTGATATAAGAGCTGTGCATCTCAAGAGGGTCAACACAAGGTCTGCAGACCTAGACTTAACACAACTCATTTCAGCATTCAGTCACCTTCATCCCTTTCTATCTGTGCGAGTGAGGATGGATGAACTCTCAAGGGAGCCAGAGGCAGGCAGGAAAGCAGGACCCACCATCCCTTTCCAGGGGCTGCAGGGCCCGGACTAGTCCAGAACCAGTCACACCACGACACTACTTGTCTGCTGTTATAAAAAATAAATAAGCGGACAGAAGCTTTCTGCGTGGAAAAGAGGGAGCTGGGATTCACTTCATAGAAAGATGTAAATAAAAAGCACTAGCCGAAAACCCGCGCGCTGGCTGCTGCTAACACCTGTCAGCACCACTGCGATAACATTTGTTTCACACATGTTCTGGCTTGGCAGGCACCTGATTTACATTTTCACACTTTGTATCGGCTTTCTACACACTTGTTCTCTAGCATATTGTTCATACATCAGTACCGCTGCCATCTTATTTTTCAGCACTGTGACATAACTAGGTTGCTGCACAGGACAAAACTCTTGCTCTGAAGTACACCTGCATCAAAACACGATAACCTTGAGGTAACATACGAATTAATGACATGGCAGTTTTATTTTAAAGAACCATTAACCTGTTAATAACTATGAGCCTATTTAATTTCCAGATTTCTCCCTACTGCACTGTAATAACGAACTCTTCCTGTTTAATTAAAAATGGTAACAGGTAACTATGACTCTGCTTGTCTCAGCAGAATTGCACTCATTTCTAGCAGTCCTAAATTTGGCCCAGAAGCCACCAAACTCACTTGTCCCATTTTCTGAGGAAGGACAAGACCTGTACCAGACCCCGCTCTTTTTAATAAATAACCTTACAGTAAGCTGGCCTCCAATTACATCAAGTGGCCGAAACTATTCTTCCAAGGCATGTGTTTACTCACCCTGAAGTATGCGGTGGTGGTAAGAATGCTTGTATCATTTGAAGCTACATAGGCAAGAATGATGGACTGATGAGCAGGCAATACTTCTGGCTAATCTCTTAACTGAAGTTAACCTGGCTTTTCTGTGACCACTATACATTTATCACTGAAGGAGTGTTGTTAAACACTTACGGACTTCGGCTTATTTGCAGACACTAAAAAGTATTATTTAATTGTATTATGGCAGAGGCATGTCAGATAACACATATAATATGGGATCACACTCTCCATAAAACAGATGATCTAAACAGTCAAAAGGTAAAGGGAAACAGAGCATCCGAGAAGCAAAATGATCTATCCACGATAAGTCCATTGCAGAGTTTGTAACAGCACCTAGGTATTTTGGCTTTCAGTTCCTGTTCTACTGTGGGAGTTCATGCTTTTCTCCAGAACTGTAAGTTTTACACTACAGACAGGAAGGGATGTTAAGATTTTCCAGAGGCATCTGTCCAGTGTTAAAAAAAGGCATTCCCAGGCAACATTAAAGCCATACAGGAGACAGCAATAACTAAGTTACTATGATTGATAACACAAGACAGGAAATATTAGGAACTGTTTGTTAAACAACAGTCCCTTTCTTAACAAGTAGCTTTTAATAAAGGAGGCTCCACATCTGCATACAGTGTGGTCAGCAGAGCAGCATGGAGATGCAGCAGATCACAAGAGCAGCAGCTATACACCTTGAGTGTAAGAACCCTGACAACCCCCATACATCAAAAGCTATAATAATCAAGAGATTATGGAATAGCATCCAGGTGGACTCCCGGAGAACAATGTAGGCAGGCAGTTACTGGGCACTCACAGATGCATCAGCAGGCAGCAAACCACCCCTCGGCTCCACAAAGTAGCCTGATCTGAACTTTAGGAAAGATTACAAGCCACCAACTCTGGGGAGAGGCTGTCAGTGACCACTGAAAACAATGCTCCTCCACCAGCAGGATGGACATTCCTGTCAGGGCTAGCAGGGAAATTTTTCTCATGTGTTTCTGCCCTCGTGAATCAGGTTATTCTCATACGAAACAGGTCTGGAAATTCAGAGAGCTGGCACCCCTAAGAACTCACATCCCTAGCATGGGCAACAGCCCAGAAGGTTTAGACATTTGTGTGGGCTGCGTAGTAGATGTTTATAACAGATTTTGTTACTCTTTCAGCTTTCCTGTCTGAGGTCATAGCTGAGGTGCTTTTGTAGAGCAAAACAACCTCATCTACGAGGGAAACCAGCGAGATCTTTATTGTGCCATTTTCACAAGTGATTATGCTCGCTGCAGGTATCTTTACAACAGTGTGCAGTTATACCTCAGTCATTAACTCACTTGTTTTGTTACAGCAACAGAGCTCTAAGAATGAAAGCACTGGTAAGGCCAAGAGAAAGCAGAGGGGATGAGCACATAGTGGGACACACAAGAGGGAAAACAGGATTCACCTCAATGGAGAAGGTGACAGAAACGCCTGGGTTCATCAGAGTCTGTTCCCTTGCAGAGGCATAGAACCAGGAGTGCAGAACAGAAACTGGATAATACTCCACAAGCCTCACTGTAGGGAAGAAATCTGTATGTGCCCTGCTAGATTGGTGGATTAAACACAGTCAATAAGTTAATACTTTACATCTTCTTCTATGACACTGAGACCAGACTCTTGCTTGGATGTAACTGATAGTAAAGCTTGCAACTTTCAAAAGTCTGTTAATTATTAGCAAAATCTTCTGGTAACAGTAGGGAAGTTCTGAGAATATCCTGCCTGGGGAAATAACAGAGTTATTTGAGAATATGAAAGGCAAATGACTACAAACCATGATATAAGCATGTATCAGCCCACATGATATAAGCATGTATCAGCCCACTCTTGGAGCCCTGTTTTCCAATGAGTCTGTATTATAGGATATGGATCTGTTTCCACACCAAACACCACACCACACAATATCTTTTCTATACACCACCATATATGTCTCACAACCCAGCCTTCAGACAAACAAAAAAATTGACCTGACTCAGTCACTACATTAGTATGAAAGCACACTGATTTGCCAAGCCATGTGACACAGTTTAGCCCTCGGCTACAAAGCATCTCCTGACAGCTCAAGGAGTTCTCTCTGGTCTGGGTTAATCAGCTGATTCCCAAAGGAAATGCAACTGTAGCAGTCACAATGTAGGAGTAATTTTTTATGCATGTAGGCTCACATCCTGTATAACTTACAAATTTATTAGCAGATTTCAAACAAAGTTGACGGAGGAATGGGAAATTCAGAAATAATTAAGAGAAAACAGGCAGCTAGACAGAGGATGCTATCTTCAGCATCTGGCTGAGGGAATGGCTTTTGTTAGATATCAGATAACATAGTTGGAAGCCTACTCTTATAAATTTTGTAACTGTAAAAAAGTCAGTTTGCATAAATCATTAAGCAGAAATCTATAGAAATCAGATTTGTTACCTCAGTTGCTCATTTTCTCCCAAAGAAAGAGACATTCAAAGCTTTTCTTGATGGGATGCTATTCCCACATTGATTTATCAGTGGTAAACAAATCCTATTACTGTATCTCAGCACATGTGAAACGTGGGACTAAATGCTTCCCTGACTAAGCGACTGAACAGTAAGCAACAAATACAGCCTTTTGCTTAAGAAGCTAAGAGGTTACTTTGGTACAAACACTGGGGCAGATAAAGATTACTTAAGTGTTCTTGGCACCAGCTTCCTTTCTCCCTTGAATTCTTGTTTTAACTCCGTTTTCACTTTAACCTTGCCCTTCACCTTTATGGAATTTCATTGAGTTAATAAAGGAGAAAGTGTTTTCTTTGCTGTCTGTGGTAATGAAACATGTTGCCTTTGCTCGCTCCGAGATGTGGGTATGTCACTAACAGACGAGCTTGCTGCCAGCATGACAGTTTATATCACTGTCGGTATAACTAGAATCACGTTCCATAAATGTGTGATGCTGGGATCATATAAAGGCATCCAATTATAACAGAGGGCTCTGTGTTTTATAGAAATAATAAAGTTCTACAAGCAAGAAGAAAACAGGGGCATTTCATGAAGTGCTGGGTAAAGGTTATTTTGCTGATTTTTACCTGATACTGTGCATTTTCAGTATTGAAAGTGCCATGTACCCTTCAGACTGGAATTTATGCACCTCAAGCTTGACTGAAAACATGTCAGAGCCCTGCTGGCCTTCTGCCTGACTGAGGTACTCAGGGTGTTGTGGTGGAACAAGCAATCTGTCCCTTGAAGCACAAGGGGGAGGTTGCCACTCTACTGTCTTACTTGTATAATATTTTTCGTTTAATTTCAGGGTTATAAAAAGATATTGGGGAAAGGCCTTCAGGTCTCAAACTAGAGTTTATGGATCTGATGCACACTTTACTGTCATTCTTCTAGTGTCAGGGGTAAAGCTTGTAGGTGATGCTGAAAAGCAAAAATACTGTGCTTTCTCCTGGTACTTGTCATCTCCATTGTCCTCAGTCAGAAGATGCCAGTCACAACCCCAGGCCTGCAAAGTCACCCCGGAGGATTTCCTGTGAGGAAAGGGTGCCTGCCTTGGTGGGTCCTGACTGAGTGTAAAGATGCTGCCTTTGCAGAATCCGTGTTCTGTACTTAATGAGATGAAAGTGGACACACAGTAATGCAGGTCACCAAAGAAAACAAAAAGGCTTTTTTTCACCCAGATTTATCCCAACCTGAAAAAGGATGCGAGCTGTGATGTGTGTCCACTGGACACATTTGAATCAATCATCTGTTAGCTGTCCTTTTCCAACCACCTGATGAATCCAACATGGCCACATATTGCACACTCCTTTACTAATTAAACTCCTGTAAGGTTGTCTCATGAAGCAGATGCTTTGTGGAAAAAGACTGTTCTTTGATGCAGATGGAGAGAGGACTGAGCACAGATAGGTAGCTGTTCACACACTGGCTCAGCTGAGACTGTAAAAATATTTAGTGTCCTTTGTTGTCTACCAAAATGTTAATTTCCTTTTGCCTATCATCTGCACTGTAGATGTGGAAAGTAAATTTCAAAAAACAGTAGGATTTTTTGTCATTTTTATTGCTTACCTGAAAACTGAGCTGAGGCACTTAATTATTGCATAAAAGTACTTCTATAACCTGCAGAAGGAAGCATAGCAAATCAGCTCTGTTTTCCTTTGAAATTACCCATCCTTATAAAAAATAAATGATAGTATGGTAACCTTCTCTGCTACCTGACCTACAGCTAGACCATGCTATATTACAAATGCAGCCCTATAAGCAAAATTGATCTGATCAAACTTGAATGGAAAGCCTCACCTGTAAATCTGGACATCCATGACTCTGGGAACTATTTCTGTTACTAGGACCTCAGCACAGGACTGAGTAGATGCTGGCTTTCAGATAAAATACTGTATTTTTCACTAACAAAAACATACTCAAAGCACTTGGTCATTGGGATGAAAAGGATACAGAATTGCAAAGTGAATCAGGCTACAGGGATTTTTGCTGCAGGTACCAAAATTAATGCCAAATGGCATAGAAGCACTGAAAGACATTTATATCACGTTACCTGACTGGTGTCAAGCACCATGGAAGAGAAGCATGTCTGAGGGCCAAGTCAGAACAGAGACCTCCTCCACAGAATCCAAACTACAGTCACCTAGGAAGAAGAGTTCACACGATTAGGTTGATGTCCATGAATACTATTTGGTGACTCTGCCCAAAGATGCTCACGCTTCCAAATACACCCATCAGACCTGAAACAGCAGTGGCACCATGGTACCACATAGTTGCATTGGTAACCCAACTGCTACCTGTACAAATGAGAAACAGAGCCTATCTGAGTGAGGAGTTTCAGTCTGACTAGGCAAAAAGAAGTGAAGGAGAGAAAGGTGAATGGATCCTTGAAAGCCTTACAGCAAGTAGAGGTCAAATCATGATTGAAGCCCACACGAGCGCTCTCTCTTCAGTGAGAGAGAATTCAAAAGAGGGACAATATATCATGAGCATCTGAGACGAGCAAAGCACACCACTAGGTCAAGAGCAAGTGACCTATCAACACTGTATTAGGGCACTCTGTAGTAGAACTTTTATTCTGACATACGAAGTGTCAGCATTGCAGAGAAACACCGTCCCTGGATAACAACAGTCCAGCACAGGAGACAGCGATGCTGAGGAAGAAGCTCCCTAAGAAGTGCAACCCTATTTCTGCCATAGCTGATATGACCAGGCACATGCTGAAGGGCAGTAGGAGTCATGAGCAGATGAACAAGCACAAAGAAAAACAATATTTAAAACTGCTTTTACTGATTTTTAGGCCCATGCTTTTTACCTAGTGTCTGTGCCCAGTTTCATTTGCCGTGCCTAAGCTGGTACAGAGTGACTCAGTTGTGTGTCTGAGCATAAACTGTATTCCAGCTTCAGCCCTGAGGTAATGATGATACTACTTTCACTGTAAATGCCAAGGAAGTGGTAAACAACACTTTGTTTAATATTAGAAAATCTAGGTTCATCTTCCATTGCTCAAGTGACAGACACTAACAGAAAAAGTGAACATTTTAATTTAGAAAAAACAGTACAGATGGAAAAGGACACATGATATTCTAGGTTCTGTTTGCACAATACAATTTCTTTGGCTCCATCTATGAAGGTAGAATTAAAAAAAAAAAATCCCTCAAGACACACAGGCTTTACTTTGCAGACTAGCATTAGACATGAGCCTCTCTCCAGTTCTCAATTAGAGCTACAGACAAGTGACAAACAGAATCAATCCAAGAAAAAAAACGCAGCCATTACTCCACTTTAACCAGAGACTTCCATGAAACACTTAATCTTCTGGTAGTTTGCACAGAATGGATGTTTATTTAAATAACAGTGGAGCAACAGTTAGAAGCTGATTGGGAAAGCAAGCTTGATGTTTTTAAAGATGAAAAAACCTACAAATTCTACAGCAGTTATAGTTCAAAGTCTCAACACTAGTACAATTCATAAAGCTTCCTGTCAAATGATTTCTACCCAGCATGAGTTTTTGAACTGTTATCGCTAATTATGACATTTTAGCCTCGGTATAAGACAGTTTTTGTAGAACTAACATTATCTTGCTATTAAAAGACCTTTTTTAAAATTAAGATACCTCAACCTAATTAACGCTGTACAAACTCTAAGTATTGACCTTTTTGCTTCCTTCAGAAATTACAATCAATATCCATCCTGCAGATTAATCTCCTAAATTAACGTTTCCTTACGTATCCTTGTCAGAGTGTCATGCTTTTTCATTTGTACATTGTAGCTAATTGAAATTCTTCCCAATCTACTATGCAGATAATTATTTAAAACAGACTTCACCACCAGAGTACACATGCTCCCTCTTTTATATGGTAAACCGTACCATCATTATTTATATCATCGTAGTGTTTAGATACCCCAAATGATGCTCTGCTTTTCAACTGCTAGGTGCTGTACAAATGTAGTTATCTTAGCACTTCAGTATCAATAAAACCATGTTCACATTTAATTGCTCTGTTGCTTGGACCTAAGCACACGTGCGTGCACATACATGCAAAGTATTGGATGAAAAGCAGCACAGTCAGCCCCTCTGGAGGGAGGAAAGTCATAAAAATGAAACCATTTTATCCAAGACCACATAAAATTTCAGGAGAAGTAGCAGAAACTGAACTCAATCTTCTGATCCAGGGTTGCAACTTCACAACTAGCTCACTTTCAAGCCTTTATATTACATACATGCCACAATCCAGACTAAGAAAACAATAAATTGAGTTGTGATAACACAGCTAGCATTTCTTAATTATGCAGTCAAAAAAGGGATAGAAAAATACAGTTTCCAGAATACACTTGAAATACTTGCTCTTTAGAGACAGATGAAAAGACGGGGAAGACAGACAACCTGCAAATAACAACATGGTAAGAACCTGCTGTCTTTATACATAGCTTTTTCATGTATATGATTACAGTCAAGAGAAAGGCAGGTAACTGATAGAATCAGCCCTTTCACATCAGTGGTGAGCAGTGCAGTAAACCAAGGTTCTGAAAGAAGCTCCCATGGGTGTACTGAAGCAACTACTCAAAACAGCTATTTCTACATCTTCCTGAAAAAGCAGAGGGGTGAATTACAAAGTACAAGGAATAATATTCCTGAAAAACAAGAGAGCTTGGATTTTATGGACTATGAGAAAAATCACACAATCCTTTCAGGTACAAAGTCATTAAAAAAATTGAGAAGTTCACCAGGGATAAATTTTACTGCAGGACAAAAGCAGCAGGATTTGTTTCCACTGGAGTAGGATTCTGATGGGAAGGGAAACTTAATCTGGTCTTTTGGGGAAGTTTAAAGTGGTAGAAATTGGAGATAGAAAGAGATCCGGACTGAAACAGATGCTGATGAGTTATTGAAGGGAACCAGATTCAACTACGTGTACTAAGCCAAGCCGCATCTTCATCTTCATGAAGCAGTCCACATCAACTAGTGCGCAATTCATCATCATTTCTGGCTTCTTCAATCAGCTTTGGGAATTTTTGTTAACATTTCTCTGAATTTCCCTCTATTCTCCAGTAACATTACCACCCCAAGAGATGGGTCTACTAAGGAGATTAAACCTCTGCTTGTTCATTACCCCCATTGTCACTGCAATTTGTAAACACACCCTTGTATGCAAGGGAGGGCTTTCTTCATTACCATCTGCCTTCTCTCTGTCCTCTTCCCTTGTGGCTTCTGTACCACCTACCAGTCTGCAACTCACATGATACCAGTGCGCAGCAAGTTACAGTTTGTGGTGATTTATAATCAAAGGGAATTCTGAAAATTATTTGTTTGTTGATTGGCACAGCAGATGAGTAATCTTGGTCAAGAAATTCTTAAGTAATTGGACTGTCGTAGTCAAACCATGTCCTCACTTACTGTGCCAGTTTATCTGTCAATAAGTGATCAATAATGAAGTTATTCCCCATTTGTCCAGAGTTAAATTGGCCACAGGTATTTTAAGTACTTCATGTTCAAATATTGCTATATTATGAAGTAGTGCTGCAAGATAAAAGTTACTGATATATACTCCTAACATACAGCCAACCTGAAGGACTTTTTGTATGGAGATTTATATAATTAATAACAGACTGTTCTCGTATTTTTATTTCAGTAAACCACAGTGCTGTTGCCAATTCATAAAGCAGCTTCAAGATCTGTTCATGCTGAAAGACATCAAGAGGTAAGGGCAAGAAAATATTCACTTAAGTTTAAGGTCAACGATATGCCATGTGAAATATATACTGAAATGCATGAACTGTAAACGTACCACGTTAAATATCCTAGAAAGCTTTACTGGTTATGCTTGTTTAACTTTTATATATGTGTGTGTGTGTATATAAATATGCATGCACAGACACACACACATATATACACACATACTTCCCAAAAAATAAACTTCAGATCCCTGGCAGTATTATCATAAAACTATTCAGATATTGCACGTGCCTCATTCTTTGGCCTGATTGATATCACATGAACTTTGAAAGAAACGGGCTCCTGTTTCTGATTAGTAAGGACATAAAAGTGTTTATGTAGAAGGAGAACCTAGAGAGGTTATTATGCTGAGTCCTGTTCCGAGCCAATGTGGTTTTGTCATGTGTATGTTAAAACTGACACAGCCAAGTTCGGTTACAGTCCGGTAGAGCATCTGCAAGTCATTTACGTACTTTCAAATGCCACAATGATAAATACATACAGGTCTGTGACAATCAGAGAGTTATGCCTGGAAATGAATGAAGAAAAAGCATTCAAAAAGGAGTAAGACTATTTATGAAGAAAACCATCGTGGAATTGCTTAGACTGGATTTGGGTAAGGGTGAGAATGGAGAGAAGAGGAAGAAGTCTAAAACCTATTTCTAAGGGCTTGAGCGGAACTTATTTTTTGCTCTCCTTATCCTAAATGAAATTACACCTGCCATGTGCTTACAGGTGATACATTTCATTTATATTGTACAGGCATAGCCGCCTGACACGGAAATACATTTGGACAGATGGAAAGTGGAAATGAGTTTGCTGATCACAAAGCTGCCATCACTAACTTCATCATAACTCCCCAAGGGAAAGCTCATTTTGGGCAGAGATTCATCCCAGCAGGGATCTTGTCTACTCGTGATCAAACTTCTGACTTGAGCCTGAGCTAAGGGCTTATTCCCTCTCACACACTGGACAGGACTCCTCAGATGTTGATTTTAATCACAAGAATTAGCCTTACTAGCAATCCCAAATCAATCACTTCAGAGCAGGTATTATTTAGACTTGCCTAAGGCAGTCCGTTTTGTCTGTTTTGCTTTGAAGTTAAGAATCTTTCACTCTTCATAGAATCATAGAATGTTTTGGGTTGGAAGGGACCCCTAGAGGTCATCTAGTCCAAGCCCCCTGCAGTGAGCAGGGACACCACTAACTAGATCAGGTTGCTCAGAGCCCCATCCAACCTGGCCTTGAATGTTCCCAGGGATGGGGCCTCCACCACCTCTCTGGGCAACCCGTTCCAGTGTTTCACCACCCTCGTTGTAAAGAATTTCCTCTTTATATCCAGTCTAAACCTACCCTCTTTTAGTTTAAAACCATTACCCCTTGTCCTGTCACAGCTGGCCCTACTAAAAAGATTTTCCCTGTCTTTCCTATAGGCCCCCTTTAGATACTGAAAGGCCGTAATCAGGCTCTTGCTTTGGATCTCCTCTAAGGAACAAGGAAAAAGTGCCCAAAGCTGGATCTGCATTCACATTCTCACTATGGCCAACTCCAATGAATAGTCCTCGTGGTAGAATTGCAGTTCAAGGTCTTTTGGAAAAAAGCTTAGGATGCCGGTGACCTCTAACCTGCTTTATCCATTCATACAAGCTCTAGGAAGGAACTAAAAGGACGTGGTATAAGTTAGGAGGAATGTGTTTAGACAAGCAATCTGCATTATGTACTTCTTGGCTATGGCTGTCAGCCTCTTTATATTTTTTGTTTAATGAGCAGAAAAATTGCTCTAAATATTCAGTGTATATAAAAATCCAATAACAGCCTCCTTTGAAACACAGGAAAAAGGTGTATACTTGGAAGGAAAATTTTAATTTGGCAGGCTATATGTTATATTGGTATTTCTAACTTTCACATCAATGGGGACCATAAGCTGACTCCTTGTTGGTGACACCTCCTGTCAGGAGAGTCAGGTAATCTCTGTACAATTTCTACTTAGTCAAAATTTATCAACATATTTTTAGATCTGGATTTACACAGCTTGCTCTCTTCAGCTGAAAGCATTTCCCGTCAAGTCCAGAGGAGAAACGTTCCAGTCATAGCCAGACATGCAGCCCATTAAGTATGGAGCAAACATACCTTCAAACCAGCCTCAAACCTGCTCTAATTTACAATGGAAGAAGTAGGGATGACGGAAAGGTAGTTAAAAATCCTGACTGGCTTGAGGATTATGTGAGCAAAAATAGCTGTGACTTCTTGCCACAAAATCTTCAGCAATTACAGCCTGGAGACCTGGCTATAAAGTCCCAGGATAACCATAATGGATGGGTTGTACTGCCTTCATGATTTTATCATAGGATTGGAAAAGAGACGGCATCCTTTTTGTTTTGTCTGCTCTCTTATCTCATTAGTGGCCATATTTTACAATAAGTAGAATGCCACAGAGAGTGTGAATGTACATCCAGTTTTGGACATTTTTCTCGCTCCTTAGAGGAGAACTCTAATAGAACAACACACTGAAACCAAAAAAAAAAAAAAGCAAAAAAAAAAAATCCTTGTTGTTCTGCGTATTAAAAAAACTGATCAATACCAAACAGCAAACATCAGCTACGTAGCTCAAGCCATGTCATTTCCATGATTTATATTTTGAAGACTGCAGTATTTATGGTTTTTATACAAACTAAAAGTATGCTTTGATAGTGGTAAAAGAATTACAGCCTATAAATTGGGTACTATCACCTTCTGCTCAAGTGCCTTCATAGTGGATTAACTAAGCCATTTTACTTCACATTTGTGATGGACTAAGCACACAAAGCTTTAGTTTATGTATTTCGGATATACAGGGGCCTTGAGCAATTTACATTCAAAGAGCTTTACTTACCACCGGTGCAGCAAAATCACTTCATAGGATCAGAGTGAAAGGTGTGGGGAAAAATCAATGCCCATACACGTTGTTTTGGCAAGAAGAGGACACATCATAGCACAGACCTCACTCTCATTCTGTCTAGCTTATTCTCGTATGACTTCAATGCTTCCTGTGGTGCTGCTTGTGATTTTTGCAGGTATAAGCAGGAGTCTAAGAAGGTGCAGACTGCCCAGAAACACTCTTGAGAAGTTTTTACAAAAAAAGAAAAGAAAAAAGAAAGAAAAAGGAAATGTGGAATTTCTTCAGGTAGGACAAACAGCTTGAGCCACATCAAACACTTTTAATTGTTCTTCTACGCAACTACCAGTTGAGATCACCACTGGGAGGAGCTACAATCCATATGGAGAGGTGGCCATGAGTGGAAGTGTCATGTCAACGGAACACCGTCCTTAAAAAATGACATGCTTTTAAAAGTGTATTTCTGGGCTCCAAAATACACAGGCTAAGAAGCAGCGTTCAAAAAGCTTCCAGAAAGATGTATAACCCATAGACAAAACTATAATTTTGTCCAGTTTAGAAAGTTATGCCAGGGGGAAGTCACCCATGTTGACATTCCAAAGTCAGGATATTGGATTTGTCCGAAACTGGCCAGTCAGTCTGAATCTATGACTTCTACTACTATAGCTACCCATCTTTGTCTATTTTTATACGCTGTGCAGTCTATCGAGATTCAGCTAAGTACATACTTTTGTCCGGCAACTCCAATAAGGACAGGATTGGAAGGGAAAAAAAAAAAAAAAGAAAAGAGACAGGAGCTTGATTTTTTTTGAACTACTGTTCGGCGCACATCAAATAAGTGTCCCAGTTATACCCAACCTATTCATACCATGACCTACAAACATCTATGCTTCTAAGAAAGTACACAAATGTATCTCAAGAAGACAGACTCACTCTTGTACTGTTATCAAGGTGCAGCAAGCGGTGAAAAGAAAGCAATGCCAGGGAAGTATCAGCCAAGCAACATTTATGCTCAAGTTAGGCACCTACTCATGACCTGGAACAATCTCCTGTTAGTATCATTGAAAATACCCACAAGTAGTCTAATAATGGAGTCCTATAAGGTTAGGAGGTGTAGCCTTAGGCAGTGCCAGGAACTATATTCAGATGACAACTTCCAGCTCCAGCTTAATATTCTAAGCCATCCCCACAGTGACCTCAATGTCTCTAGAACCAAGACGATTAGTTCTGGGAGCACATTCGCCAAATCACTTGGCACAGGTCGTGCCATAGCTGTTCTTTGCACAAAGTTTCAGCACCAACACTGGGATATGCCCCCACAGCATGACTGGATCCAGCCAGGCTTCCCACAGCTGCCACAACCACGCCAGCCAGCCTGGCTAACTTGCACCAGCGTTTAGAGTGCAGGCACTACAAACAGGATGGTCAGAACCATATCCACAACACCTCTACTCTCCCCTTTCTGGCCCACCTCCGTAATGGACTCCACTATCAGTCTTGAGCTCCCATTAATAACCTCTGTTTTGTTTAAGTGCTTATAACAGAGATCAGAAAGGAAAAATTCCCTATAGGTAGGATTATTGATTTAGTAAAATCCTGCAGGGACTCAATAAAATCAGCAATAAAATAAAGCATGCCCTGGAGTTTTTGAAAGACTAGCAGGGTTTGAGGGAAAACAGGTACTCCCAAGCCGTCACTGCTCTTCTTTGCAGGGATTCGGCTCTGTGGAAAAATGCAACATTCAGACTTGTGAATCTGATCCAATTCCCTCCCCCCCCCCCCCCCCCCGATTTAACTGGGCTGCCGTCCAAAGTAATGCATTAAAGAACTTCCTTGATTCAAATTATTTTCCCATTTTTGCTTTCTGGAAGTGGACTCTCTCCATTGACCAAATTTGTTATTTTGGTTATTCACCATTTCCAAAAGTAATGAGACGTTATTTGTTTAAGGGGTGGAGTGGCAGCTTTAAAGTATGATTCCTTGCAACAGTGAATTTACTTTTTCATTTGCAACTGATCAAATTCAGCGAGCAGAGCGTGGAACTTTGTTCAGTTCTCAGTTCACCGTTATGCAGTCATGATTAAATCCATCAGTCATTGGTGTGAACCTGAAAACCTCAGAATTTTATTTTTAAAATGCTGTTCCCAGCTGCAGTGGATTCAGTTTTTAGTGCGTTACATGACATCGCATTGGAAGTATGGCAGAATTCAGCCAGAAGCTTTTTAGTACGCTCTTGCAGACAGAGCCTCTCACACCTCTCTCTCCCCCTGTTATTGGATTAGGCATATTTCCTGGATGATCATTAGGCACATATAACTAATCTCAGTCACCACCTATCAAGAACTGAAAGAATTAAGCTAGCTGATAAGCACAGATCACTTCATAAATCAGACCAGTCTCAAAGGCATTTCTTGCTGAGCAGTTCTAGAAAATACATCCTGAAGAGTTACATGCGGCATTTTAGAGCTAATGCAGTATTTACAAAACTGAACTAATGCAACTAACACAGTCACTCAGTACATCAACCAAACACAATATCAAAGTGCTGAAAACTGGCATATCAATTCTCAATATACCAACTTTTTACCAAAAAAAAAAAAAAAGTCTCAAGCCGTTAGCCACTTCACAGGAGCTACACAAGGAAGTCCCAGAGGACATCATTTCAAGACAAGCCCAGGATCCTTGAATACAGAAGCACAAGTGCCTACTGCCTCTATCCAAAGATCAGGGGCTGGAACATACAAAGCTGTTTAGATATCTACTGAGATTTCCAACAGCACCTAGCCAGATTTGGTACTTAAAGTTAGATAAAAAAAATGGATTTTAGGTACCTACTCTGTTTGAGCATATTAAAAAATTTGCTAAGCAAATATCAGCTTCATTCGGTGACCAAGTACTCCGTAAGGTCCAATTTCAGGTCTCACACCTAAAAGCCAAACTGAGTATTTATACATGTTCCTGTCCCAAGAAGGTGGCAACCAGCCATATTATATTTTCCGGTGTGGTCCAGCCCTGTAGAGCCTGAGGGTCTGAGCACATACTATTTGGCACAGAGAAACCCTGTCTGTTGTTCTTTATTGATTTTCACAGTATGCAACATGGACAGAGATCATATCGAATAAATACATGCCAGGCAACCCACACTGTTGAGAGAATACTCCTAAAAGCCCTAGTGCCTCTAGCAAAAAAAAAAAAAAAAAAAAAGTCATTCATCCACAAAATTAAATGCAATATACATCCAACTTTAGTATTTACCCAGTGTCCTAGAAACCTCGAAGATATGATCAGAGCACCCTTTCAGGAAACATTCTTGCCAAACAGACTGCTCCTGGCAACTTCAAGACGCTTACCTTTGGCAAGCTCTGCCCAGTTCTAGGATGTGCTACATGTTTGTAGCAACGCAGCTTTAAAGGACACTAATTTAATGTATTGGGGATTTATGTACCTCCAAAAAAGCCAGGACTGAAAGCAGAAAGAAGAAATGCTGGTCCGAAACACTTTCCTTTTCCCCCCCAAAATCTAGACCTACAACTTAGCTACCATTGCACTGAGGAGGGTAATACTTGCACTGCAGTTTTTGTCAAGAAGAGGTGAGTGATGGCTATGCAATACAGTGTGAGAGACTGTTCTAATCTACCTGATGCCTTTAAAAGTGCTTCCCCTGCAGTCAACCTCCAAGACAGACATGAACACTGTTACCACGACCATAAAGAAAAAACACTGCGGCAGCAATAGTTACGGAGGCTTGAAAATCCCTTTGAAGGTCCCAAACTGCTCACCGTGCAGCTGGCAGCACAGCTGCCATTACCAGCTCTGCCCCATGCCCAGAACTGCTTGCTAAGCCAGAACTGCTCTTCAGACTCTGAATGGTGTTGGCCACGAGGTGCTGCCAACAGCCAGCCTAGGTTCTTTGTGCTGCTTACACTACGCAGGCGAGCAGTGTCAGACAAGGGAATCGGAGCTTCGCGAACTGTACGCGTTCATGTTGAACAGGCAGAGGAAGAGCTTGCTCTGCGCTTGAAGAAACAGGAACATTTTGAAGTTATGAAGTTACTAGGGTTAAAGTTATGAAGTTACTATGGTTAACTATGCCTTCAATAACAAGCCACTGTCTAGCTCCTTATAAAACACAGCAAAAAAAAATAACAACCAGAACAAGACAGTCCTCTTCAGAATAACATCTCATGATTTTATATTTTTAGATTAGAGGCACATTGATAGAGATATAAGATAAATAAACACAGTCATAAGAATCTTGTTTGCTTGTACCTCTAAACCCTTCTCTGGGTTTTCAAAATGGAGGGCTCCTTGCTTGTTTTGAGCACATTTCCTCTGCATTTCATGAGGTGGGGGCTCCCTGCTGCTTGAGAAGGTTCCCTATATAGAATGCTGAACAATGAGTTTGGAAAAGTTTTGATTAATAATAGCTTACATATGGCGTTACAGAAAAGGAATCTATTTTAAGTATAATTCTTTTCTGAGAAGGGATTTTAAAGAGGCACCATGGGCTCCAAACTTGCTGGCAACACGTTGAGCCTCTAGAACTGCTCCCTGGCTTGTGATGGAAATGTACTAGTCCACCATAATCCTTACTGACATTAAGAGTGTGGTGGAAGTACATTTTATTTCCTGTGCTTGTGAGGTTTTGAGAACATGGCAGGACTAGTGTGCAACATGCAGTTCTGAAGAGGATTCCTAGATAACATTTATACGCTGTTGTCAGACATAAGGATCCAGAGCAATAGATAGATTTCTTCTGCATAAACCCAAAGAAAAGGAAAAACACTTGGTCATCGTTCAAGCCTACTATTCTCCCTAGTGTTTGAGTTTTTAAAAATCTGTTTATAATACATTATTACAAAGAAATCTGAGTTTTAGTTAGAGACATTTGGAAATGTATTTGACTGAATATCAGGGAAAAGAAGGTACATGAGACCTTTTTAAGATAAGTCTTCAGGTCTTTTTCGCTTTTCATCAACATCTAATCACAAAACATAACGTTAAAGGCATCACACTGACACATGTTGACCTTCAGATAAAAAGTTCACGTTTCTGACCATAATCAAGGATTCCAGGAATTATTCTTTCAGCAAATAACAGGCAGGAAGGACACAGTGACCTCGCCACATTACAACCTGCATTGAGAGCCATCTGCCAACTTAAATTTTGCCTGTGATTTCTACAATTACACAGCATTTCCTTTTCCAAACAGTTTCATTGCTTTATGAAACCGTTTCTAATATTATTCACACAGAGGGTGAAATAATCCCTCTCAACTTTAGTGATAACAAAAATTTCCAAGATCAAATAAAGATTACCCTTATCAAGTGTTGTAAGAAAAGAAGTATTAGTCTGTATCCTTTTATAAACAGTTTTGTAAATGTCTACAGCTATGACAAGTCACTTGGAAAAAAACAACAACAAAAAAAACCATGCAGAAGATGTTTTTTTTTCCTTTTGCTTATGAATTCTCTCCAAATGCAATATGTTTTCTATAAATATATTAACAACATCGTGCACGTACAAAACTGTTTGTTCATGGCAACAAGATGACTAACACTTATCACTTGATAAAGCAGATTTCTGTTTTCTGGGTATCTACAGCGTTGCATAAAGGACTTCAGTGTGGCTGGTGTGGGAAGGGAACAATGAAACAACTTACTTTTCTTTAACCATAAACCAGGCTCATAATTGTCACATACTGATCAGCAGATATATGCATACAGAGTTAAACTTTAAAATATTATCTGAGTTACATTTTTCCTCTATATAAGTGGATGCTGATAAATGAGAAAAATACTACAAAAAAGTTCAGTCATCTGCTTTACACACCCCACAAAGCTTTTGACATTTTAAACATCGGTTTTATAAGATGATTCTTCATTGTGATGGAATAAGATGGTGGTTATCAAAACAGCAAACTATGTTACCTATTCTTGATTAAACTACTTCACTGCTTGCACACTTTTTCCTAGCAGCAGCACAAATTAACTACAGGCTAATCCCATAAATACACAAGGCCAAAGTTATCTCTAAGGTACAGCAAAGATTACTTTGGTCTAAATTAAAACCACCTGAATTTTAATGCAAAATAATGAAAAAGTCATGTGCACATCCATTCATCCAGAGTTCAATATTTTCAAAATTCCAAGTCAAAGACAGCATTGGTGCCCTCTGCCTGATTTGAAGAAATGTTGACTGAGCTCATAATGCAAGTAAGCAAGCGAACAAAACATCTTAGCATTGGACAGTTCATAATGTTAGCATCATTGTTCACATCTATAACTAGAGACAATTGTGCTCCTCAGGCTTTTAAGCGATGCGTGACTCTTTGTACAGCATTCATAGCAAGAGCTTGTACTGGGAACATCAAAAGCATGAGTTTAGGCAAAAGCCTTGGCAGAAGGTTAGGCTTCAGCTTTACATCATAATCCTGTGCAATTAATCCTGACATTACGAAGGGCAAATACCTCAATGTCTCACTGCCAGGTCTTGTCATTTTGGAGGTACTTTACATTGTGATATTTTCCTCACCCTTGAGAGAGCTCTTCCTTGTCCACCAGTAAAACCTCCCTTTTCCCTTCTGAGCAAGAACGCAAGTAGAATCCTTTAGATATGTAGCACAAAGGTATTTTGCAGATTCAGGGAATATCAAAGAGCCCACCCACAAACTCCTTTTCCTTGATGCTTCCAGCTCCAGGAACAATGTTTACTAGAAAGGCAATTAATTTCCTTGGAAGAAAACAGGGATTGGATAAATGCTGCCACCAGGGAGCATTTAATATTATTCATAAACAGTCAATTCAAGTTAGTGCATGCAGACTTACAGAATATAAATGTGATGTTAAGGAAAAACATATGCTTTCCATATAGAAACAATAAAAACTTTCCAAAACTGTCTTTCAAGTTTATCTTTGTTCTTCAGCCTGAGCCAATGCAGTCTAATTACAGGGAGTCATTTGGGAGAATCATGCAAAAATGTCTGCCTCAACTGGTGCTGCATTGTTCTTTCTAGCATTTTGAAGCAGCTTCCTGTTCAAGGAGCTAAGCATCTTAAATGGATAATACTAAAATTAGTGTAATTAGTGTCCAGGAAAAACTGTATCTTGTAGAAAAAGGATTATTATTTTTTTTTTCCTAAAGGAATAAAGTGAGTAAGATGGCTTTTGAAGAGAGACACCAAACATTTACCAACTGGAAGTTCAATTATAACTAAAACAGTGACACATGGACCTCCACATAGGGATGTTTACTTACTCAGGCAGCCAGCAGCATAGCCTTACAGTCGTCAAGATAACCCCCTTCCAGATCTTCTGACAGTCACATTAACCAATAATAACATTCTTAATTTGATCCCAGTTACCTTAACCTATCCCAAACAAACCATTTTTCAGTTTGGGGCCTGCCTCTTTCTGTCAAATCTCTAGAAGCAGTAACAAATTCCAGGTAACAGGCAGCCTGAGGCTTAGGAATTTATCCTTAAAAATTCCTTTCAGAATCCGTGTTAACTCCTCCAACCTTCCACAGATGTGTGTAAGTATATACACACACAAAAGTAGAGTTGAACCATACAGATTTTATTCTAGGGCAGGAACTAAACTGGTCAAGAGGATTTTCTGTTTATTGAAGAAGTGATCCACTTTTACTGCGTAGCCTACTTTTTTGTCTAGTGAGGCATAAATTCTCTTACGATTACAAAAATTGGCTGTAATATTCTAGATAGGGGAATACAAACTGGGTAATTTAAGACAAAGGCATCTTTTTTTTTTTTTTTTTTTCATTTGCACATACTTCAAAACATTTTGAGGAACAGTTTGCCGGAGGATGTTCTTGTATGGCGCTCTGAGCATCCTACCAGAAAATGCAACGGTTGGGTACTGATCTTGCTTATACCCAAGGGACTATTACGAATTCTGGCCTTATGGAAGATGTAGTTTTAGTAAGTGGTGGGGAGCTTTGTTAATAGTCATATAATTTATATATAAAATATGTATCAAAGGGGAATACTGACAGACTGTCAGTGTTCCCAGTGCATTCAAATTCTCCTGGGTTGGGAGGATTAGAAATGTTTTCCCTTCCTAAATAGGACTGAAGAAAGCACACAGGGTAAACTCATTATAGTACTTTAAAGCTTCCCTTAGCCAGAAAAGGTGGAAAAGTTTAAGCTTCAGGAGACTGCAGCTAGTAGAATTGCATTTAGATGGCTTTGACTTACAAAGTACAGTTTGGACCAGAATGCTACCACCTCCTTAAAGTAAGGTATCTGCCATTTACGAAAAGGAAAAGAGAATCTCAAATGCCAACACACAGATGAAGAGACCTAAGGCCCTTTTTTCGTTTTCACAGGCAGGGCCGGTCAACTAGCTCATTCTTGTGTATCATCTCCACCTGCAAACATGACTAAGCACTGTTATCAATGCCTGTGACTTATCATGCCTCACATGGATCCCAAATCCCCATTTCTTACAAGCATGCAAACTGGGGACAGTCTGGGTGGCACTAGAAGATATACACTCCTAGCCTTCAACATCACAGAGAAAAGGTTCAAAAAAAAGATGCCTTTAATGAGCATACAAGCTCAGAAAGCCAGAATAAAAGAAACCAAAAGCAGTCAGATCTGAGAGTTGTTTGTTTTACAAATATTAAGCCACTACTGTAATTTTTGACTGCTTGTGGTCAGCAATATGGCATCAGAGTAACAACAAAAAACTAAGGGGGAAGACTCATATGTAATAGCAGGATGCCAACAACTATGTAGATGATGGTCTGACATAACAAGATTCATTTGGGGACAGTGGGCTGCCCAAGCAGTGGTTCAACTGCACACGGGCAAACTGCTGCTGAAAGAAGGCACAATCCTGCAACCCAGCACTGCAAGGCTGATCACACGCAGAGACGGAATATAAGTGATTTCTCACACTTCCACAAAGCTCATGACTGCTGGACCAGGCTGATACCCGAACAAAGAACGCAAAGACTTCTGAGAAGTCTCTACTCCTTTGGGAGCCTAGACTAGGATGATTTTTTTTTAAATTAAAAATAGCAAAGAAGTAACAGAGGGAATAGGTAGCCAAGGCAGGGAAAGGAGAGGAATAAACCTTTCTTTGCCCACAATCAAATTGTTTGCAGTTTGGGACACTTACAGGAGCATTGTGTGGATGGCTACCACATGAAGATCCTGGGGAGAAGCAGCACACGCTGCAGCAGTACTCTTTACTCATGAGTTTATCATCACTGGCTATTTTCTCTTTTCTCTAAGCAGCACAGCTGTTAACCAGAGAGCTACATGAAGCAGGAATTACTTTTTACCTTCCTTTTCTAGTGTTTTGGGAACAGTTAATCAGAAGTCTGGGTCAGAGCTTATAAATAAGATGAAGCTTTAAGGTAAGCTAACAAATACAGGACAGAGCTTGCAAGAGAATGAGCGCTGTGTTTCTTCTATTTTGGCAAGTAGTACAGTAAACAATTGGATTGCTGAACCAAAATACTCTATGTGTTACACTGTAATTCAAGCTCTGCCTCTTTCCATCAACATCCTGCTCATGCCTTTTCCCCCCTGCCCATTTTGACTGCCAGGAAGGTCTGACTTTGGCCCTCTGCATATCCCACAGGACTGTTAAATAGGAAAGAGAATTATAATGTAGAAAAATAAGCCACTGATACTTAAGTCTTAAATCAATATTAGAACAGGAAGCTTTAGTCTGGTATATAGGTCAGGGAAGTATTTAAAGCATAAACACTGGGCAATTTGATTCATTGAGAGGGCTGGCTCAGAGAGCTCTGCTGCTCTGAGGAAAGCAGCATACGGCCGCTCTGCGCAGCCAGGCTGTCCCCCACCTGACACCATAGAGGCTATTTTACTGCTCTGAGACCATGCTAGGGTAGAACAGGTCTGGTTTCATGCAAAGCTGGGCTTTGGACTGCACTCAGTGAAGATGGGTAAGTCATTGTTCCCGCTCTGACAAAGCAACACACAGAGTAATATTCAAGAACATGCTCCAAGTACTTCTTAAAAAAATTATCAAACTGGGCAGGTTTATAAAAGAAATATGAAACTGAAATTATAAAGTCTGCAATGTAACAGGCACTCTGGTCATAATTCTGAAAAAACCCAAACAAATCCAAACCAAAACACCCAAACCACAAAACAAACAAACCACTCCCCCCCCCCCTCCCCCCCCCCGCAACTAACAACCCAAAATTCCTGGAAATCCACAAAAGTTAAAAAGCACGAGTAAAGCTATGCAATCCATGGTACTTCTACAGAGTATTTGGTAGGACTGGGGCTAGTACACTCAGTAGCAGCTTATGTTGTTGAGTGCCCAGGCTCCTCAGTGAATTGCTGCCTATTCTGAAGCACGCTGAAATCAAAGGGAGCCATTTATAAAACTGAATAGGTTTTTAGTCATGTCTTATGTGAGCTGACTTCAGCAGTGCAACTGCCTACTACCATTCACGAAGTCATTGAAAAACCCTAGGTACTCAGGCCTTTGGAAAAATAGAGCCATCAGGCCTCAAACAAGAAAAATGCATGATTTAAAAGAACATGTTAATGAAGCACAAATATTGAAGGTAGACTATGTCCTGACAGAAACTGCACTAAGCTGAGACTGAAAAACTGCATTCCTTCATCGGCTCAGCAAGCGAACCTGGATATTCAAGACCTCCTCCACCCACTCCCATTTCCATCTGTAAATGAACATATTAAATAAAATGCTCTGAAAGCTGCATGCAAAACAGGTTTTTCATTTCTGTGATTTAGAAAGACCAGTTACAATGGCTGGCTTACAGGACACACATACATTAACATTTCTTTTTAACACCTTTTTAGGAGCGATATATACCTTAGGTTTCTGTACCTTATCCTCATTGCAAATGCATCAACTCCTCAGTGTATGATATGCACTGTTAAACACTGGTTGTGAGCTGGTTAAACAGCCATATACCCAGGAAAACATGAAGCAGTGCAGCAAGTGTAAGGGACAGTTACTGTTTAGGAATTTCATTATAACTGAGAACTAAGCATGAAGAAGGTGAGCAAAATTGGAATCATACTTTAAACACCGGGATTATTTTGCCAGCATGCCATATATTTGCACAAGCCTTCTGACCCCTCTGAAGTGTTTATGCCTTATGCCACATGGGGACTTCCTTTGGTGCCTTTTATTTAAAAAACTGCCTAAGGATGCCCACACACAGCTGTACAGTGCATGGTTTAAGAATTTTGGCAGACCCATCCCAGTATAATGTTAATCATGTAGTAGCTTGCACACTGTCTGAAGAAATTCTATGCAGCACAGTCTGCTCTTGCCTGGGAAGACAAAACAAAATGAGAAGAATTACAAATCCGTATCTCTCCTCAGTACTCTCTTCCCAGGGACTCCTGTGTTTGCAAAATGACTTTTCCTCCACATTTACTTGGCGTTGCTCTTGTCTGCATTGGTGGAAATCACCATTAAGAATATTAGGATGGAATAAGGCATTGACAATAATGGGATGCAAGTTATAAAGAGTTGTTCAAACAAGTGGTAATAACCATGTTACATTTAAATGACCTGAACACATATAGTGTTTCCTATTCAGAATCTTGATCTGCATTTAGGGCCAGACATTCAAATATCCACTGAACAATATAATCTTTCTGGACAATTTCTAGAGGGAATAAAAAAAAAAAAAAAAAGAGTAGAAAGTGTGGAAAACACAGAAGCTAAGACTCAAAATCAGAGCTGTTTCACAAACTAAGGAGCATAAGAAATTAATCTAAATTAAGCTGCTACAGCAGACTGTAACCTGCAAGTGTTTGATGCATACCAGAGAACCTTGAATGAGAAAAGGCATGTGAATAAAATATGACTCAATAAAATAATTCATGCTGAAATGACAGGATTTTAATTACGTGCAACTTCAGCCCTGTGAATATGAAGCAGGAAGCACCTCAGGCATTTAGGCCCTGGTGACAGAAGTTACAAATTTATTCAGTGTTTTGCTTTATGAAACATCATGTTGGATGCAGCATTTGGGAAAAAAGCCCAACACAAACAAACACGCACCCCCAAAACCAATAACCCAAACAAAACCCACAAAGACCACATATTGAGATGTGGTCTTCATCAATAATCAGGACTACCAGTTTAAGAACACCTGAAGTGACAGCATCAAGCCTCTTCCCTCAGATACCTGTATCTTTCAAATTGCTGTGGAGTCAGTAAAGGCACACACAATACTGCTGTCAAGACTTCACAAAGAAATGCAACAGAAACGTGGGCAAGGAAAATGGAAATATGTGAAAGCGCGTATGTGGATTTCCAACCAGTGTTGTTCAGGACTAGTTTGGGAACATGGAGCGCTGACACACTTGGGAGAGGGATGTATATCTGGATAAAAGCTCCAAAAATAGTTCTCAAATCATTAAGGAAGAAAGCAAGAATGGTAAAACAATTGTATATGGTGCTGTTCACAAAGAAAACAGGAAATACAGTCCACTAGGGAGAAATACAGAAGACTACTAAAACAGGCAGCCTGTTGCTAATGCAAACAAGAAATTAAAAGAGATGAGAAAGCAATTCAAAACTCCCCCACAACAGCTCTTACAAACCACAAAGTCCAGCAAACCAGCTAAGAAGCAAGCAAGCAACACTATATATCTAAATAAATCCTTTTAAAATCCTCTTTGCTTTGTAGCTCATTCAACCAGCAAATGGTACGTGGAGGGCTCTTTAAGTAGATGTCCGGTGAAAGTTCAAGAAAAATTTTAGTATCAAGGAAAGATCATGTATAAGTTACAGGGGCATTGTTTTAGTAAAACAGCACAGAAGCTAAAGCAAACAATTAGGTCTTTTGTGTTCAAACAATTGGCTGGGTTAGTGCTTGAATGGACACAGAAATTTTACGTAGCACATAAACCTTATTTAGAGTTAGGATATTGATTTACATAAGAAGAATATGACCAGATACCTGTGCAGGAGGGGCCATGCACCATGGCATCGTACTCTGCTCAATTTTCAGAATCACTCGCATCCAGACAGGCCTTGACTTCAAGTGACACAGCTATACCTTTCCCAGCAGAGGCATGCAGACAAGCAGCAAGATAAGAGCTCATGAAAATCTGAGAACAGGAAACTAATGCTGCCCTTCCTCTGGCACTTTTTGAATATCTGAATCAGCAAATTTTTCTTTTCTTTTTTTTTCTTTTTTTTCTTTTGAAGTAGCTTTTGGCATAATCTTGAAACAGATTTATTTTTTTTTTTTGGGCACAGGTTGAAAGAAATCATCACTTAATGCACCATAAAGAAAGCAAAAGAACAAATAGAGACACGGAACAAAAAAAATTGGACAAAAAAAAAAAAGAAACAACAATGAAACAAGGAAAGAAATCCTTACAGGTCACACACAGGGTCAGAAATAATGCTAGGGAGAAATCTCAAGTACTCTTTGCTCCTATGCTTAAGAGGAGAAATGAGATCCTGCAAACCAAGCTTGAGAATACATTAACACAAGTATGAAATTAGAAGAAATTATTCCAACACCAGACAAATACAGCAGGCTCATCTGCAGCAGTGTGCTCAGCTTTGGTTAGGCTATCAGAAACACTGAGAAGTTTGAGAAAAGACAATCAAATGATTTTAAGACTCCAATGAGATTAATGCATCTGCAAAAGCATCACCTCTTGAATTAGCCGCTGTAAGAAGGTTAGGAAAGAAGAGAGTTGTGTGAAACTAAGTAGAAAAGCAAGAAGGCCATTTGACTGCAGACTGAATATATCCAACAGTCGCACGAGCAGGCATTGACTGCTGCTAAAGAGAAGTAACCCAGGGTCTTGCAAATGAAGGCTTCAGCAGATGTGTCTTCACATTTTAAAGTTTTCTAAAGACTTCCCTCACAATTGAGGCAAGTCACTGTAAATCCTCTAGACCTAGTTTCGCCCTGAAAAACAGAGATTATCTTCTTTTATCACACAGTTAAGAAAAACCGTATTGCCTATTTAGGTTGCCACTATACAAGTGGAAAGGAGAGTTTCTTGTGAGATTCTGAGATGGTGTCCTGACAAGAGCAAGTACCACACTGGAATTTCTGAGAAGAATTAATACTCACCTACCTTTTAGCAGAGAGGAGCAGCTAGAGAACAACATCCAGTCAGAACATTGACTCTCTCACAATGTTTTTATTTTGCTCAGCTTTTCTAAACTTACTTCCATTTCAGGGCTGTTACAGCTTCTACTCTGAAGAGGCAGAACACATACAGCTTCCTCCTTATATGAATCTTGCATTACCATCCACCTTTGATCTCTTTCCTCTCTCTACTTCTGCTATTATAATTTCACAGATTTTGCCAAAAGGAACCATTAGATCACTTCAGCAGGTCTCCAGTATAACGCAGGTGCTAACTTTCACCCAGCTACCCCTGCCAAACCTCATATACTTCAGTGAAATGAAAGCAAGAGATTAAATTGTACAGGAGACCCTGAAGCATGAGCTGTACCCAGGGACACTGTACTGGCAGAAAACTGGGCAAAATATACACAGATGATTCCATCAGGAAACAACAGCCTCCACTGCAGAGAAAGATAGTGAACCTTACCAATCTGGCATTCAAAACAAACCTTCAGATTCTGGGTTGGAAAAGAAAGTGGAATATGGAGCATGCAAGAATGACTGACTAGATCCACTTTTCCCTTAGATGTCCATATTACCTCCCAGCAATGGAACATTTTTTTCAGCCCTGACTAACTGCTGGTGTTTAGGAGAGAATAGAAAACAAAATAGAGACAAACAAAAAACCACCATAGAATAACATGAATGATAACAGAAAAAGCCCTCCCTTACTCACCGTAGAAATCATGCTACCTAAGATTTCAATTACTGTTTTAATGCAGCTGAAGGCTGATACAAATTTAGACTCGAAATACGATCTCTTGATCTGCTTCTGAAACTTCTAAGTAGATACACAATCTAACAGTTTATAATCCAAGTCACGATGAGTCTACCATCTTTACAAGTAGTTGTACAAATGTTTTACTATCTTCTTAGACAGAGGGCTGGAACCTTATAGCAAGAGGGAAATCACACGGTTTAATTCTTTCACCAGTGGATTGCATCATGCTTTCATATACAAAGAGTGAACTACAACAGCAGGAATAATGCCTTCTGAAATCACTTCTTAGCCGAAGTCCATACAGAATTCTATGTGTTAATAATGGAAATCCTAGCCTATACCAACAAGCAGTGCACACTACACCCAGAGGATCAGTGATTTCTCTGTTGTTCTACCTTATGAAAAATACCTCTTATCTCAAAGAAAAGAAGATGACTTAGTGATACTAATGACAAAAACATAGGGAACAGGCCAACAGCTCAGAAGGTTCTCCTATAGGGGGCTGAGCCTGAGGCAGACCTAAGGGAGAGTCACCCCACTGGTAATTAAAAAGCACAAAGTGCCTGACTGAGCTCATTACAAATGTTAATAATATATGTACATTGAACATGAAAGAAATGAGAGATTTCAGGCAGCTGCCAGTCCAAGGTAGATCTCTTCATGACTTAATTTCCACCCCAATCAAGCCAGCAGCAATTAGATGTTCACCTGTTTAACGGTCAATACCTTGGATGACATGAGTTACAGACTACACAAATTCATTTTCATTAGCTTGTTCATCACTTTATATTGCAGTATCTCAACCTTGTTCCCTCTGAAAGTATATCTAAAAATTCCCCCAAATAATTATTTATGTTTATCAGTCCTCAATTTATAAAATGATACCCACATTAGAAAAAATAACATCACAAGTAATGACCTTGTTCAGCTGTACTGTAGATAAGAAGCTTGAAGGTCCTCAAACAGCATAACATCACCAGCAAGCACAGAAACTAACGTCCTGACAGACCCACGGGCTTTAACAAGGCTACCCACATACTCAAACTGCACCCCTGAAACTTTATTCTCCAGACTTGGCAGCCGGTACTTAAGTTACGGGTGCTGCACTTGCCAAGTGGCTCCAGAAAGTTCAGAAGAGAGGGATTATCAAGGCATTTCCCACCCTCGCCTTTTTCATTCCTGATTTCTAGGGATGTGCCAGCTGCTAAGTAGTGTGAGGCAGAGAGAGCCTGTAGCTAGCTCTGATTCACCACAGCTTTTCCTGGGCAGCTTCTCCCATGCCTCCCCAATCAGACTGTGAAATCTCTACAAACTTAAGGTTGGACTTCAGTTCTAATCTTGGAAACACAGATCATTCCCTCATACAGAAATCAGAGTAGAAGTATCGTTTTTTATGTAAAAGATTGCTGTCAGCTGCAAAATACAATTTAGAGGAATGTTCAAGTCACCACTTGTTTCCCTATATGTGCCAAATCTCCCATGTCCTTGAGGCAAAGGGCTGCATCCTTAGTGAAATGCCATCTCCTCTGCCAGGTGCAACAGGAGCAAATCAGGGATAGCAGATTTCCAAAGCCAAAAAGGCAGATTTGTCCATGTGGACAACCTTGTCCTAACAGCCTGATACTACTGCAATCTGACCTTGGTTACACATGCACTTTGCTTTGCTTGTCCTGCTCCTTTCCCTCATAGGTCCTGAGCACTACAGTACCAAGCTCATTATCAAGAGTCTTATTCTATGACAGCAGAGGAAGGAGGAAGCAGCACACAAGAAAAACTACAGCATGTCTAATTTTAGCTCAACTCTATTTCTGATAGAATAACTTCAAAGGCAGCATAAAAGTTGCATTCAGTCTGCTCCCATTAAAACCCATGACAGTTTTCCCAGCAACTTCAATAAAAAGACTCTATATTAGGAAAAGCATACGTCATTGAATTCGGACAAAACACACTTAAGAGACAGAGCTGTGACAAAGGGGGTCACAGTGCTGTAAATGTACATGGTGACTTACTCAACCTCCATCCTATTTGACAGGACTGTAATAACCCAAAAGAAGAGGACACCAACGATGGAGAAAAAAAAAAAGGTAAAAGACAAGGAGGCAAACCCCTATGACCTACTGTGGTCAGTACTCACTGTGCAATTCCATTTAGCCCAGCTGCCTTTCCCTAAAAATGAAAGCACAGCTATGTAGGCAATGCCTACCTTTCTAACAGCCAAGTACCTATGCCTACGCCTGTGCACGATCCAGCACTTAAGAGATCAACTGTCACATCCATGTGCAAGGGAAGGATGAAGTTCCTGTTACACACACCTGTATCCCATCTCATAAAAGCTGGGAGCCATCATGTGACTCCAGCCCGGGAAGAATCTCAAAGGCCTCCACCTGCAGCTAGTGAGGCACAAGTTTAACCACACCACACAACTAAAAAGAGAAGCACAGGACTTGTGAAGTTTTGAAGGAGTATGATCGCTATTGTTAAAAACAATATGACTTTTACTACTAAACAGCTTCCCAGACATAAGACCTGAAAACAATTAACTAAATATAACCCGAAGTGAAGATAAGGTCAAGCTTGAACACGCTTTAAAAACTGGAGAAAGTTGAATGTGGCCCCTTAATTAATCAGACAATGCTGGGACAGGGAGGAAAGCAACCACAATCAACATGGTAAACATACTTTAAAACATGAATATGAAACTAAGGTTTGCTACTGTCAGACATCAAGGTGCCTGTCTGAATTCACATGTACAACTCATCTTTCCCATGTTAAGAACTCTGCTAAATTGCCACTTTAAAATGGGTAGGCACTGCAGAGAGAACACAAGACTCTATCATTGACTCGATGAAAGCCAGTAATATCAAGGCTTTGTGATAAGACAAGTCTAAATGATTTAAACAGCATTTAAATGAGAATCAATGCCTCTACCATTTTATTCTTTATCCCTCTTACACTCATTAATGTCAGTCACTTTGCAGCCACAATAGCTTTGTGACCAAGGCCATCTACTGGTGAGTGGCATGTGCAAATTAATGGTGGTTTTGTTGGCCACATTTAATTAGTCCTTGTCAAGATTTAGACACATGCATTGAAACTGTGCCAAGCAGCTGTTTACAGTTGAGCAGTGTCAGTAATTAGTAAACATGACCACAGTTTCGGATGTGTCGTGGTTTAACCTGGCTGGCAACTAAGCACCACGCAGCTGCTCGCTCACTTCCCCCCCCCTCCCTCAGTGGGATGGGGGAGAGAATCGGGAAGGGGAAAAAGGGTAGAGCCGAGGGCTGAGATAAAGACAGTTTAATAAGAGAAAATAATAATAATAGTAATAATGAGAATGATAACAAAATATACAGAATATACAAAACGAATGATGCACAATACAATTGCTCACCACCCGCCGACCGATGCCCAGCCCGTCCCGAGCAGCGATCAGTACCCGAGCGACCGACCCACCAACCCCCCCGAGCATGACGTTATATGGTATGGAATAGCTCTTTGGACAGTTTGGGTCCTAGCTGTGCTGTACTCCCAGCTTGTTATGCACCTGGCCGAGCAGGAGAAGCTCAAAAAGTCCTTGAGCAGTCTGAGCACTGCTTGGCAACAACTAAAAACATCAGCGTGTTATCAACATTCTTCTAGTACTAAATCCAAAGCACAGCACTATGCTAGTTTCTGTGAAGAAAATTAACTCTATCCCAGCTGAAACCAGGACACACTGCTATTTTGGGGGGGAAACCAAAGCCCCCAATTTATTTGCCTTTTGTCCTGTGGAAAGGTTTTGATATTACATACTCACTTGTTCTTTTAGGAAAACCTGGATTCTTTTTTCCCTTAAAACCACATCTCCTTGGATGAACAAATAAATAAAAAAGGCTTCTCAAACTCCACATGAGCCTGAACATGATTTTGTCCAGGGGAGAAGAATGTGGTACTTTGCATCTCCATCACCAGTTCAAGTGTAGTCCAGACACCTTGCGACCTCACTGTTCTGAATAACATGAATCAGAAACATCAGTGCTGCTAATAGAGATATGAATTTTACCCTAAAAATCACTACCACACCTTGTAACATTGTTTTCAAGAATTACTGGGGTCTGAATTGAGAAGTTTGGAGGCTAAAATTGCAAATAGTTTAGATTAGTATGTATGGGAATTTACAGGCTGTACACCAATTGTACTTGTGCTCCTGATCTAAAGCAACAGAAATGGAAGTCAGGCAAGGAGATGGAAGGGAAATAAAGCACACCCAAATCCTTACACACTGTGATTTCTAAGGTGGTGCCCAAGATAAATCAGTGAGAGAATTAGGGAGCACTAGCATGCTGTGACATAGAACTGCCCACATTGTTCTCGTGTTCCCTGTTCAGCATGATTACTCCTAAATCATGAAGATGTTTCTAATAAAATGCTCCCTTTACCTTTTTTCTAAAATTTGGTAACACTTAAGTTAGTATTACGATTTTTAGAGTAAGGTGTTTGAATGGCAGCACTGGAAATCCCTGAATTACAAGAGAATATTCTCCTCCATCTTTGCCTTTAAGTCTTAGATCAAGATGAAGCGAACTTGACCCTTTACTTATCCTTTTGCCATGAGAATTTGGAACAACTTTATATAGTATGGAAATGTATTCACTAGGAGCTAGCTTGAAGACACTAAATACATTTCTTACCTTAGATAATAGGAGGTTTGGGTAGATATATTTGGATGACAACATAGAAACCAGAAGTTTCTGTTTTGTAAGATGACAAATGCCCTTCAGTGACACTCACTTCAGTCTGATTAAATCCTATGATAATCAGATCTATGACAGAGAATTTATGGATGGCAGGTAAAAAGGAGGAAAAGCTTCCTGTAAACTTCAGTGCCCTCTTCTTGAATATGTACATTTGTCCATTCCTTCCCAGATGGGTTTGGGGTTATTTTGTAGGGGGTTTTTTTTGGGTGGGGTGCGGTGGTGGCTTTTTCTGAAGCCAATACTAGACCATAAATCCAGTTTAATTACACCAGTTTTATTCATGTGGAAGAAAAACACTTTCCAGTACAGTAAGGTTAGTAATTTATGTGCCTTTCAGATTTATTTTGGTGCAATAAGGCCATGGGTAGTTCTGCACTGATAGACATTTTAAACTGATAGGATAATTTTAAAAATGAAGATTAGGGGGGAAAAAAACCCCCAAACATCCAACAGCTGCCCCATCCCCCAAGACAAACACAGCTTTGAAAATAAAATAGCACATGTGAATTTCCAATGACATCTTTTTTTTTCCAGCAAAACTGTGTTATCATCAATTTGGAGCATGTTCGTATCAAGTAACAATTTTATAGTGAATGAAAAAACAAAATCTTTTTTTATTCTTAGTCATACATAAGGGTCTACTCTGCCTTTGCTTCCAAAAATGGAGCACGCACTAGTAAAAGGGCAATCCATCATCAGCCATGACAGGGACTCCCATTTTGATATATCCAATCAAACAACAAAAATAAAGTAACCCAGATTAAAAATTAAGAAACACAAGCATTTCTAGATAGACCTGTTTTACTTCAAAATGAAAGCAGACACTCCTGAATATAAAGATGGCTTCACTGGCTTTTGTCTTCTTTTGCTCCACAACAATGACTTCTCTTCTAAGTGCATCTGCACATTTCTCTAGTGTTCTGCTTGTTTCTCCTGTTACTATGCTAAATACAGCTGATTGCAGCTTCTTGCAACACATCATTCAGTGGCCAAACTGGACATGCTATCATTTAGCATCACTCCAGCAAATGGCCCACAGAATAGTAAACATTTTTCACTTTGCCCCAAACTCCTCCAGACTGACTGGCCATATAAAATTTTAAATACAGAATTTTGCTTCTCCCCTGAAGACAAGGCTCTTTGTCATCACTGACCTTTGTCCACAGGACAAATCACAAATTTTCCATTATAAGGCCAGGCTGCTGATGCTAAGACAGAGCAAAATACCATAACTATTTTGGCAAGATTTGACATAAAAACTTGTTGATGACCTTTAAACATTCTTCTCATTAAATCACTGCATCAAAAGAGCTGAAGTACGCAAAATTTAATTTATATTTTTCAATCACAACTACTGTGAATCACAGTAATTATACTTATTTTACACTTGCAAAACACTGCACGAATCTCTATAACATGCCTGGCTAGAAAGCTAGCTGTATCTTTAATGTTGAGATAGGGGTTAAAAACCCCTGTTATAATCTCCTGTTGATCTGCATATAAAAATCTCAAGCTACTTACACCAGAGACTCATGTTCCAGAAACAGATAATCTGAGAATCAGGAAATTGTTAAGTTGCAACATCTAATTTTAATGATTTGCTCATTTCTTCAACAAGCATTTCAAACAGAGGACTTCATTTAGTTTCACTGTTGGGTCTTCTTCTAAATTCATGTTTTCAACTGATTCTTCTTTCATAAACCTCTAAACTTGGAATTGCCTGTATGTTACTGAACTGAAAGGAATGTTGGTTTTATTTTTATATATATATATATATGTATGTGTATATCTGTATCTATATTTGATCCATTTCCCAGTGCAATGCTAAAAGTTTTTTCTTACTCCTGTACCAAATACTGATAATGGCTCTTTCTTAATCTCAAATATATTCAAAAGCAAGATTACCTCAAAATGAACTGCTGAGGTTAGACAATCTCAGAAGTCAATCTACCTCTATTTCATCTTGCACATTATTCAGTTACATACTGTACAGCCCCTAGGGAAAAGAGAAACATAAGAAAATAACTCAGAAGGGCTACCAGCCATGAAATGGTTGTGTTCAAGTAGTACCATTTCTTCTCAGAATGTAAGAAGTCAACATACCCACAATACTCGCCTGCGTGAAACCGCGCTGCGTAAATGCCTTGGATGAGCATTAGTACTAATTAAACTTGTACATTTCCCTGTTCCAGGGAAAAGGCTTTATTGCAATGCTGCAGCATAGTGCGAGTTTCAGAAACAATTCCGGGAAATCAAATGTACAAAATTCATCCCTTTTTTTGAGAAAACAGGAAGGGAAAAAAAGAGACCCAAAAAAGCCTGATATTTGTTACATCAGAACATTTACAATGGTACACAAAAAGACTGTAGAAGGCATTTATTCTAATAGTCTTGGATGTTCAATCCGTGTAATTGTCCAATCTGGTTTTGCTCCTTCTGTAAATTCCCTTTGGAACCTGAAAAATGAAAGAGAGTAAGTGAAGAGTTTTTAAAATTTACTTGATCCTTGTTGGTGTTAGTAGCTCTTTAAGAAATCATGAAAAGTTATTCCTGTATAAGCTCCTTAGACTCTGATGCTTATGCCCCAAAATAGAAGATCAAAATGAATTCTATAGGAAGAAAAAGAGTGCACAGACTTCAAAGTATTTTGGTTCAGATCCCACAGACAGCATCAAGCAGCAACAATAAAGACCCTGATACCAGGAAACCACTCAGTTTTCATAGCAGTAACTATGAATATACCTTTGTGGCAGATCTTCATCTCTATATAAAGGGTTTAATTTAATGGGATGGTAACTGCATTGTAAAGGGAAATCACATGCTATGCATTGTACCTGAAAATTTTCATTTTTACTGAACTGTACTTTAAAAAGTAATATATTTTCAGAAAACCATCAGAGATCAAGCTAACAGTAGTACTGAATCTCCGTGTAAAAAAATTGCACAGTTGTTGACAGGAAAATGAAAACATCCATCCCTATTTTCAAAGAACCTTTTTCTTCCTTTTGTAGTCATTAATGACTTCCTTCCTGAGTATGTCAGGTTTGACTGCTTGTCAAAGATATGTCTGATCTTCAAGCCGAATATTCATGCTCCCAAGTAACCTGCACATTGTGGACAAGAGCAGTATAGTCTCATTGATTTGCAATTACATGCAAATCCACTCCTGGAAACTCTTCTCCAGACACCCAGACACTTAACACTAGGCTTCCAAGGCCTGCAGCGTCTTTGCCCATTTGAGTTTAGGTTAGCACTGTAAATAGAAGAATGAACGCATACTTGCAAACATCTCTCTGCTGGGGATTAGAACAGGTATTTAGGGCTTTAAGGGGAAGCTCTTGAGGTTAACGGAGCTCAGAAGCCTCCAGCTTTAAAATGATGCTGAATTCGACTAAGGGATGGGTCCACAAAAATCCATCCAGGCAAAAAGCACTGGTGTCCTCAGAGTGCTTCCTTTGTTTCAGAGCTCCTGATCTGACCATCTAGACCCCATAGTCTTTCCATTTCAAACGTGGATGCAGAAGTCATTGATTATATTGCATTTCTTTCACAAAAATCCTCACTTTTTCCAACTTCTGAGAACGTTGTTTTCAGTACATTTCGCCAACCGTGCAGATATTTCTGCACTGCTCCGAGATCAGTAAACTAATACAGACATTACAAGCATTTCTATGAAAATCCATCTACCTAACATGTGCTTTGAGGGCTTGGATCAGGGGGGCATGAATTATCTGAACACCAGGTGATGTCTGCCTTGTTCTGCCTTTCTGCAGAAAGCATTTGGCTAAAAGATTTCCTCTTTCATTAGCTATTTTTTCATCTAATTGCTGTTCTGACTTTTGTGCGGGAAGTGACAAGTCAACAGCACCACACTTGACTGCTTTGGCTTGACTGTGCTGCTGTTAGCTGTGCTACAAGAAACGGGAAACAAGGACTGGTACTGGCCTATTTCCTGAAAACCACAGCAGTATAGGAAAGGATCAGAAACCTCACTCAATGCTCCAACTATTGGTTTTTCTGACAGACAGAGAATTCCCATTAATTCAACTCAGAAGCAAGGTAATAACATAAAGACTTTAAGGGGTATTTAAAAAATTTGGTCCTAGAATGAAAACTGGAAAGCCTGATGAGAACTAACTGAGATTAGGATCAAGGTAAATTAAAATGTACTAAGTTCTGCACTGGCACAGTGTAGATGCTTTCAGTTCCCAAACTGCTTTCCACACAGCTAGCCCATGTGCACAAAGAAAAAAAAGGAAAAGTAAACTTACTCATAGTTTGCTGTTAAAAGATGTCTTTTTTCTTTTGTGCTTTCATCTCCAAACACAATCTGGAAAACTTTGGTTTCACCTGGTACTTCATCGGGTAGGTTAGCACCATTCAGATACCAGAAACGCATCAGAATACTAACAAACTTCCTTCCTGTTGGAAATAAATCAAAGCATAAGCTAGGTCTCATTTTTCTCATTGGTCAAATACTCCTATTTGCTATCTAGCATATATTCTAGTGAGACTCTGGAAGTGCAGCTGACTTCAGCCATAAAGAATGCATGATAGAATAATGAACAATAAAGCTATTTAAAGCCATATTGATGCTGTTTAGCAACAATAAAAATACACTCTGTATAACGGTATGTATTTTATCATGAGTGGTGTTGTACATAATCAAACTGTATGGAGAAAAGCTTGTTACCACAAGGTCCAAAGCCAACTACTGACACAACAAAGTGTGTAGAATAGTCGAAACCCAGGAGCAAACTAAGAGAAAAAAAATTCCCTATCCCCCAAAACAGGGAAAAAACCTCACTAGGTCTGACAATTTGAAATGCTCATTGGAAGACCCATGGTTAGACTATAAACCATCTCAGCTGTGTCTGATCATGAACTGAGCACAAAATGCTGGTATTTAACCAAAACAAAAACCTGTTTGAGCTCATCGCTAGCTTAAAAAAAAATAAAAAAAAAAATAAATCAAGAAGTCCTAGAACAAAGTATATTCTATGAAAGCAGAATAGAAGACAGCAAAACTTATTTCATTATCCAGCCTTCACTATTCTTCTTGGAAGATACAGTTTCATTGCTGAAGCAATAGCTTTCTGCGTACAGTAGAATAATTGGTTTTCAGTAGTTGGGAGAATGCTAAGGGTTAATAATGTAAAAATCCAAAGCAAGACCTAAACAGAACTCATAACAGTACCGTGACTTATTAACAATAATCTCTCAGGTTCTGATTTAAAAGAAAATCAGGGAATTATATATAGATGAACTATAAACATATATATAGATGAATATAAACAGAAGAACAAGGAATGAGAAACAGTATTCAAAAACACATCCATAACGAGAATGCCTGCTTAGTAGCAAAACCAGGAAGCTGAAATGTTTTAGAAATCTAAACATACCGTCATCATCATAGTAAATGCGAACATCTCCTTCTGTCGTGTACATGATTGCATCAATGTCAGCTGCTAAAGCATCCCTGTGGTTGTCAGGGAGCAAAGAAATCTTTTCCTTCAGCACCTGAAGTACCTAAATTCAGAAAAATTGTCCATTTTTCCATTGGGAAATTGAAGTAATAATCTTTTCTACTGCAGTTAATAAAATGGGCTATATCGCTAAAACATTTGTATAACATATACAACAGCAAAAGTGAAAAAGCACTGGGAAGTTTGGGCACTCCCCAAACCCAATTCGGTGATATTAAGGAAGATCCATTTAATGCTCAAACCAATGAAAACAACAAAAACCTTTAGAAAAGGTACTGTCAAAACACAAGTTGCAAAGCAAGGCGTGTAAACCCAGAAAATACCAGGCCATCTTGTTTCCACAATCATACTTACGCTCTGCCTTCCCACTGCGGATTTCTCGCTATCTGTATATTCCTTAGCTTTTGATTATATTATTTCTTAGTTACCTTTCACTAATTTCTTTGAAAATCTGTTCCATTACCACTAAGTTTACCTTTGTCATTCTGTGATCCACATTCCCCTTAGAAAAAATTTAAACACTTGCAAATCAGAAAAAGACTAAAAAAATCATTGCTCTGGGACCCAAGTTCCATACCGCATTCACATCCATAGTATTTGAGTGTCCTAAGACCTACAAAGCTGTGTTAAGTAGAAAGGTTATGGCGCACAAACCAAACAAAGACATCACCTCAAATGCCACTTGAGAATGACACGTCACAAGGAAGGATGAAGCTGCGCAGCACTTATTTTTAACTTGTACTCAGTTTTTAGCCTAAATTGAATTGCCATTTTTGAGTAACAAACAAATCCAGAGGTCATGTGGAAGGAAGAGGTGATCTTCACTAGAAGACATTGGTTTCTCATACGTTTTGCCAGTATAAAATTCAGTGGCCAAAGCAACAACAAAGTAGTGTGGTATCACAGCCTCATCCACTATGTGCTCTGGTTACATGAGGTCTCCGGATCAAAGTTAACCCAATCATCTGAAGAATTTAAGATGAGCAAGGGAAGAGGAGATGCTCTTTCAAAACAACTATGAGAAACAAACTCACATTTTATTGCTACCTCTGCTCAGAGAGGAGGCAAGATTATCCAGTGGGGATGCGCTAGTGCAGCACCAAAATTTCTGCTGCAAAGGCATGGGTGGCAATGGGGCAGGCCAAACTGACAGCCAGTAAGGCGGCAGACATAGACCTGAAGTATCTCCTCCACTTGGTTCTGATGCATCTGCTACCTCCATCCCCTGGGAAGGCCAAGACAACTTCAGCAATTAAAAATCCATAAAAACACAGAACACACAGCACCGATGTTTAAACTAGCCATGTCAGCCGTATGCCCAAGACCATGACACAAGGCTGAGGCCTTCCAGCCAAAACCAGTAATTGGCTGTATTGGTTGGGGGTGCGAATGTATTAGTGCAGCAGGGATGAGCACAAACCAGTTCCTTTCTTCATCAGAATTCTGGTGCACAGACCAAAAGCGTCAGCTATCTGCCTACACCAAGAGAGGCATGCAATTCTGTTTGCCATCCAGAACCCACCCCCTTTCAATCTTTTCTGGTACACCAGCAATCTTTTTGGCAATTGGCCCTTATGCTCAATGGCAAGAATATTTTTCTTTCTTAAATACAGTAACTATAAATTAAGTTTCATGCCTTGAAATTAAACATAAAAAAACTGCAGGACAAACAACTGCCCTGTTCCACAGTATTCTGGTTTTTCCAAATTAAACCAAACGGGCAGTATTTGTAGATAATGACAGGCTGAATGCATGTTACTTCATAACAGAAAATCAATTGCTAGACTAAGAGATGGAATGCATTTACCTCTGCTGATACAAGTTCATCCAGCAGTTCAAGTTTACGCTGAGACAGCAGCTGTGAAACAACAGAAAAGGCCTACCAAAAAAAAAAAGGAGAAATACATGATCAAATAACACTAGATTGGCTTATTTTTCAGACAAATACATCATTATGTGACAAGCAACCCAAATATTTCATGATTTAAGGTTTCAAAGTTTGCAGAATATATCACTGTTGAAATGGAAGCCCTCCAGCATTAAAAAGTGATTCTATGAACTGATAAAAACATAAGGTTTCTTTTCAATCTCATTTAAAGCATCAAACCTTTGGATAATAGGCAAGTGAATACATAGCTTACTAAAAAAAAAAAAAGCATTACAGTAATCTATGTAAGTTTTTTTTACTCTCTTTTTGATAATTCAGTCTACGTCTTCCTATAAATATTTTGTCCCTCTTCCAGCTCATCTTCTGGTTTCAGTCAAAACGGAAGCTCCAGTTTATAAAATTTCTTTGTAAATCTGGTTTAGACTCTAAACTTCAGGAAACTTAACTCCCCTTTTCCCCTCAATTTTGCAAATATAGTTACATACAATAATACCTCTACATATTCAAATAGTGTACTTGTGAAACCCAGATGGAGTGTTTAGGACTCTACAGCAAGTAAAAACAAACAAACAGAAAAAACCAGGGCAAGGTAAACCAGGTGGTTCTGCACATACGGCAACTAATTTGGTGTGAGGTTTTTTTGTCTCTCTGGAATGGATCTTAAGCATTTTAACATTCTGTCCCCTACTACCTGGTGTGTTGGGTTTGTTTTGTTTACATTAAACGTAATAACTGAAGTTTCACAGCAGGTAACTAGTTTTTCCATTATTAGCTTTGAGACCACTACCTCTTTGACATGTTCTGCTGACAAAGCTTATTGGGTTCATAAATTTGGAGAAGCAGATATACACACCAGCCCTACGTCGGCCTAAGCTTTGCCATTTTGGGAAAACCAGCTAAGAGGAGACACATTTCCCCTTCAAGTCTCTAAAGCATCTCGAAGCACCTTTCTTCATACTACTTTGGGGGACGGCTAAACCAGCTCGCTTTAATTCTGGAATCTGGGAAAAGAAAACGGACAAGTTTGAAGAAAAGCGCACCTCCGATTCTTTGCGCTTCCTCCAGAAGTGAGGCACTTGGAGCCGGGGTGGGGAACCCCCTCCGGTTTCCCACACGGGTTTCAGAGAACCGCGGGAACACAGGCGCTAGGATGTGAAATTTAAGCGGGGGCAGTGGCAGCCCCTTCGGGAGGCTCGGGGGCCGCTCTGAGGTGCCGCCGGGCGGGCCGGGGCGCAGCCAGCACGGCTCGGGCACCGTTCCCCTCAGGCCGGTCGGCCGGCAGGCCCTGCTCCGCTCCCCGAGGCACCTCACCGGGCGCCCGCTCGGCGCTCACCTGCTTCGCCCCCCGTGTGAACTCCTCGATGCTGAACTCCGGGTCGAAGTAGAGGCGGATGAGGAGGTAATAGACGCGGGTGCGGAGCCAGGCGAAGGGGCTGGTGATCCTCACCACCACCACCCGCCGCTGCGGACCCTCGGCCTCCGGCCCCTGCCCGGCGGTGCTGGCGAACCGCGCGGCGGGCCAGAGCGGGCGGAGCCCGGCCAGCGGCAGGGCCCGGGCGGTGGCGGGCGGCGGCGGGACCCGGGCCGCCCCCGGCGCCGCGAGAGCGCGCGCGAGCCAGCGGCAGCGGCCCGGAGCCGCGCGCAGCGCCATGATGTCCGCTGTCCCGCCCCGTCCGGTCGCGGCGCCCGCTCCGCGGGAAACAGAGGCGCCGCCGTCGCCGGTTCCCCCGCGGGTGGGCGTCCCCCGGAGGTGGCGGAGGTCTGGGTGACCGGCGGCTCTGGATTGCGCTGGCTCGGAGGAGCGCGCGGTTTTCCCCAGGACCCCCGAGGAGGAATCCGCGGGTTCCCCGGCCCTTTGCCGAGGGGGAGGACCCGGGGAACGTTTCTGCGCGAGCTTGCCTTTCCGGGGGGAGCGACGGTAGACGGACGCGGGTCACCGGGGCGGAAGCGGCCATGGAGCGGCGGGAGCCGGTGGTGGTGCCGGTGGCGCGGCTGGCCGGGGTGACGCGGGAGCAGTTCCTGCGAGACGTCTACCCCCGGGTCCTTCTCCGCCTCGGCGCACCCGAGCAGCCCGGAGTAGGGTGGGGGGTTCCACGGCCGCGGTGGGCCCGGGGCAGCAGCCCGACCTGGCTTCGGGCCGGCTGGGTGTGGGGAGCGGGGCCCCGCCGGAGCGGGCTGGGACTGTACGGGGTGAGAAGGGGAGGCAGAAGGTGTCCTGTGACACCTCCTCACCCGGCGGAGCGAGTGCTGGCAAACCGCGGGTTTGGGGGTTGTGTGTTTTGTAAAGAAGATAATGATCCCTTAAACCGAGTGGGAGTTGAGGAGCAAGGAGCTTCTACAGGCAGATCTCCTCGGAGCTGCTGAAATGCTCCGGCCGCTGATCTCCCTGTGGGTTCATTTTCTCTGACGGTGGTTAAAGAAAGTGTGATCGCTGCTTTTGTTGCGTTGTCATCACTGCATCCTTTTTTCTCCAAGGTCCCGATTCGAAACAAAAACGTCTTTCTACTGATTTTTTTTTTTTTTTTTGTATGCCCTGGATCAAACCTGTTCGTGGTTGTCAGCATCAAGGAGTCCTAATATACGGTGCAAAGAGCTTCTTTCATGAGAACATACAGCACCACCATAGCTCACAGTCTACACCTTCCCTGTGTGGCATTTGTCTGTTTTCACCTCTGGCTAGAATGACTAAAGCTATTCCGTAGCCTGGCTAGATTCCTCAATGGCCCTGGCACAAAGCGAGTGTTAAAATTGTCTTTGCCTCTCCGTATTCTTCCTTATCCTGCTAGGAAAGAGGATATAGTAAGTGGAGAAACAGTCCCATGATTTTCTGCATCTTCTTTCAACATTCAGCGCACTGATTCGCTTTATTCATTTGTGAACAGATCAGTTGTGACTTTGTGTAGTGAATCCCAGTATTCAGCTGATTTGTTTGCATGTACTTTGTTTGAAAAACTTAATTCTGATTTTTTTTCCATTGGATGCTGTGATCATTTCACCACTGAATTCTTTTTTTGTTCCTTAGAGAAAACCAGTAGTGCTGAAAGGAATGGAACTGGGCACTTGCACAACCAAATGGACAGTAGATTACTTGAGCCAAGCTGAAGGATCTAAAGAAGTAAAGATTCATGTCTCTGCGGTGCCACGGATGGATTTCCTCAGTAAGAACTTTGTATATAGGTACTTCATTCCCAGACGTCTTGTATTTTAAAGGCACGTGCTTGTAACTTTCAGACATACAGTGCACCTGTTTGAAGCTGAGGGTGAGAACATGAAGATGCTTTGTGAAAACTTTAAATTATGTATCAAAGGGCTGTCCTTGATTTCCCCCTCTTCTTTTCATCCCGCAAATATCTCAACACCCTGAATAAATACAGGATGAAAGGAGAAGCCAAACAGGGCCTTAAAAGTGATGGCATGAAGAAGTGTTGTAAAGGTATTTTGACAGAGCAGTCTTGCAGGGAATTTGAGCCTGGCATTTGCTGGCTTTAATAAAACAAACCCTAACCCCCCTTGATACTAGATAAGCTATTTTGTTCAAATTATATGGTGTGTTTTCAATGTTACTGAATAGTGCTAGTTTCTGACTCACCATGTGTCTGAACTTCTTTAACCTCTTTGAATGCTAGCTTGTGGCAGGCACCCTATTCCATTCCAGGGGGATGTCACTAATTAAAACCAAGCTCCTTTCAAAGGTAGCAGGTGCAGTTCTCAGAATGTTCAAACTACTGGATGCCACACTTTTCACCAGCTCTTTAATCTTCATGTAGATCACACAAATTCTTGATCTCCTCTGAAGTTCCTCTCATGTAGCTGGCAAAACATTTCATCAGAGTTCATCTAATCTCAGTCATTGTGTTGCTCTTCAAGGGCAAATGCCTTTATTTTAGTTGTCACTTGTTTTACCTGAGTGGGAACAAGGTGTGTTCAGTCAAACTTTTAAGAAGGCAGAAGCATATACTGTAAGTGTAAACAAGCCACAAGTGTCTATGAGTGGAGCCTGTTGTTCAGGGGAAAAAACACCTTATAATCATGCTATATTCCGCTCACTGCGTAATGAACTTTTGAATCTTTGAAATTAGGTCGTACTTTGCCTTATCTCCATATTTCCTTTTCCCTGCTCTATTTCGTTTCTTTTTATAATACCTCTTATTGTGAGTTCACATACAGTTGACTTGTCGTGGTAGTTTTAGCAGGTTTGTAGACAGCTATATGGAGGTGCTGTGATGGTGCTTCATTACAGCACTTGAAATTCAGGGAGCTTTGACCCTTTCCACAGCAAGCCCCTCATTCTAATATGAAGGGAGAATAAGTAGAACTAAAAGAACAGAAACACTGAGGACTTAAAAAATCAGATAGTTCCATGATTTTAAACTGATGCATGTGAGTAGCACTGCAGTCTTGTTGTAAGTTGCATGCTCCTATCCCGCCTTTGTGTTGGTTCTGGAACTCATTCAGCCACACTGTGATGTGCTGCAGAAACCTGAATGTTTTTCTGCTGGTGTAGCTTTGCTAGCAGGTTCACCATGAGGTCAGATGAGTGCCAGTGCTAGCCTAAGGGAGGAGATGGGATAATTAGGGTAGACAGCAAGGGCAGAGCTGTGGCAGCACCAGCATGCATCAATCTAAGCTGTCGTGGAGCTGTGCTCTCACCTTCTTCAGTACAAAATGCAAATAGGCATGAGGTAGCAGTTCAGCGGAAGTCAGAGCATTGGTTCTTGTTTGTTTGTTTTTTCCACTGACTTCAGTGGTTGTTGTATTTGACTATTAAAGACAAGCCTAAAATGTTTAGAGAAGTGGTCTAAGTACTGTCAGATGCAGGTCACATTCTGGTAGAAGAGATAACAGGATGATAAAAAATTTTGCTTGAGGATAGTTTCTTCTTAACCCTGGGTACTTGGTGGTTGCTCTGAAATTTGATGTTTACATGCAATATATTCGTTATCCAGTGATACTTAATGTGCAATAGTGAGTTGAATGAACATTGAATTCATAACATAATATTCATAACAATGAATACATGTCCTATTACTACTTGTGCTTGGCTTGCCATTCAGCTATCAACTGATGCCAAAATCTGTAATGCTTATGAAATTCAAGGAAAACTAAAGAAACACTTGAAAATACCAAGATTCCTGGGTTTTGCTCAGCTGAGGTAGCACATATTCAGGTAACTGACATAAATGTTATAGATCTACAAAGGAAGATAGGTATCTGTTTTCATGCACAAATCCGTAGCAGAAAATGCATAGATATAAACATATATACATCACCTACAGTAGTTTTCTTGATGCTGAGCTCTTCTGCAAATTTATAAAAACGTACAGCAAACAAACCTAAAAAAAAGATGCACTGCTAGAGAAATAGTCTGAGCAAGTATTGTCAGGCATTGGCCACAATTTGAATCTAATTTGACTATGAAGAATATCTTGCCCTGTGACTCGAACCATTCAGACCTCTGTTCTGGTTTCAGCTGGGATAGAGTTAATTTTCTTCCTAGTAGCTGGCATAGTGCTGTGGTTTGGATTTAGTACAAGAAGAATGTTGATAACACACTGATGTTTTAGTTGTTGCTAAGTAGCATTTACACTAAGTCAAGGACTTTTCAGCTTCCCATGCTCTGCCAGGTGCACAAGAAGCTGGGAGGGGGCACAGCCAGGAGAGCTGACCCCAACTGGCCAAAGGGCTATTCCATATCATATGATGTCATGCTCAGTATATAAACTGGGGGGAATTGGCTGAGGGACAGTGACCGCTGCTTGGGAACTGTCTGGGCACCAGTTGGTGGGCGGTGAGCAATTGCATTGTGCATCACTTGTTTTGTATATTCTTTTGTCGTTGTTATTATTATTGTTGCTATTATTGTTGTTATATAATTATTAATATTAATAATAATAATTTTCCCCCTTCCTTTTCTGTTCTATTAAACTGTCTTTATCTCAGTCCACAAATTTCTTTTTTTTTTTTCCTGATTCTCTCTCCCATCCTACTGGGGAAGGGGAGCAGTGAGCAAACAGCTGTGTGGTGTTTAGCTACCTGTGTGGTGTTAGCTGGGTTAAACCGTAACAACCTCTTAAGCTCAAGAGGGACCTCATCAAAGTGTATAAATAGCTGATGGAGGGAGTAAAGAAGATGAAGCTGGAGTCTTCTCAGTGGTTCATGGTGACAGGACAAGAGGCAATGGGCAAAAGTTGAAATACATGAAATTCTGTTGAACTATTTATGCCCTCCCCCACTCCTTTTACAGTGAAGGTGGTCAAACACTGGAACAGGTTGCCCAGAGAGGTTATGGAGTCTTCATCCTGGGCTGGCCAATCTGCTGTAGCTGACTTTGCTCTTGGCAAGGGAATTGGACTGGAGATGCCTTCCAGCCTCAGCAATTAAATGATTCTGTTTGGATATACACTGGGACAATTTACTAAAGCAGAGAGGTTTGTAAGTGTAGGATTTCTATCTTGGTAGAACTCTTCAAACTTCCACTGCAAACACTGATTAGTCACCATGTTAAAAAGAAAAAAAAGCGGCATATTGCATCTTCATTTATACTAGATATGGTAAGAGAGCTTATGATTTTAAATCTGGCATTTAGATCATGTGTTGTTACATTGATTCATTGTATAAATTTAAATATTTATATTTCAGAACTCTGCCTTTTGATGTATTTGTACGAAGAGCAGCTGAAGTCAAACACAAGGAGTACTTTCTTTCTGAGGTAGTTTCCTTAGTGTCACAGCTTCTTCTGTCGGTTATTTTGCCAGTATATGGAGGGGAAAATGATGAACTGTAATTTAAAGTCTTACTGCAGTAAAGCACTTGATCTTAGATTTAACTGGTTTGCGTGGCTTGGAGCCAAGGCAAAAAATGTGGGGAGAAGTAATTTTTCTCGGAAGTTGTTTTGTGTGTGTACAGTGGAGTTAACTTCAGTCATCCTGTTTCTGTTGACAAAAACTGTTTACATGAGCAAAATTTCCAGCAAAAAATTTAGAAATCAAACCTTGCTTTAGAATAACAACTGTATCATTTACATGTTTTGCAAGAAAATGCCATGAAGATATTTTAGAGTTTGATTACATCTGACTTCCAAATACAGATACAGATTTATTGTAACATAATTTGTGAGTAGCAAAAGTAGCAACTGTTTGCTTCCTAATCAGTTGCCTGAAAAATCCCTAGTGATTAGGAAGCAAACAGTTTTCAATGCAGACATGCTTTTCACTTTTTATGCTACATAGGATGCTGTAAGTTTTGTAGCTTCCTGCATCAGTGTTCTGAAAATTTAAATTGTAATCTGCATTTGCTTTGAATCCATTCAGTAACAGCAATGCTGAAGCAGTTGACAAGTCTATCCCCTGCTTTTCTATTCTCAGTTAACATACTCTTCCCGTTTCTTGAGATGAACAGCAGGGAGCAGTAGAGTAAAGGCAGTGTAACAAAGTAGCTGAATTTGTAAATGCCATTTATTTGTACCATATTTTAATGAAGCCCTGCATTAGATTAATGAGGAAATACAGGCTCTTTGTTTCAGTGTGTTTGTAATTCTTATTAAAAACCAAAAGCAATTCTCTTTTTCTGTTCTCTTCAGGATGAAAAGTACTATTTGCGATCAGTGGGTGAAGATGCTAGGAAGGTGAGTTACTTGAGATTACAGTTCTAATACTGTAAAGTCTCCGTTTAGGAATATTTTAAGAAGACCGTTGTCATCTGCTGGCTGCGTAGTACAGGCTTGTAATGGTCACTTGGCCTGTGAATCTGACTGGATTTAGGTCAGAATATTTAAACCTAAGTGTCTAAAATAGTTGCTGTTATATGAGAGCTTAGCTTATCACTGAAGAGTACATTCCTCACCTCCTGTTCCTTAGCTTTTGTTGTAAACGAATATAAAATGATTTCTGATGATCTCTTGCTTCTTCAGTGTGATTTCTAGCAGCCATGGTTCAAAGTAGCTCTCTCGCTGTTCTTATTAATATCATTGACCAAGTCAACACTGAAAGGGTGACCAGCAAAAAGTACTGCTATTTTCAGCTATTTGTCAGTGCTGAAGTTCTATCCCCGTGTTTCATGTGATGCGAAATTATCGTGAAGTGCTCCCTTATTTTGATGTGCGTATATGGTTCTCTAAGAGTTACGTCCTTTTTGTTTCAGGATATTGCAGATATCAGAAAGCAGTTTCCTATCCTGGCAAATGATGTTCAGATTCCTGAGTATTTTGAGAAGGAACAGTTTTTCTCTAGCGTCTTCCGCATCAGCTCAGCTGGATTGCAGTTATGGACACATTATGATGTAGGTAATACATGTGTTTAGCATAAAATGTTGCAGATGGCATTATGGAGTTGAGATATTAAGGTGCAAATCTCTGACAAAGATCAGTTAATGACAAACTTCGCATATTTTGAAATAGTGAAATGAATCATAGTGGTACAGTGAATTTTAAACAGATGTATTATGTGGGCATAGTATCTTACTGGTTTTATGTCTAATTCCATACTTGTGAGATTAAATGATATTTGATTTTTTTCCCCCCTTTGTTTTACTGTTTTGAGTTTCAGTTAAAAATCTGAAACACAGTAACTTTCAACATTTTCATTTTCAAGATTACCTTCATTTTTTTATTCTAATGGCCAGATTGTTGGTAATTGTACAATGATTGTGGTGGTCTGTTGCTGCAGTGCAGTAGATTCCAAATAAGATTGTCTTCTAACATTGTGCAGTGTAATTCTGAATAAATTTATTTCTAAGAAAAATAGGGTTTTGCGTTATAATTAGGAAAAAGAATCCTTTATCAATAGAAAGTCAGCAAAATGAGATAGGATTAACACTGAAAAAGAAAAGGAATCCCAAATATATTTTGTATTATATTTTGCTGGTTTATCTGTGTAAAGTATGTGTTTTAAGATGGAAGAACTTGATTCCTATTTGAGGAAAAACACAAAGTTCTTGGAAAGCAATAATGTATTTCCAGATATACTATTTGTCAAGAATGTACAGCGAAGGAGATAAAGTAACTCACATTCTTGAGTTTTTTAGATTAACTATATGTGAAAGCTATTTTAGCTGATTCTGAATCTATGAAGGTTTTAATTTTAATTCCCTCTTTTAAGCTAATGATATTTCAGATTAGTTGCAGGCTATGTATTCATTCTCAGCTCTTGGCTGACATTCTTTTACTATGCTTATTGCAGGTAATGGATAACTTCTTAATCCAAGTAACAGGGAAAAAACGAGTTGTTTTGTATAGTCCTCGAGATGCACCATATTTGTATTTATCAGGTATGCATGTCATCTAGTTCAGATTTTGGTGATTGTAGTTGCCTTTCCAGCTCACAAGTATTGCACTGTAGAAAAAAATCACTAACAGACAGCTTGATGTAAAAGAAGTCATTTGGTCCCTTAACTCTGATCCTGTTTGCTTTAGTCAAAGCTTAGCATTTTGGTGGGGCAGGTTAGGAAATTTGCAGAGGAGCAGAGCCGCTTTGCCTGGTTCTGTTTTCAGCACCTAACTGTGGAGGAGTACAGTGTTCTGTCTGGATTCAAAATAGTGTTTTTAATGTCAGGGAAAGTGTCTTTTAGGTAAGGTTGCAGTTACAGAAGAAATTTAGACAACAGGAGAACATGTCTCTTCAGTAAATTAAGAGTGCCATCATGTTTACCTGTTTTTAGAAGAGTTACAGAACAATAAACCACTATTAAATTTGATTCAAGAACTACCATTTCCAGCAGTGTGATAATGCTTTATTACTGTTGCAAGAGTAGGAATATTTATTCATTACTTCTGAAAACTTTCCTAGGTACTAAGTCAGAGGTACTGGATGTGGATAACCCAGACTTAGAGAAATATCCCCTTTTTGTGAAAGCCAAGCGCTATCAATGTTTTCTGGAAGCAGGAGATGTGTTATTTATTCCAGGTAAGTAACAAATAGTTCCTGACCGTGCTGTGGTTTTAAACAGTTTTGTTTGCAATTTCTCATTCCTAGGGATTGTAAGAGGTTACTAAAGCATTTCTGTGTTATAAGTAGGAGCATCTAAAGGCACTGGCAAAACTTGTCTACTTCTTCCAGCTGTACTAATTAGCCTAATAAAAGGTATTATTATATCTATCTACAAACTTTACCTTCCCTCAAGATTACAATATATGCTTCTGAATTTGTGTCTTAATAGACTAGCACTGTAAAATCAACTCGTGAAATCTGAAATTACTTCAGTGACCTGAGTTTTCTAATGACAGAATTTTAGTGGAATACCATTTGTGTTCTTCTGTAGCTCTGGCACTTAAGAACTGACAGGTTGAGTGTTTATGGGTAAAAATCAGGGGAAAGGCCAACAAGGCAGATATCATGGTGGGAGTCCGTTACAGACCACTCAACCAGGAAGAAAAGGCAGATGAAATATTCTACAAGCAACTGGGAGAAGTCTCACAATCGCTAGCCCTTGTTCCTGTGGGGGACTTCAACTTACCAAGACATCTGCTGCAAGTACAATACAGCAGAAAGGAAACAGTCTAGGAGGTTCCTGGAGTGTGTGGAAGACAACTTCTTGACACAACTCATGAGTGAACCAACTAGGGAAGGTGCCCTGCTGAACCTTTTGTTTGTGAACAGAGAAGGCCTTGTGGGTGATGTGATGGTTGGGGGACGCCTGGGGCACAGCAATCATGAAATGACAGAATTCTCAATTCTTGGAGAAGAACTGCCACCTTGGAATTCCGGAGGGCAGGCTTTTGGACTGTTCAGAAGGCTGGTTGACAAAGTCCCTTGGGAGGCTGTCCTGAAGGGCAAAGGAGCCCAAGAAGGCTGGATGCTCTTCAAGAAGGAAATCCTGGCAGCACAAGAGCAGGCCATCAACATGTGGTGGAGAAGAAAACCGGCCTGGCTGAACAGAGAGCTTTGGCTGGATCTCAGAAAAAAAAGGAAAGTCTATGAGCTTTGGAAGAAGGGGCAAGCATCTCAGGAGGACCACAAGGATGACGTGAGGTCACGCAGAGAGAAAATTAGAAAAAAGACTAAAGCCCAACTAGAAATTAAATTGGCCAATTCTGTGAAAGGTAATAAAAAATGTTTCTATAAATATATTAACAACAAAAGGAGAGCCAAGGAGAATCTCTGTCCTTTATTGGATGCAGGGGGAACCATAGTGACAAAGGATGAGGATAAGGCTGAGTTACTTAATGCCTTCTTTGCCTCAGTCTTTAATAGTAAGGTCAGCTGTTCTCTGGGTACCCAGCCCCCTGAGCCAGAAGACAGGGATGGGGAGCATGAAATGGCAAGTGACCTGCTTGGCCAGTTAGACACACAGAGTCTATGGGGCTGGACAGGGTCCACCCAAGGGTACTGAGGGAGCTGGCAGATGTGCTCACCAAGCCCCTTTCCATCATCTATCAGCAGTACTGGATGACTGGGGAAGTTCCACTTGACTGGAGTTTGGCAAGCATGATGCCCATTTACAAGAAGGGCCAGAGGGAGGATCTGGGGAACTATTAGTCTGTCAGTCTGACCTTGGTGCTGGGGAAGATTATGAAGCAGATCATCTTGAGTGCCATCAACACAGCACATCCAGGACAACCAGAAGATCAGGCCCAGTCAAGGGTGTATGAAAGGTAGATCCTGCTTGACCAACCTGATCTCCTTCTATGACAAAGTGACCGGCTTAGTGGATGAGGGAAAGGCTGTGCATGTTGTGTACCTGGACTTTAGTAAAGCCTTTGACACCGTTTCCCACAGCGTTCTGCTTGAGAAACTGGCTGCCCATGGCCTGGTCAGGCATACTCTTTGCTGGGTGAAAAAAACGGCTGGACGGCTGGGCCCAAAGAGTGGTGGTGAATGGAGTTAAATCCAGTTGGTGGCCGGTCACAAGTGGTATTCCTCAGGGCTCGGTAATAGGGCCAGTTCTGTTTAACATTTTTATCAATGACCTGGATGAGGGGACTGAGTGCACCCTCAGCAAGTTTGCAGGTGACACTAAACTGGGTGGAAGTATTGATCTGCTTGAGGTTAGGGAGGCTCTACAGAGGGACCTGAACAGGCTGGATCGATGGGCGGTAGCCAATTGTATGAGGTTCAGCAAGGCCAAGTGCTGGGTCCTGCCCTTGGGTCACAACAACCCCATGCAACACTACAGGTTCGGGGAAGAGTGCCTGGAAAGCTGCCTGGCAAAGAGGGATCTAGGGGTACTGGTTGACAGCCAGCTGAATATGAGCTAGCAGCGTGCCCAGGTGGCCAAGAAGGCCAATGGCATCCTGGCTTGTATCAGAAATAGCGTGACCAGCAGGACCAGGGAAGTCATCCTTCCCCTATACTTGGCACTGGTGAGGCTGCACCTCAAATACTGTGTTCAGTTTTGGGCCCCTCACTACAAGACCAACATTGAGGTGCTGGAGCATGTCCAGAGAAGGGCAAGGAAGTTGGTGAAGGGTCTGGAGCACAAGTCTGATGAGGAGCAGCTGAGGGAACTGGGGTTGCTTAGCCTGGACGAGGCTGAGGGGAGACCTTATCGCCCTCTACCATTCCCTGAAAGGAGGGAGTAGCAGGGTGGGCATTGGTCTCTTCTCCCAAGTAACAAGTGATAGGAAGAGAGGAAATGGCCTCAAATTGCAAGAGGGGAAGTTTAGATTAGATAGTAGGAAAAATTTCTTCACTGAAAGGGTTATCAGGCACTGGAATGGGCTACTGAGGGAAGTGGTCAAGTCACCATCCCTGCAGGTATTTACAAGATAGGTAGAATGTGATACTTAGAGACATGGTTTAGCAGTGGACAGGTACGGTTGGGCTCAATGATCTTAAAGACCTTTTCCAACCAAATGATTCTATGATTCTATGAACGTGAAGCACGTGATTTGATGAGAATTAAGGATGGTAGAGTTATTGGACCTCTAGAAATCTATAATCACCTTTGGGGAACAGAAAGGTAAGTCCTGATAATGTTTCTGCACACGCAGAAAATGTAAAGCTGCTTCCTGGACTGAGATGGCAATTCTGGTGATCAGGGAAAGGCATTTTAATTACTCCTATTGAACTACTACTACTTGTTACTAATTTTTTAATTTAACTTATAATGAGCTTGTGGCACATACTTATTCTGTTGCTTTTCATATTATCTGGGCAATATAAACAGACCAGTAAACAAGAAGGCAATAGGTTTTTATGAAGTTTTAAAATAGATTCTTAACCTTGGACTCATTACTTAATTTTGAGCTTACCATTTGTGTTTGTTTCTAAATAAACTTTTGGTTACAGTTGGTGAAAGGTATGTCATACTGTTGGTAATGTCAGCATACATAATTTCTGTTTTGTTCTTTGCAGTACAGATACTAGTTTTCTTTGCCAGTAGGTGTGCTGGTCCAAACTTAAGCCACACTTGGCCCTTTTAAGAATGACTGGGGAGTGTAGAGATTTTTGAGTCCAGAGAATGATGTTAGCTTTGCCAGCATTCTGGAATGCGTATCACTGAAGAAATGAGATGTTCTTTGAGAAATGTGGTTATTACTGAGAAGGTAGAAGCAGCCCCTCTTCCTAACCTGAAAAAAACTTCTTGTTCATTTCTCAGAACAAGCTTTTCTATGTCTTCAGCACATACAAGCAACTAAGCTGCAATAAGCATGGCATTCAGTCTTTTGGCTTTAAATTGAAATAGGGTGAATATACCATATTAAACTTATTTTTAAAATGTACTCGATGAGGCAAAAATGTCTTTGTTTCCTTACCACAGCCATGATGATTCAATTGAAAAACCTCATGACTTTACTATGAAAAGATACTTGCATGGGTGACCTGGCTGACACTGGTGGTTTACATTAATGATTGGGCAATCTGTGCAAGAGTAGGGACTAAATCTATGAAAATAGATATCTGCATTCAGAGTATAGATGAGTGAGGTGAACAGGGAGGATGTCTTATTTTCATCCTACATGTGCTTATTGTTTATTTACATTTGAGTATCTCTTTATACTTCAGCAATTGTTACTTTTAGGTGAAGTTATGGATCGACGTAAACATCTTGAAGAACTTCTTAAATTTGGTACAGTGTGATATATTCAGGGATTAATATTTATAAATAAAAAATACAGTAGTTGAGGCTTTTCCTCAACTAGATTTAGTTTGGGTGATTCTGACACTGCTTATGAGTCATGTGGAAGTTTCAGATAGTAATTTTCATTTTAGACATTCTTCTTTCTACAGCTTTGTGGTTCCACAATGTAATTTCTGAGGAGTTTGGAGTGGCACTGAATGTCTTCTGGAAGCACCTTCCTGCTGAGTCCTATGATAAGAGTGACACTTATGGAAATAAAGATCCCACAGCAGCCTCTAGAGCTATACAGATCTTAGACAGGGCCTTGAAAACACTTGAAGAACTACCTGAGGAATATAGGGATTTTTATGCTCGGAGAATGGTGTTACGCATCCAAGAAAAAGCCTATAGGAATGATTATGGATAAAATAGCACATTGTAATTCAGCAAGCTCCTATGAAAGAAGAAAATTGTATGTTAATATGGAAACTGTCCATGTGTACATACATACACTTTCTGTAAGATTAATAAAAACTATGATAAACTTTGTTATAGATGAATGTTTATCTTCTAGAGCTTTTTCTTGTTTTTCTTCATGTGCACTGAGTGCACATCTGCTTGATCTGGAGATGGCTCACTTATAACTCTTTTCAATGGAAGTTTTGGTATCTGGGCTGGGCTTAACTGCATGTCTTCCTGAATGCTATCTCATTTACTGAAGTTTAGGAAAGCCATAGTGGTTTCTGAGGAGGTCCAAGAAAGCCATTGGTGGTTTCTTTTTGAGAAATAGCCTGGTAATAAGAGTGGGGCGTTTCTGTTCTGCCTTGTGATGAAACTAAGACTGGGCATGGAAAAAAAGCAAAAGCTAATCATGCAAGGTTAAGCTTAGAATCGTGCAGCAGCTTGACCGCAAGGTGAATGCCTAGCTGAATATGGTATTGTGCAGTAAACCTTGTCTGACACTGCCCCAGTGCAGTCGGCCAGCATTGCTGTTTCTGCAGCTGTGAAACACTTGCAACTCATGTGCCTGCAAATCCATCTAGCTACAGTCCTAGAATCTGAAATGAAGTTCATCGTTCTGGAGTAGATGTAGACTCTATTGGGAGCAGTATTTGAGATGCTTTATGTTACATATTGGGGACTTTTCAGCAGATTGCAGTGCTTTCAAAAGCCGTGTGAAATAAAGATGGGCATCTCACAGAAGAAACAGGTTGTCATTGTCCCTTTGAAATCCCTCTGATGTTATTACTTGTGCTGTTTGGGGAATGCAGCATTTATCTGACTTAGGTCAGTCTGTTACTTCTAGCAGTGTTTTTTGAGAACAGTAACTTCTCAAAAGCTCTTAGACTAAATAGATATGGGTGTTAATAAAGTGCTGGAAAAAACTTTCTTCAGAACAGCAAGAGATTGCAACACTGTGCAGATTATTCTTCTAAACCTGTTCTTCTTGGCAGTTCAACACAGTGAAAAAAGTCTGCTACCATGTGAATGGGCACCCAGCCATCTTAATGAATAGGCATGAATGGAACCAGCCAAGCGATTCTGATGGGCGTCATTGTACGTTCTGAGGGTAGAATTTAAATTTGGGATCACAAATAGGTCTCCCAAAATTTTTGTTCAAAACTGAACAAGGATGGCTTTGTGCATACTGCTGAGGCAGAATCTCTGTCTGTTAGGCTGGGGAAGCCTCTTGGCTTTGTTGGATTGGTAACGTTGAGGGTCCCATCTGAACTACAGAGGTGTACAGAGCATATTCTTTGTGTGTTAGGACTAAATGGAGAGGCTCAGAGAGCCTGCAGGGCTAGACAAAGCTGTGTTCCAGCATTGTGCCTGCACAGCTCGCTCTTTTAACTCTAACCACTGGCAGTTTCTCAATGTGCTAGTACAGAGAAGTACTGTGCTGATCCCTCATTCTGCCATTTCTTGATTCTCTGTTCCCAAAAGAGAGGTGCTAGCTCAATGTTCTCAGGCCCCCTCAACACTCACATATAAATAAGGAAAGCTTCATGGAGCAGCAATCAGTGTATGAGCGATCTGCTTGTGTCTCAGCTTGTGAGAAGTGCCTGCTGTCTTCTAGAGGGAGGCTGGGAGCCATTTGGGGCTCTTGGGTAGAGGAGAAAGTAAAAGGATGAAAATCCTCTGGGTCAAATGCATTCACTGCCGTGCCACTTAATGGTGATGCTAAGATTTTCAATAATACTTCTTTCATAGTATGTATGTAAAAAGCATAAGATCTGTCAAGCCACAGGTATTCAGGATGCCATTTTGAATATTTTTCAATCCTTCTTTTTGTTTTGTAAGGGAGGCTATTAAACTATTAATCTAAATTAGGCCAAATTAAACCCTTGCCTCCTTCAGTTGCAGTTATTAGTGCTGAGGTAGCCCAGCAGGAAAGCTACAATAATTTATTTGTTTAGGCTAGAATGAAGTTTGGATTGGAAAGCGGGTATCAGGATGGGAGGAAGGGTCATGCTGAATTAAATGTGAGCCAAGTGCTATAGCAAGTGCGGCTATTTCTTCTTCACACTACCAGCTTTAAAATGAAGCCTTTATTTTATTTTTATATGTCAGCAAATGAGATTATCTCACCCTGGCCAGCCTGGCTCATGCTTCTCTTCCAGTGTTCTGTGAGAAATCTCTGCAATGATAGTGTGGGGGTTTTTTTTCCCTCCCCATGACCCCTTTGGCTTTCACTTCTCTAAGACTGTCAGTAAACCCCACGAGATGTAAGTGCATATCCAACAAAGATCAACAAAAACTATTCTATGTAGATCTGTGGGAAGACCAGCAGAGTAATTGTTCTGTCAGTGCCACCCTTTTTTCACCTTGAACCAGTTTCTTCAACTTCCTATTAAATAACTTCTATAAAACAGTTGTTCTGAAATGCTATAAAAGAAGAAACAAAGCAGTTTAAAAATGTATTTTCTTAATTTAAGCATAATGAGACTAGTGAGAAAAAACTTGAAGTTACTGTGTTAAAAAAAAATTAATTACTTGGTGCTTTCTAACCACTGTGCTACATGGTGTGAAACAAGCAGTGAAGTGATGAATGAATGGTGAAAGGATTAAAGGAGTAACTTCCAGCTAATACAGTGAGAGAATACATGTAGCCACACTTAAAAATCCATTACTGAACTAACAAAGAATTAGAGCATTTTGTGGAAGTTTGTCCTTTAGAGACCTAAAGCAAAATGGGATCGTGCCACAATAAAATAGAGGAAGTTGTGGTAACAGGTATTAGAAAAATAAACACTGACCATCTTAGCATTCAAAACAGCCACTTCAAACAGTGTATTCAACAGAGGAATTAGGTGATGCAGGCTGCCCAGGACTGGAAGATGAGTTAAGTCACGTAAATATAGACAGTTATCTGAAATCAGCAGTTTAAACTTGGCCTACTGCAAACTTTGAATTACTTCAAAAATTTGGTGACTGAAGCCTTTAAAATTTAAGTTCATTACAAATCAACACCTGGAAAGAATTACTTATTCTTGGTCATGTGAAGTATGAAGGATGATAAATAATTTCATAAGATAAATGTTTTAGACATTTTTCTTAATGTGTTTGCTGTGGAGGGAATCAAATGAAAAAAATGATATCAAAATATTCTCATCGAACTATTAAACAAGTCACTAAAAAGCTGCCTATCATGTAAGTCCTGACGATTCGATGTATATAACTTAAGAACATGTTTCCAGGCGCTAGACAGGGTCTAGGTTCTTAATACAAGCGTCAAGTTAAATGCCTAATGTGAAAGGGCTTGACTTGATCACAACAGATCAGAAATACATTTTCAATCTTTTTTAAATATGCAGGATGAAACAATATGCCTCATTAGCACTGTTAGACCCACAAAAGGACTACTAACTTGACTAGGATGAGGATGATTTTACCATGGTAGAGGTGATATTACATACGGTGTGATCCTAATATGCATCACTTCACAGCTTCAAAAAAATTCCTGTACAATCTTGATTCTTTTTTCCTCAGGCCAAAATGTATCTTCCCAAACCCGAGACGTTTAGACGTTTCCATGCAGACAACACAAGTGTTGAAGATACACATTCTGAGGCAGTAACTTTTACAAGGGATTCTCTATAAGTTATTATCACTCAGTAACCAAAGATTCTGGTGTTAGTAGAAGGACAGATGAAATTTTAAATTTTTTTTGGACAGTTACCTACATTTGCAGTAAAGTTGCATGTTAATATTTCCTATTTTGGTCTGGGTCAGACTCTAGGAGTGGGAATAGATTCTGAGCTCTGTATGTGTAATTCCTGAGAGCAATGATCTCTTTTAAGTGGCAATTCCTGAGAGCAACAAGAGCAGATTGCTTCCTTTCCAATTGTTCAGATCTGTTCCCAGTCAACATTTTCAAGAGCAGATTGAAACCATTAAAAGAACTGCTCAACCATGTAATATGCGCAGCTCCATGGGTGATGCTATGTTCGTACAAAAATGCTCAGAAGCCATTGCTTGCAATAATAACGCAGATCGCAGTAATGGACAATTTTTGCTGTGAAAACATTTATACCTCAGCTGTTGAGCAGTACATGAATTGCTTAAAACTTCCATCACACAAAATCAATGTATTTCTCATGATGAGAAATGGGAAAGAAGAACCATGCGGATAGCCTGTAAGGGATGCAATAGCTTTATTGGACACACAGGCTTAGGAGTTTTGCTCAGAGGGTAAATTCTGGTGTGGGAAATATGAAGAGCCTTGTTTTGCACTTCAGCACTGGTACGCCTCTTGACTGTTTTCTGTGTCTTGCGGCAGTGCTTTCTTTAGAAACAACTCAGCTCTGAAGTGCCAAGTTGAACAAAGGAAACTAACAATCATGACTGAAAGTGCTCTCTGAAAGCATACTAAAAGAAGGAAAATTTATTCTGAACCTTGAAGTAATGGCATTCTGCTCCTTTTCAAGTACATGAGACGTTTATACACATGAAGAAAAAACAGATAAGAAAATATTTTTCCCTTTTGTTCTACCAGATGCTTTTCTGGTCATTTGCTTAAGTAGAATTCAGCATTTCTTGGGTCACTTGGAAACATGTAATGAAGCCCTAATGACAGGAAACGACAACAAAGTCAACACTACTTTATAAAACACACTACACTGTATGCAAAGTGAATGCCTGAATCAGTTTTTCATGGTTTCCACAGTGATGTGGAACAGCTAATCCTGTGCAAGTGCTTGTCAGCGGGAGGAGTGAATTACGCTGTTGAAACTGATAAAATAAATTTAGTCAGGAACAGTATGTCTGGAATTGGGAGAAGCAGTGCCTGTCTCTGCCACATAGGTGTTCTATGATCATGGACTAATTGCTTAATGACTTCATGTTATTTTATTTGAGTTAGATACAGTTACCTTGCATCTGAACAGAGTTAAGCGATCAATAAGACCAACAGAAAGCCAGCCTTGGCCTTAGGGTCTCCATCAGCAATATTTAAGAGTATCTAAATTTTCATCACGTTATGAGCATCAGAAGTAAATTTTTTTTCTTTAAAAAAATGAAATGAGATTTCAATATAAGATTAAAAAGATTTTGAAGAAGTAACTCTAAAGGTGACTTGAAGAGGCTGTCTCTTGTGCCTTGCAGTCCGAGACATCCACCTTTGCTTTTGTATTGCACAGAGACAACAGGCACACAATTCATGTTTGTGGATTCTGCTAGGCAGAGATGTACCTAAAGATGTGGCTCACAACAGAGCACGCACATTCCAAAATTTTTACTGTTCTTTAACTTCTCTCTTATATTAACTAATAAGACTCCACATAATTTACAATAAGCATTCAAGGTAAATGGGTGAGTATACTTTAACCTCAGTGCTTCAACTTTCAGACAACAGATCTTGTTTATCTGCAGAGACAGTGAAGTAACTGTTAGCTTAGGAAAGACAGCATTGTAAAAAGCACCGTAAGAGGGAGGAAAAAAACGGTGACATTTTCTTTCTGCAAATAGCTCAAAAAGAACCTGTTGGGAAAACTCGAGCGTGTGATTGTGCACAATGACTTTGATCTGTGAATATCCACAGCTGGTTATCTCTATCAGCAATAATGTTAATTTAGTAAGACAGAACAGGTCACCATAAAGTGCTTGCGCTACCATAAGGGAGACAGTAGGATGTTATCAATGGGAGGACAGAAGAGATTGCTCCTTTCAGCAATGTGTTAAGATTTTGACCCTTAATCATCTTTCAGAATTAGGGGCTGGTACTGATTTATGCAGTAGCATTTAGAGAGATGCGATTAAATTAGTCCTAGATAGGACGAAGGTTACCGAAGTTTCTAGTATTTAAGATGCACACAAAATAAAATCATTTAAGTCACACCAGAATCTGGACAATTTCACATAATCAAGCCCTGTTTTAAAGGAATTTAACAGGCACAGCTTAAAACACTTCAGCATTTCTCAAAACCTGAAGAATGTCTTGTCTATTGCACAAGAAACAAGCACGCAATATAAAGAATACCAGATATTACATACTAGGTTGTACTAAGGACTGTGTAATGTTGATCACTCCATTCAAAACCAGAAACGTCTTGAAATAAATCACTGTAAGCATGAGAATCACTTAGCTTCAGGCATTTACATCTAAGGTTATTAAAAACTGCCTTTACAGTTAACATTGAAAACCTGGCGTACACGAACTATAACCCATTTCATCCTAACATAGAAATGTTCACACCCTTGGGTACTTCGTGCCAGCTTTCCCATGTATGCAAGATGCCAGTGAGCTGTTTTAGAATTGCAGATGCTGACTACACAAATGCAAAGCCTGCCTTTGAAGAAAAGCTCGCAAATAAATCTGACTTCTTTTGAACTAGGTCTCCACAAACACCCGATAAAGCTTAATCCACAAAACTTAACTGCACATTCCTTGTTTAATGGTTTTACATTCACATCAAAGTGGTTTCACCCATTAGAAATAACCTACTGTCTACATTGTTTGCAAAATTTATTTTTAGCATGCATTGTAGTGAATGACAGAGGCACATTCCAACAGAGTACTACAACTGTTTAGAGAACGAAAACCAACCAGTTTTCCCTCCACAACATTAAGTCTCAAAACAAGATTAGTTTTACAACAAAGTGCTTATTCTTCAAATTAATACAGCAACACTTGAGCCTATTTTATTTAACAGTTATTGTAAGCAGCCTCCATCAAACAGGTTAATATTATTTTCACAGGACAGCCATCCAGAAACTTCTGAAGACAATGTCAATATTTTACTGTTTCCAAAAGCTTGCAACAACCTACTCCTGCTGTTTTGGCTGGCACAGAATTGTTTAGAAAGTGGTCAGTGATCTGCACTATTACTGGATAGGGCAAGTTTTAGCATACTCAAGTTAGCCTAGCTATTTCCCCTTTTGATCAACTAGGTACGTTAGTCTAATTATTATTAATAATAGAGTTTGTGTTCACATTGTAAGGTGCATTCTGTATGCATAATCCTACTACCCTTAGTATTTTGAGTATTAAGAAAATTTTCTTAAGAGTTCAACACTTTTCTCATTCTTCAGTGATCACTAACATGCACAACCTCTGCAAGAGTTGTGAAAATACCATCTCCAATGAACCTCGTAAGTTTTAATGATGCTAATAGAAGAAAGATGACCCAGGACTTTCCTTCCACAGTGTAAGAGTCATGGGAAGCAAGAAGCAGGGGGAAGATGTTGCTAAGCCATCAAACATAGGAACAAATTTGAATATAATGCCTTTTTTCAGAAGCGAGCCACATCTGTCTGTGTAATCTTCACAGTGTTTTGCTAACTTGCTTTTGTATTTCTATACTTCCAGGAAATCCAAAACCATTTTAAGCTACTGGTTCATTGTTAATAGCTGCAGTTGTCTTAAAGAGTGATTCTAAGATTTATTTGTAGGTAAATGGAAAACATTACTTACAACAGTAGAAAAGTTCTGCTAATTCTCTCGTTTGTCCGTCTTTCAGTAATTCTTTCTGAGGAACATTCAGGTTTGGGGCCTGAACTAGATTACATCTTTTGCATCTGATTTGTCCAGCTTTGTATTTAATTGGGGGAGGGTCTGTGAGAAAAATAAGGCTCTGAAAAGAGATTTTTGTGTGGCTCTGGAAGCAACTACTGCAACACATTTAAAGGAGATAACAGTTCTAAAAACAGAAACATTTTGAAACAGCTACAGTCAACATAGTCTGAAAATTTTTATGCAACTTGTAATATGTTATATACTTATGGCTCGATTTAGATCAACATCAACGCAGCAATTATCAAGAAAAACCTCACCAGTCCAAAGGCAGGGATAAAGACACCTCTTGACTTGAAAATACAGACATTACTGCTGGTCCTTATAGAAGTTAGTCAAAGTGATAGCAAAGTATGTTGAAACAGCAATAAGCCTCCTCAACATTCTTGGTCACTTAACATAGCTATGTCAAAATTTCAAGCCCCCAGGTGAAATGGCTATTCACTAGCAGATACTACACAATGAATTAAATGAATTAATGAACTTTTATAGGGACAGAAAAGGTAAGGCATATATAAGGAAGAAAAGTGGATTGGCACTATTAGTCCAAACGTCAATACTTGTGACTTTGTTTCAATTAGAATAAATGTTACAAAACTGGAAGATTTAATTAACTAATTAAAACAATTTTCACCAAAATATATAACTAAGATTGTTCTAGCAATCGTAATTTTCCTTAAGCCAAAATACTAACATTACATCTGTTACTGACAAAGACCAAAGTTTTTAGCCCTGCAAGCTACTAAATTGAAGTAACCAGACGTTTGAAAGTCTTGAGTACTTTAAACTCCCATTAAAGGCAGTCCATGATGTTAGACATCCAGGACTAGAAGTTTTGCCAACAGGTTGAGAATAAACGTTCACATTTAACAAAAATACATTTATAAGATAGTTCTTCATAACACTGTTTTCCAGGAATCAAATGACAACATCTGTTGTAGATATGGGGTCCCAATCCTCCTTTTTAAGCTACTGAAATTTATATGTAGTATCTATCAGCAATGCAGGACTGATTTAATATTCTCTTCAGAAAGCATCTACTCAAAGTTGTAAATCTAGATGACATCTACAGTGTCAAAAGTGCTTTTACAATTAATTACTATTCAGATACATACAGCCTCAAAATACTTCATGAACTCTGAAATGGTTATCTAAGGAGGCAACGTCATCAGCAAAATGTAGTTGATCGTTTATTTCCACACCAAATTCTTCAAGTATCTGTACAAATTTCTCATGCTCTCTCCCAATCCATGACCTCATTGTGTCAAATACTTGGTATGGTGTAACATGAGCATGAACTTCAATTCCTGTCTGTGCAAGTTCTTTCAGCACTTCAGGGTAAGTAACCCAAGTATTGCTTCCTCCCGAGTGACCACCATCCAGCCAGTAAATTGCTTTTATGTTTTTTAAGAAGGCATCTGTATTCTTGTCTTTTTTAGCTTCCTTCAGCTCATAAAGCAGCTGGTTCAAAACCACACAACCTTTACTGAAGCCAATCAAAGTAAACGACACTGCACCTACAGCAGACGGTATAATGAAGTTCATAGCAGAATTATTAGAGCATTCACAATCTCTCTCTCCTGTGGATGAGCAGCCATTCGTCGTAGGAACAGACTGAGGCTGTAATTTACAAGCAGCTATTTTTGCATCCTTGCTGACACCATGCACAATTTTCTGGGACAGCAGAATATTCTGAGAGAGTCTGAATGCATTAACTAGCAATGCATGGAGATGCTTGAAAGCTCCAAAGTCAGTGCTGTGCTCTGGTGCTCCAAACATGTTGCTTGCCACAAAGTTGTCATAACAACTGAATTTGTGCAGGTGCATTCGAGAACACTTCACAACCCAAATAAAACTATTAGGAAACCGGCGAGCAAGTAAGGTAGCAACATTTTCAAAGCTCCAGTGCTCCCACTGAAAGTTTTCTGGGTGGCAAGACATGATGTCATGATAGTTCTGAAAAAATAAAATAAAAAGAAATAGAAAAGACACATTACTATATTGTGAAAATACTTCAGCTCTGTCTAGTGCACTTATATGCATAAGAAAGGACCGTAACAAACAGAGAAACATGCATTAAAGAGGCACTTGCTTGCTAGGCTTCCAGAACAAGAAACACATTAAAGAAACTGGCATATTTAGACTTATTCTACTTTAATGTTTTTACCACATTTTTAATACCCCCAAAATTAATACAATAAAAATAAGCACATGGAAGTATTCATAATTTTTGTTGACTTCACTCCAAGAGAAGATTAAAGTATTATTCAACTTAGACCGACACAGAATACATAATTCTACTCTACTATCTCCATCTGCAGAAATACCGATTATCTTATTACAAACAACAGACTTAAAACTTTGTAATAAGTTTTATATTTTTTATACAGGAAAAAAAATGCCTCTCATTCAGCTGTAGGCAGTCTTTTATTCCCCTTGTTCACATCCATATTTTCATATCCAGATGGAAAAAAGTTAACCCCCAAGTCATGAATGATCCTCACCTCTGAATTCATACTGGCAGAGAATAGGAATTAGTTTATTTTATTATGGAATAACAAAGCCATACCCAGGAATGGTAATAAAAATGGTTTTCTTAGGCCATTCCAATCCTCAAAATGAAAATCCACAAAGTTCTGCATCCTCACCTTACGGAAAAGGAAAGCCTTTTCCCAGAACAAAAAGACACTACCCCTGCTTTTGAGAAAGAATGGCTTTCGAGATTAGCTGGCTACCCGGCGTACACCGTGTTACAGAGGTCGACCGCAGGCTCGGGGACAGCACTTCAGAGTCCCTCTTTTCAATGTCTTGTCAACTCAGGGCCAGCACGTGCCTTCCTCAGGACACCCCCGAGGAAGCGTCAGCGCCTATGAAATACCCGCAGGACGGTGCCTGGGGCGTTTGCACACCTGCACGGAGACGCGGTGCTAAGCCTGCCGAGGAAAACTTGCCGTCTGGGGACTTCATCGCCTTCTCTCCACCGAGGCTCTTCCATACCGTTTCGGAGGTGGCCGTCACCGCCAGAAATGTCAATCTCGGGCAGTACCGCAGCAGAAGACTCCCCCTCCATTGCTGCTCCGTTTCGGGTTCCAAGAACGGCCCGTTCCCGCTACGTTTACCCGCCGGGAACGGGCGGAGAGCGCGCAAGCGATGCTCGCCCCAGGGAAGAACTCGGACTCGCCGCGGCAGGATCCCCGCCGCCCAGCACTGCCACTCCGGCCGCGGCCGCTGCCCCCCCCCACCCCCACCCCCGGAGAGACCGCGCCGTCAGCGGCCCCCCCCCCGGCCCCCCTCCGCCACCCGCCATTGCCGATCGCCCGTGGCCTCCCGCAGCACCTCCCCCTCCCCCGCCGCCCCGCCGTACCTGCACGTCCCCCGGGAAGTAGACAACGTGATGCTGCGGCGGGGCCGGGCCGCGCGGGGCCGGCGGCAGCAGCAGCAGCAGCTCGTTGGCCCGGTGCGGCTCCGCGCCCGGCACCCAGGCAGCCGCAGCCACGGCGGGCTCAGCCGCGCGAGGGAAGCCCGCGCCGCGCTGCTGCTGCTGCGCCGCCGCCGCCGCCGCCCGCAGGCCCCGCGGCGCAGGCGGCCGGCGCCCCGCAGAGGCTCAGGCTCATGCTCCTGCCCAGGCAGAGGGCAGCGGGGCCGACGAGCCCCCGCCCCAGCGGCGCCGGCGGACCACCGCGCCTGCGCGCCGCCCCCGCCCCGCCCCCCCCAGCCTCCGGCCCAGAGACCCGGCAGGGGGCGTCGCACGTGCGCGCCGCCAGGCCGCGGCCGAGCGCCGGGGGCGGGGCAACGCGCGCCTACCGGCTGCCCGCTTCGGCGGTGACGTCACCGAAGCCTTTGAAACGAGCGTGGCGGGAAGCGCGAAGCCGTTAGGCGGCCGTCGCGCGGATGGCAGCGCCTTTCCTCAGGGTGCCCCTCGGCCCATGGCGGGGCTGGGCCCTCGGGGCCCTTCTCAAAGCCTCCTCGCGCCTTCTCTCACTGCAGTTTCGGGTCCCAGCGCTCCGTCAGCTGGGCTCAGATGCGGGCCCGTTCCCGGATGCCACCGGGCTCACCTCCCCTCCCCTCTCCTCAGGCCGTGTGGCGCTCCAGCTGAGCCTGCGCGGCTGCCAGCCCCTCGGCCTCACCCTGCCCTTGCTAAAACAAAGTCAAGCGGGCGGTGCCCAGCTGGTGGTGCCTTAGCTTGATAAATGGTGCTGGGCTGATAAATCCTGAGGAAAGGTACCTCTGGATTTGATAGTGTGACCGTAGAAGGCCTCCTGCAGTACAGCAAAACCCTAGAGTGTGTTGCTGTCGTAGTTCCAGCACTGGGGTATCTTACACTCCACATAGAGCGGTTAATTTTAAAATGAAGAGGTATGTGGATTCAGTTATTTCCTAAAAGGTGTTGGTTGTGTTTTAACAAAAAGCAGCCTAGATATGCTTACTTTACTTTGGTTATACTAGTGCTATACGTTGGAGGAAAAGTTTTCATGCATACTATTGTGAGAAACTCTGCTTTTTATATGGCAAGCAAGGCAAGGAAACAGCCTTTCCTGTATTCCTAAGCATTCCTTGTGGTTTGTGTACAATTTTCCTATTTCATGTATTCATTCCATTTTTCTATTTTTATAGTCTAGTTAAAAATGCTTGTATGCAAACCTGGGAAAATACCAGATACCATGTCTGACTCTTACTAATTAAGTCAGTTGTGCAAGAAAGCAGAGTTAATTGTACAGTGATTTGCATAATCAAGTAACTTGCATCAAACTATTGACTGATTATCTTGTTGGAAAATTCAACAAATGAAAAAGAAGTATGGTGATACTAAGGTTATTTGTCAGTGTAGCAAGCTGTTGTGGTTTAACCCCAGCCAGCAATTAAGCACCACACAGCTGCTTGCTTACACCCCCATGGTGGGATGGGGGAGAGAATCAGAAGAGTAAAAGTGAGAAAACTCGTAGATTGAGATAAAGACAGTTTAATAGGGAAAGCAAAAGCTGTGTGCGTGCAAACAAAACAAAACAAGGAATTAATTCGCTACTTCCCATCAGCGGGCAGGTGTTCAGCCACCTCCAGGAAAGCAGGGCTCCATCACATGTAATGGTTACTTGGGAAGGCAAATGCCATCACTCTGAATGCCCCCCCCCCCCCCCGCCCTTTCTTCTTCCCCCAGCTTATATACTGAGCGTGATATCATATGGTGTGGAATATCCCTTTGGCCAGTTGGGGTCAGCTGTCCTGGCTGTGCCCCTTCCCAGCTCCTTGTTCACCTGGCAGAGCTGAAAATTCCTTGACTGGTGTAAGCACTACCTAGCAACAACTAAAACATCAAGGTGTTTCTTCTCATCATACTTCTCATACCAAATCCAAAACACAGTGCTATACCGGCTACTAGGAAGAAAATTAACTCTATCCTAGTCAAAACCAGTACAAGTAACACAGTACTTTAGAGTGGCTTATTTTCCAAGTGTATATTTCGGCCTCCATGGTTTTGTGCAGCCTACTCACAGAGATTCTGTTAGAGCAATGATGTGTTCATGGTCTACTCAACACACTTGTATTTTTTGTGGGCATGTCCTTCGGCTCGTGCTAGAGCAAGCTCACCAGTTCTTACTTCCCATATTCAAAAGGCTTTTCCAGGAAGCAGACCTTGTCATTGCAGTCCATGTACCACTCAGAAGAACATAGTGTTGTGATGCATACTTTGAGATTTCATTGTTTATTATGTGAGCAATATGTATTTTTCTTTACTTGCAGAAATCAGAACAAGGTTGATGCCTGGTCCTCCTGATGAAGAGAGTAAGACATTTTAAAGGACATTTTTTCACTTTGTGTGTTTCTAACGATAACAGGGGTTAATACAAATTTTTGGTGACTTCTGTGTTTTATAGATGATGTTTATTTTAAATTGCTTGGTTTTTTAACTTAACTTAGGGACATGGTTTAGTGGTGGGATGGCAGGGTTAGGTTAAAGGTTGGATTCAATCTTAAAGGTCTTTCCCAACCAAAGTGATTCTATGATTCTATGATTACTATTTCTTGTATAAAAATTATCTTTGATACAGTTAGAGCTTTTTTCTCAAAACCTGAAACGAGAAAAAAAATCCAACTTTTTTCTCACCAGAAGATGGTGCTGTGTGGTGTGGTTTGAAAAATCAGTATCAGAACAGCCATCTGATTATAATTGCTTTCATGTCTTGGGAGCTTGATATTAAAGGCGCATTTCAGTAATGCTTTCTTTTGTTTAACAGCTGGTTAATATAGGCAGTATTTCTAACACCTTTACAGTAGAACTAGTGGTCAGTTCCAAAGTCTGTCTTTGGAACTGGAATTCCTCTGGGAATTCCTGCTTGTGCTCCCAGGGGTTTAAAGCTCTGAGCAATTTAGAACCATGGAGTGGCTGAGACTGGAGATGGTCTAGACCAACCCACCTGCTCAAAACAGTCAGCTAGAGCAGGTTGCTCAGGACCGTGTCTAGCTGGGCTTTTGAATATCCTGTTTTGGTGTTCGATCACCCTCACAGGAAGAAGGGTGTTTTGTTGATGGTTAAACACTTTCCTGTATTTCAGCTTGTGCCCAGTGCTTCATGTCCTGTCACTGGACATCACCAAGAAGACTCAGGCTCTGTTGTCTTTACTCACCTCATCAGTTGTTTATACACACATACATGTAACATCCCCCTGAGCTTTCTCTTCTCTAGGCTAAACAGTCCCATCTTTCAGCCTCTCCTTGTATAACAGATGCTTCTGTCTCTTAATCACATCGGCAGCTTTTCACTGGACTTACTCCAGTATGTCCATGTCTCTCGTGTAGCGGAAGGCACAGAACTGGACACAGCACTGCAGCACTGGTGATGCCACATCTGAGTAGAGGGGAAGCACCACCTCCCTTGACCTGCTGGTGAAGCTTTTTCTAACACAGCCCAGAATGCTGTTGGCTGCCTTTGCCACAAGGGTGCATTGCATCTTGTGTCCTGTATATTTATCACTTATATTGCATATTTATCATTTTCCTGTAGCATCTAGGAAGTCTCATTGTTTAAATCTCTTCACACAGTGACCAGGATAACAGACTCCAAATACCCACTTCAAAGAGCCACAGAATAAGTCAGGTATGAGAAATTACAACACTTTCTGATGATATTTCAGGCTATGTTTGAAAAAAGGTAAAAAAGGATGCCTGAATTAGCTCCTGGCTAGGCACATAAAGCAGTAGTTTGATTTTTCTGGAAAGATTTAATTGAGCTATTTAACATGCCGCCTGTATGTATTATAAATCAAACTGTGAAGGTCCACATCTGTCTGTCACATACTCAGAAAGATACTTAGCTTGACTATCTGGAGGAGCAGTAGTAAAGTTAGATAATAAAGACAGCAAGTAAATGTTTGCAAGTGTGGGACCCTATTTCACCCTTGCTTCTGCACAGGCTGTGGTTTGGCATTGCCTGCAGGAAGGTGGGGCTACATTGGCGTTAGTGGGGCTCTGTATGCGAGGAAGATTCATTTAGGAAAAAAGTTAGGGTCAAGGTTCTTAAAAGTCTCGTGAGGAACCTGCATTTTCTGGGAGTGCCTGGGGCCAGCTAGAAATATTCAGGTGTTCATTTTGGAATCGCCTCAAGCAAATTCTCATTCTCCTTCTGGTTTGAGTTTTTGGGGTATAGTTCTAGAATGTTTTCTAGATTTTTCTCTGTGAGCATGTCCTAAGGCTAAAATCTTAGTGGAAACTTTCACAACACCTCTGCTAATGAATCAAAATTACTAAGGAAAAATAAATGTCTAGTTCCTTCCATGCAACTGTTTATTTCAGTTCATGCAGGCAAATTTTCTTAAGCCAATTTTGAGCAGTTCTGGTCCATGCTGACACTAAAACTTTTAATTAGAAGGGCTAATGAAACTTTGTCACTTCAGTTCCCTATTAGGTCTGTGCTAAGGAAATACTAGGTAAGACCTACTAAATGTATAAGCATGAGAAAAACCCACAAATGGTCTGCTTTTCTCATATGAAGTGGGTATTTTGAAAGAATTGCCCACAAAAGTATAGAAACAATATAACGCCTGTGCTCTGAAAATATAGTTACTTGGACCTTGACTGTCAAGGTTTGCTTACACAGGCAGATCTCTGTTATGATTAATGATATCTGATGAAGTAATAAGTATCCATCTAAGAGAAGTGGCTAGGAGAATACAAGTTTCCATTTTAGTAACTATTTTTGAGAAATGTGAATAATTACTAGCAGTAGTGTGAAAAAAAAAAATCTGCGCTCTTATCCTCTTGTTGCCTATATGCCCTCCTCTGGTTTCTGCAGATGAGAAATTAGCTTGTCCAGAAGGGTTTACAGACATTATTAACATTCTAGTGACAGTTATTTATGGTAACCAAAAGTGATGCTGGTACTTCTGTCCAGAAATCTTTATACAGCGTGTTCATGATACAACTGTTAATAGATAATTAAAGCTAATATGGTGGTATACAGGCTTTCATCTTCATCCCAAATGCTACATGGAAGAGCATGAAAATTAGTCTGTATCTTGGCTCGAATTCAGGTATGCACAATTACCATAATAATGAAATGGGGTCTCTTTTGGTTATAGGAAGTAATGGTATATATAACATGTTGTTCCCACTTAAAATAGAAAGCACCAACCTATTCCTGCTTTCAAGAAGATACAAGAAATCTTCCACAGCATACTAAAAATTTTAATGGTAGTGATTGCTCTGAATTTGCTTTTAATCTTTGTCATGTAGCTATTGCAATATGTAAGCAGATTCAGTAAACTTGAGTGAATCAATCCTTATAAAGATCACTCAATGTAGGCACGAAATACTACATTTTCAGGGCCTTTCTCAGCCTTCACATTTGTCCTGCTCTCTGTGATGCCTCATTCCTCCATTCTTCTATTTTCCTATTTTTTTTACAAGTTTTTGCTTGCTATGCTCTCTATCATTGTAGAAGGCAAGACCTTCTCTTTTTACATTCTCTTCTTCTTACTACATCTGGTCATCTTTCCCTACAGCAGCCCTCACTGTTTTCATATACTGAATCAGTTATGAGCCAACCACCGAGGTGCTACCTGCCTGCACTGTGCAGTTCACTGCTCATTTTTGCTGCCTATTATAGGTTGGTTGGGGAGGTAAAGTGCGTAGTGGTTTTTTATGATTCTGCAGAAGTCTACCCGTATATCTCAGGGAGTTTGGCAGAAAGAATGTGTATCATGGTTGATTAGCAGTGATGAAAGACATGCATATCAAAATTAATTCCTCTGGAGAGAACTAATGGCTTATTCACCATTTCAGTCTATCTGAGTTCCCATACAGACCTTTGTGGCTGCCTGCAGAGTGGTTAATTAGATTCATCTATCAGAGGCAACTATATCTGCAGTTTCTAAGTAGAAAGGGTACCACTGCAAAAGTAATTTTATTATAATCAAAGCACTTTTTCTGGAATCGGCTGTTTCATTGCCTTTATAGCTCATATACTAATCCTGTGCTTTCATTCAGAGCATATGCAAACAGCACAGAATATAGTTCTGGTTGTATGTGTATTTTCAGACTAAGAAAATGTGTTGTACTTTTTTTTAATCATACCATTTAAAGCATTTTGATACATACTTCACCAAAATTCTAGGTGAAGAACAACTGTGGTGATGTGACAATAATATCTTTAGCCAAGTATCTAATATATATGAATTTCTATCTGTTCATATGTAGCAACTGTAATATTTCACCGTACATCAGAGATCTTCAGAAAAACGTGCTTCCTGCCCAACTAATATGCAATGTGCATATCTACATATTTGCATATCTGTGTATTATATTTTATATTTGAATTTCCTTTTAAACATTGTTCAGCTGCATATGCATTCAAATTGCTAGTTTGCATTTTGGCAGAGGATTGGAATAGCTGTGAAAACACCTGTTAAATACTGATGGAAAACTCCTTTGCAGTTGATATGCAGCTGTGTCTTTCACTATTGAGAGAATGTGCCAGGCCTGGCTCATCGTTCTTTCAGGTATGCTAATACTTAAAGGACTGAGTTACCTGTCTCTGTGATGAAGTGTGCACAGAGAAATTCCCAGTGGCTACTCAGTCCTGAATGGCTAGGTCTTGACTCGTAGTTTTATTAGCTTATTAGTGTCAACAGTTCAAATGAAATTACAGCTATTACGGTCCATTAGAAGTACTAAACAATTTACTTCTGCTGAAATTCCTACTGACAGCTCTGCCTGCCACCATCCATCTTTTGTGTGTGTATGGATATTCAGGAGAGCACAGGGTAGAATAAATTAGTCTCTCAGCAATTTACTGAGCTGTATGAAAGTGAGAATAAAAGCTTTTCAGCACGAAAAATAAATCCATGTTCTTTTTCTGTCAGCTGTGGGGAGAAGCTGCTAAAATAACAGGATATGTGATCTCATTTCTGTTTTTTTCATTGCTGAAAAAATTAGGGTGTATAAAGAATGAAGAACTACTGCTACTGTTTAAAACACCCTTTTCGCTTGTGCTGTTTTTCCTGTGGAAATTGGTTTTGTTTAATCATGCAGTGTCTAGCTGTCAGTCCCTTCCAGTGTCACTATTGGCCAGTTTAAATGAAGAGTAGGAGTTGCAGAGCAAATAATCTGGGAGTACTGGGAAAACTGCTGAATGAATAGATGAGGATAACTCAAGCGAATGCCCCTACCAAAGGAAAGTTGGGGAGAATTCAGCCTTTGTACAGCATGTTTGAAAGCAATAGGCTGAAAATTCAGTACGTGTTGGCTCTGCATTCTGGAGCCAGTATGTGCTGTCTCTGCCCTGGTCCAGTTCTCAGAGGACTTGGTTGGATAAGAAGGGCTAGAAATACTTTAAAAGAAAAGTTGTACAAAGGACACAAGTCCGTACAAAAGCTTTGGTAGTTCTGCTGTTCATGGTACACATAGTTAAATGACAAGCAAAGTTTCTGTGCTTTGCACTTTGTCTAAGTATACAAGAAAAACTTGTGGCTTAAGGAGAAGCTCTACACTGTCTGGTATAAAGCAAAATAATTTGGGAAATCTGTTTGGGATTTAAAAGAACACACAGGAAAATGAATAGAAGGGGATTTTCTTGCTTAAAAAAAATGGACCAGAGCTCATCCCCCTAACCATTTCAGCAGTCTGAGGTTTGTCTGGCAGTGAAATTATGGCTTGTGCATGCTTGTATCTCAATTTCCCTTCTCTCTCATTCTTTTCCTTAGAATATTCTGGCTTTGTGGATGGGTGCTGCACTGTATTCAACACGAGACTAACTTCTGCAATCCCATTTATTAACTTTGATTGCTGCGTGCACAAAAATGAGGTCAGAATTTGGCCTCAGACAGTATCTTTGCACCATGGGTTTCGGGAATTTATACCACATCCTCTGCTCTAGTTTTTGTTTCCAAAAGTGGTTTGAGACATTGCTTGCATGGTACATTACACAAATAGGAAGGAAATAGGTCCTCAGCTTGAAATTAGTTATTTGTCAGGGAACAGTATTTGCTTAGGTGGAGCACTGCAAAAGCTCAGGACTTTGTGGTAGTTCATTTGTTTATGGGATGCTGATTTGAAAAGATATTATTCAAGTGGAATATGGTTACATGAATCACAGAATCATAGAATGTTTTGGGTTGGAAGGGACCCCTAGAGGTCATCTAGTCCAACCCCCCTGCAGTGAGCAGGGACACCGCTAACTAGATCAGGTTGCTCAGAGCCCCATCCAACCTGGCCTTGAATGTTCCCAGGGATGGGGCCTCCACTACCTCTCTAGGCAACCCGTTCCAGTGTTTCACCACCCTCGTTGTAAAGAATTTCCTCCTTATATCCAGTCTAAACCTACCCTGGTTTAGTTTAAAACCATTACCCCTTGTCCTGTCACAGCTGGCCCTACTAAAAAGATTATCCCCGTCTTTCCTATAGGCCCCCTTTAGGTACTGAAAGGCCGTAATCAGGTCTCCCCGCAGCCTTCTCTTCTCCAGGCTGAACAAGCCCAACTCCCTCAGCCTGTCCTCATAAGAGAGGTGCTCCAGCCCTCGGATCATTTTTGTAGCCCTCCTCTGGACCCGCTCCAACAGTTCCATGTCCTTCTTGTGCTGAGGGCTCCAGAGCTGGACGCAGTCCTCTAGGTGAGGTCTCAGCAGAGCAGAGTAGAGGGGCAGAATCACCTCCCTTGACCTGCTGGCCACGCTTCTCCTGATGCAGCCCAGGGTACGGTTGGCCTTCTGGGCTGCCAGTGCACATTGCCGGCTCATGTCCAGCTTTTCATCCACCAGCACCCCCAAGTCCCTCTTGGCAGGGCTGCTCTCGATCCTTTCTTCCCCCAGCCTGTACTGATACTGGGGGTTACCCCAACCCAGGTGCAGGACCTTGCACTTGGCGTTGTGGAACCTCATGAGGTTCACACAGGCCCACCTCTCCAGCCTGTCCAGGTCTCTCTGGATGACATCCCGTCCTTCTGGTGTGTCAGCCGCACCACTCAGTTTGGTGTCATCCGCAAACTTGCTGAGGGTGCATTCGATCTCGCTGTCTAAGTCATTGATGAATATATTGAATAGCACCGGTCCCAGTACGGACCCCTGAGGGACACCACTCGTCACTGGTCTCCATCCGGACATCGAGCCATTGACCACTACCCTCTGGATGCGGCCATCCAGCCAGTTCCTTATCCACCGAACAGTCCACCCATCAAATCCGTAGCTCTCCAATTTAGAGAGAAGGATGTTGTGGGGGACCGTGTCAAAGGCTTTGCAGAAGTCCAGATAGATGACATCCATTGGTTTTCCTTTGTCTACTGTTGTTGTCACACCATCATAGAAGGCCACTAGGTTTGTCAGGCAGGACTTGCCCTTGGTGAAGCCATGCTGGCTATCTTGAATTATCTCCCTGGCCTCCATGTGCCTTAGCATAGCTTCTAGGAGGATCTGTTCCATGATCTTCCCAGGCACAGAGGTGAGGCTGACAGGTCGGTAGTTCCCAGGCTCTTCCTTTCTACCCTTTTTGAAAATGGGCACAATGTTTCCCTTCTTCCAGTCACCAGGGACTTCACCTGACTGCCATGACTTTTCAAATATCATGGAGAGTGGCTTGGCAACTACATCGGCCAATTCCCTCAGGACTCTGGGATGCATCTCATCAGGTCCCACGGACTTATGTGCGTTCAGGTTCCTCAGGTGGTCACGAACCTGATCTTCTCCTACAGCAGGAGGGTTTTGCCCTCCTGGTCCCCCTCATGCCATCCATCAGCTCGGATGGGGTGAGGAGAGAGGTTCCCAGTGAAGACTGAGGCAAAAAAGTTGTTGAGTACCTCAGCCTTCTCCTCATCTGCTGTTACCAGCTTGCCAGTCTCGCTCATCAGCAGGGGTACGCTTTCTTTAACCATCCTTTTCCGGCTGATATACCTGTAGAAACCCTTCTTGTTATTCTTTGCATCCCTAGCCAAGTTTAGCTCCAGCTGCGCCTTGGCCTTCCTGACCCCATTCCTACACAACCGGACCGCGTCCCTGTACTCTTCCCAGGATGCCTGTCCCTGCTTCCACTGCCTGTGCAGTTCCCTCTTCCTCCTTAGTTTGACCAGCATCTCTCGTCTCAGCCATGCCGGTCTCTTCCCTTCTTTGCCCGATTTCTTACACCTGGGGATCGAGAGCTCTTGCGCTCTGTGGATCACATCCTTAAAGATCTGCCAGCCCTGTTCTGTTCCCCTGTCCCTGAGGACCGTTTCCCAGGGAGTCCTTCTGACTATCTCCTTGAGGAGCTGGAAGTTTGCTTTCCTAAAATTCAGGGTCCTGACTATACTCTTTTTTTATTCCCATTTCCCTCTGGAGCGTGAGCTCTACTATCGCATGATCACTGCAGCCCAGGCTGTCTCCAATCTTGACATTTCCGACGAGCTCACTTGCATTGGTGACCACCAGGTCCAGTATTGCATCCCCTCAGGTAGGGGTGTCTATTACCTGGCTTAAGAAGTTGTCCTCAATGCATTCGAGAAACCTGCTGGATTGCCTACAGCTTGCCGTGTTGGTTTTCCAGCAGATGTCAGGGTGGTTGAAGTCCCCCAGCAGGACGAGAGCCTGAGAGCACGAAGCCTCCTGGAGTTGGAGGAAGAAGGCTTCGTCAGTCGGCTCCTCTTGATCTGGCGGCCTGTAGTAGACACCGACCACCAGGTTCCCTTTGCTTCTCTCTCTGATTCTTATCCATAAGCTTTCGACCTGCTCATGGCTATTCTTCAGGGCCAGCTCTTCACACTGTAATGATTTCTTGATGTAAAGGGCAACACCTCCGCCCCTCCTTCCTTGCCTGTCCCTTCTGAACAGCCTGTAGCCATCAATAGCTACATTCCAGTCGTGGGATTCATCCCACCAAGTTTCCGTAATGGCGATTAGGTCGTAGCTTTCTAGCAGCACGATAGCTTCCAACTCCTCTTGTTTGTTTCCCTGCGTGCATTTGTATAGAGGCATTTCATCTGAGCTGTCGGCCTCATCACCTTCATAGCAGAACACCCCTCATTTACTTTGAGGTGTTTCACGGGCTTTTCCTTGTTGGCTCCTACTACCTTAGGAGCCTCCGGCTCACCTCTGCCGGACTTCAACTTCTCTGCAGTGCCCCTGGCACACTGCTGGGTAGCAGGTTGAAGGCTCATACTAGCCCCCAGTCCCTCTAACCCGTGCATTTCATCCCCTAGCCTGTTGCTGGCAAGCCCAATAGGTTCCCCTTCCCCCTTCACATCTAGTTTAAAGCCCTGTCAATGAGCCCCGCAAGCTCCTGGGCAAAGACCCTCTTCCCCCTTTGAGAAAGCTGGCTCCCATTTGACGCCGGAAAGCTTGGTGCCTTGTAGACCATCCCATGGTCAAAGAACCCAAAGTTGTGGCGGCGACACCAGTCGCGAAGCCACATGTTAATAGATTGAGTCTGCTCGTATTGTCCCGTGTCTCTGCCCACCACTGGAAGGAGCAAGGAAAAAATAACCTGCGCTCCAGATTCCTTCACTAACCGCCCCAAGGCTTTGAATTCTTTTTTGATCACCCTCGGGCTACTTACTGCTACTTCATCGGCACCCACATGGAAAAGCAGCAAGGGATAGTAGTCCGAGGGTCGGACCAGGCTAGGAAGTTTCCTAGTGATGTCTCTAACCCGGGCTCCTGGGTGGCAGCAGACCTCCCTAAGAGCAGGGTCTGCCCGGCATATTGATCCCTCCGTTCCCCTCAGGTGGGAATCTCCCACTACTATTACCCGCCTCTTCTTCCTCGTGGATGTAGTGGTGATACAACGGGGAGGTCTTTCCGATCTTTGTGCCTCCTGTGACGTGGATAGGTCTACACCCACCTCATGCACCACCTTGTCTTCCACTTCTAGAGCCTCATACCTGTTACGCAGAGGCACCTGGGGAGAAGCGGTGGGCAAGGAAAGGGTTCTCCTCCTGCCCCGACTGCAGACCACTGCTCTCCCTTGAGGCCCTTCCTTCATCCTGGCGGGGGGGGGGGGATACTAGTTCCCTTATATAAAATGAGGGAAAGATTCAGCTGTGTGACTTCCAGTGGATACAGATTCTTCAGCTTCCAGTAATATTCTCTAATAGTGAATGACAATTGAAAGTATGCAACAGGCAACATTTGTGAATGTACAGTATCAGGCCTCTAAAGGCAATTCTTCATTCCTCTTAATGCAAATAGTCCTGCTGCAGTCAGCGCATAACTTGGGTGAGGTCTATCCCTTTTATTTGCGAATAGACTTGGAAGATTTCAGCACATGTACTATAGATACTGTAAATAAAGGTATCATAAGTTAAATCATTATCAAAAGCACATGCTTCTGTTCAGCTTTATCAAAGGACTTGTCTCTAAGTGCAGGCGGAAAGTTATGTATACGCTTGTGTGATAGGGAGAATTGAGGGGTTTGCTATTTGCTGCATACTTGAAATCTTGAATTTTTGTCTTCCCTTAGGGCAGAGATCTAGTCAAGTAGCAATGCTAAATACATCTCCAGATTATGCCTATAACAGCCTGTTTTAGTCAAAACAACTCCTGTTGATATGTTAAGTAAGAAGATATCCTTTTTTTGTTTTTGTTCCTAAATCCCTTTTAACCTTTGTTCCAAAAGAAACTTCTGTCTGACTAGAAGAAAGATGGGGCTTATTTCCCATTTGGCTGATGTATCTGCCACTGGTTTTTGCTTTTTCCATTTGCAGAATTTTGCTATTGCAATTACCAGTAGTGAATTCAGACTTCACTAATGACAACTTTACTTTTTTATTATCTTTCGTGGATGCCTTTGACATTATCAATAGATTTGCAGGCCTGACTGGAGATTTACTGAATAAATTGGGAGTTAGGAGTCCCTCATATGATAATTTTGTAAGAAGTGTTAAACACATGGTTTTTAATCAAAGTGGATACTACTTCATGATAACATTAAACTTGATGGAAGGTGCATGCATGAATTGTGAGATTTGCACATCTACCAGCAGAAGGTAGCTATCTAATTCATGTGTAGGGTTTGAATACCACCAGTGGGGTGAAAAGACACTCGCCTACTAAAAAGACACTGCTGTATCAGATGATATTAATCCACCAAGAATTTTGCTGAGATAATGGAAATAACTAAGTATAAGAATGCTTGTGTCTTAGTAGGATTGTCTGAGTGATACTTTCATAAAGCTAGAAATGAAAAAAAAAATAGTTTTAATGTTATATAGGCTTTATTTATTTAAATATTCGATAGACTTGTATTTTGCCACAGTCTTTACAGTGTCAACATCAGAACAGCTCTTCTATTCAAAAAGAGCCAGAGCTTCTTTTCTTACATTAAAATAGATGCATGCAGGATGGTGACATAACTGTTCTCAGATGCATATGATTTTTTTAATTAGTCAGGTCAAGTATTGAAATGGCACAAAGCCAATCAGTGGAATTAAAGTTTATCCTTGCGGAGAATGTTTTTATTATGGCGGCAATATAAAACTTTTGCCCTTACTATTAATTTCTTCTTGTTGAAGTACTTGAGATTTGCAAGCTCATGTAGGTTGTTTTTTGCCTTACCAACTCAAAGTTACTTTTTAAATTCTTCTGTTTGATAGCCAAATAAGACTTGCCTTTTTTCCTTTAAAAGACATTGTTTTGATATTTCACATGCACAAAAGTGGGATATTGATAATAAAGTAATATGTGAATGTCAAGAACCATCAAATATTAACATTCTAACATTTGGTGCCTGAATAAACTGTTACTGAGTTTTGTTCAATACTGAAACCAGCAGCGTAAAATGTTAATTGTGTTCCAAAAAGGTTTTATTTCCCTCCAAAATTTTTTTATTAAATTTCTCAGTGTATTACAGGCTTTCTTAAAATAAGATGAGTTTGTAAATCTCTTTAAAACCTCTTATCTGAGATCAGGTTGGAGGAAAAAATCAAGTTATTGATGTGTATTCCAAATGTGGATTTATGTGGAATCCATTGTCTTGACTTAAAATGCTTCTTTTCCCTTTCCTAGAACTTCACAAACTGCGTCATCTCACTGTTATGCTGGAATTATATTTCTTCTTTCGTGGAGCAAGGAGACCCTTACTCCAAACAAAAAGTCACTGAACTTATTACCCAAATATCCAAAGCTAAGAGCACCATTTTGCAAGCAGTAGTTTCAAATTAATTAAAATCACTCTAGCAAAAGTCAGATTTTATTTCTAGCATCTTTGTCTGAAAACTGAGGTAAGACACTGTGGTGTCTGCTAAAACTTAACTTTGTTACTGAAACAGTTTTGAAACATCAGTGGAATGAAGTACTGTTTTGGCATTGAGATTCTGACATTTTACTGGTCTGATATATTTTTGCTTAATTAGGCTTATACAGTTAAATCTAGAAGTTGTTTTCTGTAACATAAAGAAATTTAATTATGTCTTTTATCCTTTCTCTTCCTTCCCCTTTTTTTGACTCATTTTTCTTTGGCTTTTCTTTTCCCCTCTTTCTTCTGATGTAGCTGAGCATCTGACTTTGTCCTAGGAACTAGTGTGTTTCTTGGGCAGGCTGGCAAATGAAGTCTCATTCAAAGGAAGGAGTTGATTTTTAAGGAAGGATTCCAATTTACTGTCACTTTAACCTGATGTAGCAGTTCTGTCTTCCCAATTATAAGGTCCAAGAGGTAGGAACTGCAACACTTTATTCCATGAATTCAGTGTAGTCAGCAGTGTTTGCTCTCAGCCTAATGTGAAGTCAGTCTATGGAGTAACTCCCACTGAGTTCAGTGAGGCTTTTGAGCATGCTTGCTGAAAGACTTCTAATTCCTTTTGGAAGATTGTTATTCAGACAGTGAGAGCAAGTGATGAGGTCTGTTGGTCTTCATAATTAAATAAAACAATTTGACTTAGCAGTAAAATCTAAACAGATTATGCTGACAGACATTAAGTAGTACAGAAGAGAGACTTAAAAAGTCTTGGTTTCTAGGAGGAAGGTGAGGTGAGTGCATGGCCTGAGTTATGAGAAATAGCTTATTTAATAGCTGTTGAGCCATTATGGAAAAGGAACAGAATCTTCCATATGTTTCTTTTGAGAGCAGGCAGGCGTCAATCCCTGCTTTCCAAGTGAATCTGCTTAGAATTGAAGATTCTTGTTCAAGACTGGCATTTATCATTATTTTCTCAGCCAGCAGCTCCTGAGAAGAAAACATTGAGAGAGAAGCTTCTCTAAGCATTTAAGTTATTTTCCCCATGGTCATGTACAAATATGCAGAGAATTTTGGCTAAGCCATTGCTGTTGGTTTTGTTTTTATTTTAAATTTCTATGCGAATCTGCTAATTCATAATTTCATCCTGAATACTTTATGGAAAATACAGATATGCTTTCTCACAAACAAAGTAAAAATCTGTGCTACAAGGCACACCACTTAGAAATCATACAGAAGGTTCTTTTTTATATTAAAATATAACCATAAGTAAACTTTTGCTGGAACAGATTTAACTAACTGTCATTAGAACTTAAGATAAAGGGCAAACAAGTAAAATCAGTAGTGTTCCTCATTTCCAGATTTGAAGTATTCAATGAGTGTCTGTTACACTGATGTGTTTTAATACTTCAGGTCTAGTGTTTGCAAAGGAAGCTGAAGGAAGATAATTCTCTTTCATTCCATAACAGACACAAGTAAACTTCTCATGAAATTGAATAACTAAGGAAATTACAAGCAAATTCATACAGGCTATAATCACAGAAGGACAATAAGAAGTCAGACTGTATCACTTTATCGGAGAATGAAAGTTCATAAAATAGGTTTCATGTTTAGGATTCCAGAATGGTATAAATGAAAGTAAACGATGAGCAAAGATGACAAATAGTCCTTTTAGAGAGTCCTGTTATAAACTTGAGTTACAGCTTCACTGTGAGTGAAGTTCTGTCAGTAAAGTTTAATACTCCGTTGGATTCCATAGGATAGTTCTGTTTTATGTGATAGCTGTTATATTTGCCTGTATTGCATCTGATACTAATCATCAGCAGCTACAGGATTTTCAGTCAGTGTCGTCTTCTCTCTGAATTTTCCACAGTCCATTAAGAAAAAAAAAATTGATCTCTACTTTGTGACTCTTGACCTTTTACAATGTCCTATCACTTGTGGCTGGACTATTGATAAGAATCCTTTAGTCATTATTGCTGAATTTCAGTAAATAATATGAATGAAAAAATGCCAGAATACCTTAAAGCTCTTATTTGGAATACTCCTTGATCATCAAGGAAATGTATAAAAATGTCCAAACCAATCAGATTTTGAAATTTAATTGGTGCCTACAACTGCAGTAAAATGAAATTGAAGAGTACTGTGAAATCTTTCAATGAATTTCCAGAGCATCAGGGATTCTGACACTGCCACTACTGAGAACCTGATTTCATTGGTCTTACGACTGTTCAGGATACATGCAACTTGTAAGCAAATGTAAGCATGGAATAGAAACTCAGGCCACTTTATCAAATGCAACCCTGTATGATAACACTGAAAGCTAATGTGAAGAAAACTTTCTACAACTCTGGTTTCTAGAATGGCTTTTGGGAAAGAGGTCTGTGCACCTGCAGTGAGGTTGAAAACGCCTGTGGCAGTCATTCTGCTCTAGGACTTAAAGCTAAAATTCTGTACAACCTAGTAGCTTCTGGTTTGTCTCCCAAGCTTTGCTTTGAATTTTAGTGTTTTCAAAACAAAGACATGTTAGGGGGGAGGGATGGAAGAGGTGAGAGGAAAGGGGCAGGGAGGAAAGAAAATTCTTCAGATGCAACTTACTTGAAACCACTGTGTTTTATTTTACTTCAGTACAGGGGTATGCAAAGTCTTGCATCTGTGGAAGAGGAGCTGGCCAGCTGGAAAGCCCCTTTGCAAAAAAGGCACTGTGAGTCCTGGTGGACACCAAGCTGCCCATGAGCCAGCAGTTCACCCTCATGGCAAAAGCTAGTGACATCTTTGGCTGTGCTAGAAAAAGTGTTGACAGCATGTTGAGGGAGGTGGTCCTTTCCCCTCTGCTCAGCACTGGTGATGCCACATTTGCAGTGCTGTCCACTTCTGTGCTTTCCACTACACAGGACATGGACATACTGGAGAAAGTTCAATGAAAAGCTGGCAACATGATTAAGAGACGGTAACATCTGTCATACTAAGAGAGGTCAAGAGAACTGGGACTGTTAGCCTAGAAAAGAGGAAGCTCCGGGGGATGTTGTGAATGTGTATAAACACCTGAGGAAATTACTAAAGATGATGAAGACAGACTCTTCTCAGTAGTGTCCAGTGACAGGACAAGAGGCAATGGTTGTGGACTAAAGTACAGGAAACTATGTTTATAAGGGAAAACTTCTTTCCTATGAGGGTGATGGAACACTGGAACAGGTTGCCTGGAGAAGTTGTGGAGTCTCCATACTTGGAGATATTCAGAAGTCCTGAGCAACCTGCCCAAGCTGACCCTGCTTTTAGCAAGTGGGTTAGTCTACATGCATCCAGAGGCCCCGTCCAACCGTAGCCATTCTGTGATTCTCTAATTCATCTCAAGCAAACACATGTGAAACCTGAGACAAAGAAATATGTTGCAGGCCATGCTGACCTGAAGCTAAATCTACCTGTGATACAAAACTTTCCTAATCCTCTTACTCACTGGTCTAAGGGTTTGTAATGGCATTCACTATGCTGTTTTGTTCTGTTACAAGATCCATATCCAGACACTCAGTTGCATTTGAATGAAAGTCCATCTTCAGAATAGCTGGTGACATTCACAGGTGTCTCTAGCTGGTATAGTCTCACCCATTTGTGTTTTTCTGGAGGGAAAAAAACCCAACCCAAAACAAACCTAAAACCTTAATTGAGTACATATCCAACAGAGCAGTTAATTTTCAAGAGGAATTTGGTGCCATCTTGTGAATTTTTGTTTTTGTTAAATCTAACACTGGAAGCAATGTGACCGATATCGATACGAATAGACAAATTCTGGCAGGATGCTTTGCCAGAAGTGGCTGCCAGAAAGCTCCACACAGTGAGAAGATGACAGGATGGATATTTTCTGCCTACCTGGATCATGGGTTTCCCAGAGACTCTGTTTGGTTGTGTTCAGCCTTGTATATCCTTAAAAATCTGGAGCAATAATCACCAGAATGTTTCTATGTGCAAATCTCATAAAAGAAGACTAATTGGTAGGACTGGTTTTACATAGCATTAGCAAATACTACAGAATGTCTTAATAGGAACAGGCAAGGAAACAAATTCATGTTGTCCTACTTTAGCCACTTAGAATAGGCAGCTAAATTCCATAGATAGATAGTGAAAGGATGCACCTCCAGATATTGATTTAGAGCCAGAGATCAATTTAGGAGACCGTCTAGCGAATGGATGCCTGATGTCAGTTTGGTGTGAACTGCTTCTCTCAACTGCCAGCAATTTTCATTGCATCACTGAAATGGAGAAGCCCCAATTCTATGATCTGTTTTTAAAGATGTAAATTCTTAAACTCAAGTTAATAGATGAAGCCATTAATGCAGCTAGACTCCTCAGCCCGTTTCAGTACCAATTTATTTAACCGAAAAATTTTCAGGGAAAATAAGCAAAAATGGTACTGACCTATCTTTCTCCCTTTAAATAAAACAAGGGTTTGCATATACTTTAAAAATATACCCTCTCAGATTTTATTGAGAATGGCAGTGTTTGGATCTATTTTAAGAAAAAGTTATGTGTGAATAACTTTCTGAGAGAAGAATACATGGTTTTCTTCTGAATCATTGCTTTTAATTTTCTTAATGTACTTTTCACTATTGTTTTGTCTGAATACATTTTTATTTTTGCTCTTCCAGACAGGATCCTGCCACAAGCATTTTTAAATCAGACATTAATAGCGCAGTTCACAGTTGTTACTGCCAGTGCTCAAACACAAATACCGCATTTGTGTTTGGAGGAAAAAGCAAACATCAGATCTTAATTATGTGCATTTGTGCTTTCTTCTGTGCTTAAACAATCTGGCATAAGGAGTTTACATCACTATCAGTTAACTGTAGGTCTTTAACTATCAGGAGCACTAGCTGTATGGTTTGCACTGGTGGGGTTTTTGTCTCATTTTTTGCATGTTGTTTTTAAATGGCAGAATTGCCAGGGAAACGTGAAGCTTTGTATGATTCCTTTATCCATAAGAAAAATACTAGGAGAGACTTTTGTATTGAATGCTTAAATAAAATTCGTCGATTTATTTGCAGACTGCAAACAGTTTTTTGGGTTTCTTTATGGGATTCATTATGATTGAGCAGGCTCAGCATTAGAGCAGAGATCATAACTATGGAGCCCGGTCTTCATTACTGTGACCTGCACTATAACCTCTGCTTCCTGTGTTCCTGTTTCTGAATGGACAAATGATGAGTGGTTTAAGTGGATTAAGTTTCAGTCTGTCTGTCGCAATAGGACTGTCCTCTTGGCATTTCTAGGCACATTTCTAGTGATAAGCTTTAAAACCTGAAAAACCTATATAGGTCATTTAGGCTTTATATGTTAAAGAAGATAAGAAAGGTCACAAAGAAAATTCTGTTACTTGTTGTGGAGCTTGGTCAGATTTCATTTGTAGAAACAATAATAGAATTGGGCTATTATGTGTTAAGTGCCAGGGAGTGCTCAGAGAACATCCATCAAGGACTCTGATCAAATCACTACTGAGAATAAGAGAAATATCAGCTCAAACCTGAGAAGGACTGTGTGCTGTGCAGAGCCCCAGGCCTTTATTCATAGAATTGGGGCAAGTAAACCAGGAGTGTTGTTACCTGAGATTCCAAGTATTTGCAAATTTTACCACTGAACAAAGTAAAACTTCAGTGTACCATTTTTTGGTTTATATAAATCCACTTACACTTGTTTCTCATTTTAAAGTCTGGTCTTCTAACATAGTAGCATTTTGTTTAAGATTGGTATTGTAAACAGTTGGAAATATTTTAAATTATTTTGTAATATATTAAACTGAGAATATGGATCTGAGACAGCTGGCAATGAATGGCAGAAGGTTTAGATTTGGTTGACTTGTCCCCCTTTTCATATAAATGGGAGTTAATTCTTTCAGTTAGAAGTTTGATTATAATCTATAGACTCTTGTTAAAGTTTTGGCTAAGAGCAGTGTTACGAGCAAGATGTTTTAATTTTGTTTGCAGCTAGGAAAGTTTTGTTAAATGTGCCATTGTGCCAAAGCCTTAGAAATAGTTGCTTTTTTCTGCAGTGTGGAGTTAAGTCCAGCAGACTGAACATTAAGATCTTTCTTGAGCAACAAATGCTGCTTATTTGGAGAGATAAGTGCTCATTAATTGTATTTTAAAGTTCAGAGATTGATCAAAACAGAATCCATGTTCAGGATTCTTTCTAAAACACAATGATACATCAATTTATTGTTAATCTTGACTGGAGAAAAGTATATACCAATTATTACTCACCTCTGAAATGAATTTGGGTAGCTATATCTTGTGCTCCATTTTTGAGTAGTGGAAAGAAGTTTAGTAATTATGAAATCAGCTCTTTTTTTTTTTCTAGCTCTTTCATGCAGAACACTCAGTATGAATACCAAGAGGCCCATCTTTGGAAAATGAACTATTATTTAGGTGTTACTTTATAGTATGGACAATGAAGCTCATATGAGTGGATAAAAGGGGACAAATGAAATACATCTTGTCTGTTTTCAAAAAATGCCTTTCTCTGTACATGCAAAAGACCTTTAATTTAGCACACTGAAATAAAGGAACAGAAGGAACATCAAAGAAAGAGGAAATTGAGTGTGTACGTATCGGAGATTTGTGATTAAGAAGCTACTTGGAGAGAATGAACTTAGAGAAACAAAGACAAACTGAACTTAAAATAAATACTAATGGGACAAATGGAGGCATTATCAGTTCAGGAACTCTTACCTGAGTCAGATGTGATGCCAGCAGGATAGGTTTGGAAAATGTAGAACCAGATCTTCATTTGTTTTATAAATATGAAAGAACCTGTAGAAGGAAAAGTGAGGACTTCTGTTCTGACAATTCTGTTTTTCTAATGATTATAGGTATTGGAGCCAGCTCATATGTAATGAGGTGCAGTGTGACTATGGACACTCAAGACCTGGCTACACAGAGAGAGATAGCAAGTGCTATCCAAGGCAGCAGTGGTTTGTAGATCTGTGCCTTGTCCAAGGCAAGTGGTTTGAAGGATTGCTTTTCCTCACAATGTGAAAATTTAACCAACTTGTGGTGTGGAAAGCTTTAAAGATAAGACAACAATACACTGACTTTGCATGAAGACTGAGTATGTTTAATACTATGTTCTTGAGAATGCTTCTTGTATGTCTGATTTTGGCTGGAATAGAGTTAATTTTCTTCACACTAGCTAGTATGGGGCTATGTTTTGGATTCGTGCTGAAAACAGTGTTGATAATAGAGGTATGTTTTGGTAACTGCTGAGTAGTGCTTACACAGAGTCAGGGCCTTTTCTGCTTCTCACCCCACCAGCGAATAGGCTGGGGGTGCACAAGAAGTTGGGAGGGGACACAGCCGGAATAGCTGACCCCAGCTGGCCAAAGGGATATTCCACACCGTATGATCTCATACTCGGCATATAAAGCTGGGGGAAGAAGAAGGAAGGGGGGGATGTTTGGAGTGATGGTATTTGTCTTCCCAAGTAACCGTTATGCGTGATAGAGCCCTTCTTTCCTTGGAGATGGCTGAACACCTGCCCGCCCATGGGAAGCAGTGAATGAATTCCTTGTTTTGCTTTGCACGTGTTGTATGGCTTTTGCTTTACCTATTAAACTGTCTCTACCTCAACACGTGAGTTTTCTTACTTTTACTTTTCTGATTCTCTTCCCTCATCCCACTGAGGGGGAGTGAGTGAGTGGCTGGCTGGGGTTAAACCATGACAGTCTGTCCTCAATCAGCAGAGGCTTGCTTTAAAGAACTGGCCCATGACCATGGAAAGTAGACTGCTGGGATGGCACTAGTTGTAATCATTCCAGAGGACTGTAAGCATTGTGCATCATGTGCATTAATGAAAGGCACTGGATATATTTTATAAGATGTATATGTGTATAATCCTGTATCTGTATATGTGTACAATCCAGGTATGTATTTTAAATCTCAGTGCTGAAAAACTTTGCTGTATTGAGTTGGTGAAGTATATGGACTTAAATAATCCTAACGTGCTCTGTTTGGGGAAGCAGAAATGAACAGTGTGAATCTGGAATCATTCCATGTTAATGACTGTACTTCATTTCAATGTTTTAATTAGGGAATGGTGTCACATATTGCCATAGAATATCAGGATTTATCTGCCCCTATCTGACGATCTCTTGTCTTTAGTAACAAATAAGTACATAGACCTCTTCAGAATGGCTTTGAAGGCATGAGACAAAAGCATTATTCAAAGCTGGATATAATTAATATATCCTTTTAGAAATACACACAGTGAAGTTAACTGACCTGCTCAAGATATATTGGCAAAGTGTGTCAGTAGTCAAGGGCATTTAAATTTCCTGACTCCAAGTCCCTCTTCTTACCTCATTTTTTCCAGATCAGTCTACAGAATGGTGCTCTCACTGGTGACTGAGACAGTTAACAGAGCTGAAATATCATGTATATATTTTTCCTACAATGAGCGTTCTTCTTGTAAGTACCTTACTCTTTAAGGACTTTGTTTTGTTTTGGTTTTTTTTAGATGAGAAGAAGAGAAGAAAGGGAGTAAAGGAGATAAATAGGGAGACAAGTTAAATCTGAAAGAAAACTTTGATATTTCTTGATACTTCAGAAGGAAATGGACATCACCATAAGTTATCAAAACGAAAATGTATGTGCATTAAAAGGAGATTTTTGTTATTCCTGACATGAATAGAATGCCTTGACTAACAATAATTGGTTTCATGTCTAGGAATTGGGGTCAGTGGCCAGGAGGAGTTCATATAAGACATTTTTAAGAAATTTATCATTTCCTCTGGCTATCAAAAGCAACAGTTCATATGTTACACCTACTTCAAATAAGCTTATTTGATGATTTACTTTGTGGGATGTAAGTTTGTTAGTCAGTGCACTAAAGCTGCTGTCTAAAAATTAAGCATGCACAATTCAAGTTGCTGTCTAAAAATTAAGCTTCGAAACCCAGGTTGTTTGAAATAATTAGGCCAAAATAAGAGAAGTTTTCTAGCCTGGTTTTGGTTTCCAGTTTGCTGCTGCTTTGTCAGATCTGATACAACTATTTTTCCTGAAGTCCATTATGTTTAAGTGTAGTCATTACTCAGATCATTTCCACTGGAACCTCAGATAGCCACTGTGGAACAAGCCATAAAAAATGAGGTGTTCATAACAAGTTTATAGACTGAGGTTTTTAAGGCTCAGGAATGATCTTGAGTGCTTAGCTAGCATTAATTGAGGAGCTTGATTTCCTAACTTTATTGTCTGGTAACTCAGACACTTTTCATATAGCACAATACGATTACTCAAAAATTAAGCCATGAAAAATTATCAGAAACATTTCAGAGCTATTGTTGTAAAGTGGATCTAAGTTACAGAACCTAAGTTTTACTTCAGAATTCAAAATTCATTGAGGCAAACATAATCTTCTCAGGACAAATCTGTGAAATCATGCTTTATAGAAAAGCACTGCATTTAACAATTTTATGCAGCTTCACGTACTTTGTGGTTTTCATCTCCAAGTGTTTAATAGTTTTCAACTGTCAGACAAGCTAACACAGATGAACAAAGGCTGATATGTGCTTTTTGACAGCTTTGTATGAATTGAGTGAAAAGCAGTATAATTCATACGAACAGCTTACAGGGAGACTTTGAGTGTTGTCATAGTTGTGACCACTCAGCTAATCTCAAGAGTTGTACCACCCTAACTTCAAGGGCTGGATAAATATATATATATATATATATATATATTTATATATATATATAAAGCGCCTATCACCATATTGATAAACATTCTTTGGAACCACTCTGACGGCAGAGGTAAGAACAGGAGTCAGCCTGTTGGTACCTCAGCACTTCTGTTTCCAACCAATTAAAAAAAAAAAAAAAAGCTACAAGACTTTGCTGCCAACCTGCCTGGCTGGTGTTTAATACTGCTACTCCATCAGGGTTGGAGGGAGACCTATTGTGAATGGCAACAGTTTGCACTGTGACTTCTCCAACTGTGCTGCAGAACAATGCAGGTGTCGCAGAAGGGCAGTGGGACACGAAGGCTCAGGCCTGTTACCAGTCAAAATGTCTTGGCAGCAGGGAGCTCCTATTAGGAGACCTTCTTATTCTAGAAGTAATGTACAGGATAGTTGAGGAGTTCTCAGAAGAAATTAAATTAAGGCAGGAGTGGGGGAAGAGCAGAGAACCTTTTTCTGTGTATTAAATTTGTGATGTATGACTATTAAATTTCTAATAATGCAATTTATTAAAGTGCTGGTTCCTTCTGATAGTGCTGGTTTTTCTGAAGCTTTATTTCATGCATAAAAATGGTCCGTTTGAGGGTCGTAGAGTTTCATATAAGTTTACTTGCAGCATGGATATCTGTATTTGCTATTAACCCATTCTTCTAAAGCTAGCCTGACCAAGCGCATAATTTGTTACTGTGACCTCCTGAACACTTGAGCTTTTCAACCTCTTTGGTAAGAGAAGCAGAGCCTAACTTTTACCTCCTTGTTCCCTAGCTTAGTCAAATATACAAATAAAAATAAAGCAAGCTATTACACCCACCCCAAGTGTGTGCTGTTAATCGCTCCAGTACTTTTCCCAGTACCCTGGCCTGTGCAGTTTTCTCTCAAGCTGCATTGTCAGAGTTCAGGTCACCAAAAATCGCTTCTGTATTTGCAGTTCCTACTGCAGCATGTGGTTCCATAACAATATATAACAGTTAAAGTTGATATAGTACTGTGCTCTTATTTCCATTATTTTACCCTTTCCTGACACTGTTCCTGGCCTTTGTTGAGTTTTTTCTGCTCAAGATTAGTCACTCTTCTGTTGGCTAATTTTTTCTGAAGTGCTTTTCCATTAGAGCAGAGTGAATATGGCAAAGCTGCAATTTGGAGCAAGCAATTTAGCCTTTTCCCTCTCTTCCCACATTATGAGCAATTTATTATTTTCTCCAGGTTATTATTCCGAACTATTAATCAAATAGCTGTGGGTATTTGTTCATGGTATTTATTTTGCACATAGGCGATTGACTGTGAACAATTGACAACTCAAATTCTGAGCTGATGTTTTTGATTGGATGTTTAGGTCACATGATGTGTTTCCTTTCTCTGACTTGATGACCTTTATTTCTTTTGATTAAAGTTTCCTCAATAACTGTTTGGTACTTAAATTATCTGCAAATAATTCTTTGTACATATAAAATTCCCTATTTTCATCACTTTTGGTGATAAATTGGAGTACTGCTAAGTATCTATGAACAATGGCCATGACCTGAGAGATTGAGTTACAAATTTGAGTGGATATTTGTGGGTGGAAAAATGAAAGAGTTTTTCAGTTGTGTCTCTAACCATCTGAATTTGAAAGAGCATGCAGGTCAGTCGAGATTGGAGTGGGACATCGTATCTGTGCCATTCTAGAATATCGTCTCTGGTTATAACAAAATAATTGATAATATTTTATGTTTAGAGAAGGAAATTGGTGCTTTTAAATCTAAATGTTTCCAAAGGAAAGCGGCATTTTTTCTCATTATGGGTATGCTTTAGAGCTGCAATGCATTTTTATGCAAGCAATCTGTCTTTCTGTCCTAAACCATTTCCTGTCCATGGAACACCTGTAGTTTGGAATAATTTCATCTGAATCTTTCAGCTTAATACTGATATAAGATTAAAATGTCACTGTTGTAGCATGTGGTTCAAATGTTGCTGTTATGCAGCTTGTTATGTACATGCTGTGCATCTTCACATCTGCCACTGTAGAGCTGTCTGTAGAAATACCAAGCTCAGATGTGAGAGGTGAGGAATGTCCTCAGTTCCTCTTGACTTCAGCTGGAGCTAACAGCACTCATGCTTTTGTACAGCATTGCAGGATGGGAAGTGCCATGAGAATCATTATTCATTCTGTGGCTAGTTGAAAGTCATCACTGTTTCACTGACTTCATAGGCTTTGAAGTCTAAAAATTTTCAGTAAAGTATACGATAACAGTGTACTGGCTTTTTAAAAAAAAATTAAAATCTTGATTTATATGCAGCTTTACATGCTAGGTCAGTGGGGTAAATAATAATTTTCTAAATAGGAAGAAGTGCCAAAATGCATACACAGTATTCTGGGGGACCCCTAGCTGCAAGCCTAAACTTTCAGTTGTCGTGCAGAAAGAAGTGTTTTGCACTGTTTCACGACTGTTTAGAAAACAAATTAGACTAATGTTTCAAATTTATTCAAGCAGAGATGGGTACATTCTCAGTTTTATGTCTGAGCAGGAGAGGATAGAAAGTCCTCATCTCATGATGACCCTCCCAATGAAATCTGGTCATACAAGCAATTTCTGGAGTGTGGCTCCATTGTATGATGAGTTGCCTGAGAATACGGCAAAGTGCTGGAGATTCTACCATATGTGTAAAAGAGCAAACACTCATTTTCCTATGGTGCTTGATTTTGCTTGAAATTTTACTGTATTTTGATATTGAACTCTTTGTGTTTGTGGTCGTACTTGCAGGGCTAACATGGCCTAAAGTGGAAAACCTTATGGTGGAAAGGCTCACTGTTTATTCCACAAGATACAGCAGCTTTCCTTTTCCTTTATTTTTCTCATTTGTATCATAGCACAGGATGAGATGCACCCAGCTTTGCAACCCTACCTGTGACTGTGATTACTAATTTTGAGGTTTGTTTGTCAAGTGAGGAAGAAACAGTTGAAAAGCACTGGGCACAGCCCTGCACTTTCTGAAATCATTAGAATATTTCATGCTGATTAGACCAGGTGTTGGAGGAGATTCACAGAGGTCAAAGGAAATAACGTAATGACAGTGTCTGAATGAAGCATGGGCCTTTATTTGCTGTTGTCACAGCAAATTGTTTACCACATTGCACTGCAAACAATGCTTTAGCATTGTGGAAGAAATCATGGGTTTAAGGAGCAAGAGGAATGCGAGTTGGATTCATATTTTGCATGCTGGTTACTTTTAATACTATGGCCTGTGAGGGTAGTGCATCTCTAGCCTGAATCACAGAAATGAAGTTTTTCTAAAGAGGCAGCAGTGGAAGAAGAAAAATATACGCCCATCTTAAACATCTTATTTTAACTCTGAGTTGTAATGAGAAGTCTTGGTTATAATAAATCTTGTGTTTAGACAATCCTTTTATTGTTATTCAGTTTAATGGTTCTTCAGATTTTCTCTGCTGAATCGTCTTTCTTTTCTTTTGTAGGTGTTTTAACTCTCATCCGGACATCATGCATTGTGATGGAAATTGTCATTGTAGACCTGATTCCAATGTTTCAGTAGTGCAACTCAACCAACTTCTGCTTTACAGGTTTGTAAAGTGAGATCACTGGGTCACTACTTAAGCTATGTCACTTCAGTGAAGAATAAGATATTGCCAGTAGACCTCCAGCATCTATTTAGAGGGAGGTGCCTCTATTCACTCTCTCTTTGTTCTTCCATCCTGCTTGCAGGTAGGATTTGATAAAAGTATCTGAGAAACAATAGAATTTATGTGTTGTAAAAGCTTTTTGTTTGTTTGTTTTGTAACCTCAATTAGTCATATCTTACAGAACAATACTGGTAGCAGCGATCTTTGAGTTAGTCTTTTGGTACAGTATATTGCATGGTTCTGGGAAGTGGAGGAATAGATGGGGAGATAGCCCCCCAGACCAGAAACTTTGTATTACAGAATTTTTTGTTGAAATAATTCCCCCAAATTATTCTTAATGGAAAATATCTCAAATTTCCAGTAACAAGAGGGGTTTTTTCTTTTAAAAAAGACACTCTCCTCTACAATTAATCTTTTCTTGTGTTTTACTTAAAACTAGAGCCCATCCCACCCCATGGATGTGGATTTCATGTCAAATTCCACATTCTAGGAGTAAGCATTTAGAATTAGAGAAGCTCAACAAGGACTCATTGATAATTTTTTTTCTTTACCTTGAACTTTGGCTTCTGTTCTGTCACCTGAGTTTCCATTTACCTGTCCTTGTGTAATGGAATTCACTTACATAATTCTAGAGTGTCAGCATTTAAGGAACTGTTGCTTTATTCATCGCTACATTAGAAGGCGGCAGCTGGCTACTAATGTGTGAATCGCACGGACTTAGCGTTATCCCTTTTGCTGTCGTCTTGCCACCTGGTGGCAGAATGTGGAAGGCTGCAGCACGTGAAAATCAAAGACTTCCTGCGTTTAGAGAAAGCCTCTCATCTGCTTACACTGAGCACAGCGGACCAAGTCCTACCTGTTTCCCAACAAATCTAGGCTCTTTGTCTCCAAGTGAATCATTTTATTTAAAATACCACAAGAATTTTCGGAGGGATCCAAAGGTGTTAAGCGTTCATCTCGAAAGAAAAAACCGAGCTTTCCTACCTCCTTTTCTCAGTATTGGCTTAGAATGGTTTTGTGCTTTGTGTTTCAGTTGGCTGAGTCTAACTCTAGCTTTGCTGAACTGCACAGTAAAGCTTATATTGACTTACAGTTCTATGCATGTGGTGTATGTATATTAGAAGTAAATATAATGTTTACTTCTAACAACTTCAGTGTTGTGTTATAAAGTGGTCATATTAAATATTTTCTGTTGATTTTTTTTTTTTTAACAGCTACCCCACAGTAGTAGCTGAAACACACTGAAACAGTTCTTGAAATTGAAACAGACAACAGCTCTGGTGTGTTGGACAGTACATGGTGAGTTTGCAAAGTTCTTTTTTTGGTGGCAGCCACTGTAATTTTAAAATTCTCCTAACTCTTTCTAAATTACTTTTAAAATGCAGCCCTCGGTTCTTTAGAATAACTAGTGAATCAGTGCCTTCAGAGTTAATGAATAAAAGCTACTACATGCTTGAGACAGGTATTTTCTAAGTCTAGGACAACTGTTCCAGGGAGACTGTGACATTTCTTAAGAATTTAATGTTTGCAATATTTTGTTTGTTTGCTTTTTTCCTGTGGGTTTTTTTTTTTTTATACGGATCCTTTTTTTTTTTTTAGGGAAAAATTTTTAATTTAAAAGCCTTATCCCTTCCCTAAGGATGCCATTACTGAGGCAGTTATAGTATATGTTTTAATGACTACCAGTAGTAAATATATGCTTATCTGATTCAATTTAAAAATAAAGCATGGTACAACTTTCCCATATTTTCATAAGGTTGTATTTTTTTGAATTTATAATGTAATGGAATATGTGGTATAATACAAGTTGAACTTTTGTTTTTATGTGTATGTATAAATATAAAGCATATGGGTATACATACAAACATTCAAACATACCTTCTTCAGTGAAAACTATTACTTCATCATATGCTCAGAAATGCTGCCTTCAGCTAATGCTGTTCTGCTGTTGATTTTGTTATGATGCTTAATTTTTAATGAAATTAAAATGTAGCTTTTTCTTTATTCTTGAACTATTTCACATTGAATTCCTCAAGGAACTGTGCAAGGACAACATTAGGTTTGCATTAGTGTTATTTTTCAGATCGTGCACATTTTACACTCACTGAGGGTTCAAAGCCCATGACAGTTTGAATAAGGTGGCCATTTAAATTATAGACCTGAGAGCTTTTCAATTATTAATGTTTGATTTCTGAATAAGAAGATGCTGGTATAATTTAAGGTGAGTTATTGAATGGAATACAGTGAACTGCTCATGATGAAATAGGCTTCTCTGAGACAACCTTGGCAGTGGGGCTGATGGGATTCATGCCAGTTAATCAGTATGAGTATATGAATTGGAATGCCCGGTTGGGCACTGAAACCTGGACATGGGCTTTGGATAATTACTGTGTCAGAGATATCAGATAACTGGATAACAATTATCAGATTGACAGGTTTCTATTTACCAGGAGTAACTGCCAGAAGGACATTCATTCTTCCAAACCATATAGTCAGGCGGTTACATTTGTTTAAGTAAAGCTACAGTGGATTATCAAAGTACTTAAAAACATCTTCAGCTTGCAAACTAATTTTGTAATTCCACAAACTGCTTAAGCTGACAGGAAGCAATGCTGCTGCTCAAAGAGGTAATTATATTCTCATTCCAATCAGCTGGCTATTCCAACCATTTCACTCTCCTTTCCTCTATTCCAACTCAGCTTTTTATGCAGATGGTAAATCAGTTCAGAGTGAGCTATCTTTAAAAACAGTGGACTGGTTGATCCTGGTACAAAAGAAGCTAGAGAAATTAGAGTTTGTAGCAGGAATGATGGGTTGATTTCATTGTCATGTGAAGACAGTGATATGGCCAATTTTTTGAGTAATTGTGTAATCAACAACCTCCTAAGAACAGGGTATGATGATGAAACAGTACTAATGCCGCTCTCAAGGAGACACTTATTAGATAAATCACCTCAAAATGAGTTTTCAGTAAGTGCGTACAATAGCTAGCAATTCAGTTTAAAGCTGCAGCTTCTTAATTTTGGTATGGTAAGTCAGTGCCCATGGAAGGCATGTATTAAGCTCTGTCACCCTAATTGTGTAATTACCCCTCACTAGCAAAATCCAATTTTTCTTGACCTGCCTAGTGCACAAAAGCAAATCTTAGTTCTGTTTTTATTTGCTGGAGGGAGGGGGTGAAGACAAACATACATGCTACACTGCAAGCATTGTGCATTGTAGTTTCATTGGCCATATTTTTACAATAACATTCTAAGTGGTGAAAACTCTGGTGTAATTGCTAATGTATCAAAGATAAAGTGACAAAAATGTCTAGTTCAGTGGAACCCAGGTATTCAATTCAAATACCTGTTAAGGGAATAGTTCTGCTGTTAATTTTCACTGTGATTGGCCGAAGAATATTGACTTTTTTTATGCCAATAGCAACTGCTAACTATGCTTTCTATGGGTGACCATGCAGCAAACCTCCATCTTTGAATATGTCTGAAACAAGCTTGCTCACAGTTGGGTTGTATCCCAAAGAATAAAGAAAATGTTAGATTGCACTGTGATGGAGAATAGTGTGGGAAAGTTAAAATGCCTTTGTAGAAAACTAAGACTTGTATTTACTTGAATTGCTATGATCTGGTTACCATTTTGCAAGAAAAAACTAGTGGGTTTGGTGACAAAATAGTTAGAAAACACAAAGTTTTTCACAGGAGAGGAGGCTGAAAATATTGTGTTTAGTTTCAAATGTGGATCAATAAGAAAGTACATGATAGTCTGAAGAGAAATAATGGATAGCACAGATTGAGAAGGTAGAGTAGAAGGTCTTGTTTCCCATTTCTCATATCAAAAGGAATCCAGTTAGTGTTAAGTGATGCTCTTAAAATTTATAAGAGCAAATTTCTAATTAACACATGGAATTCTGCTACACGATGCTGAACAACTTGAGTAGGAAAAATTTGAGGCTGTTTCGTGGCCATGAGAATTACTGTTCCATTTCAATGGGGAGGGGCACAAAGGAAAGAGATCCTTAGTTTTCGGTGCGTGAGCAGAATTTATAGGTCTTAAACTTTCACTATAATAATCTTTTCCTGAAGTACTTTGAATTCTAGCTACTAGTAGACTTAATTGCCTGTCCCAAGCTTGTTTAAATTATTCCTATGATAGTTATACATATAAGCATCTCATTTTTATGCATATCCATATGCCATTTCAACACAATCGATTGACCTTTATCTCAATGCAAGCAACGAAAATAGTCTATAAAACTATACTTTTCTCATTTTTCAATTCACATTTTTTCTTTACAGTTTTATTATCTGGTCTGACACAATCCCATTCCTTCAAAATTATGTACATATATGTGTGTATATACACTTAAAAATATTTGTTGTGTGTATGGTATATATATTTTTACATATGTGTTTGTGTGTATATATATACACACAATTAAATGTAGTTATTTATGGCTTGTTTAGCATAGCAAAGTGAAAATTAAGAGAGCATGTGATAGTTTTCTGTATGGAGGAACTAGAGATGGAATAAATACCAAAGAAAGAAAATGTTGGCAAAGAGCAAAAAGACATAATATGGTTATAAGTAAGCTCTGACAGGAACTTAGTAGAAGGCTCCAAAATCATCATTAGAGCGAGTCTTCTGAATTACATTGTTAGAGTAGTGGGAGTAAGAAAACCCTGCTAGTTTTAATTCGAGACTTGATAAATTTGAGTGGAATAAGATTAAATCAGCCATATATTGGCCCTGTAACCTAGGAGGTCCTCTCCCCAGTCCCATATCCCTAAATGAATAGTTTCAAGTGCTACGATATGATGTGGATATAATGTAAAATTCACATTACCTATGATAACACTGTTAAATGTGTTAATACAACACATTAAATGACCGTTTCTCTTTAAATTTTAGTGTTCAGCATATTTGTTTTGATAGTACAAGAGAACTGCTAGAACCACTCTGTAAAACTGCTTTGCAAGTTGCCATAGCAATTAAATCGTAGAGTTCTACAGTATTCTTTTCTTGAGTCTTAATTCTGTTGTATGGTTTTTAAAATAACAAGCCAATTTTTTTTTTGGTTAACCTTTTTAATTTTTTCCTTGCCTTAACTGTGCTAAAATATATCAACTGTTTTAATTTACACATAGTTTGGATTCTTTCTGTCTGCTTAGATGGCTCATGCACATTGCAGACATCACAGGACAGGGCCAATGATTTCAAAAGATCTCGAACAACTTGGGGATCTGTTCTTGGGTTTTAAACATTGTCCCTCTGCATGGCTCCATTTGGCAACACTTCTAAGCTGTATTTCTTCTTAAAAATAATAATTGGCAGATCTTTTTTTCCCTATCTGCTTTGCTGTTAATCTTTACAATTGTGAACTCAGACAGAGCTTAATAAGGAAGCTCTGCTTAGACTTCACTTATTGTAGCTTTTCCCAGAGGCCACAAATTAGCACACAATAAAAGATAACTTCTCTCATGGAGTGTTTTCAAATCAACCAAGAAAGACTGAGGGAGAGAGAAGAGACAGTGATAACTGCCATGTGACAGAGGGAGAGCTGAAACACCAAGGACTGTATTCAGTATTTCTGCTATAATGACCAAGGTGGAGAAAAGCTTTATCAGGCAGTTCAGGCTACCTTCTAGCCTGGGTCATTGCACCCTTTTTCATGGAGACATGGAGTCCTGTGTTGATGTGGAGAGAGTCATTGTGGTATGAATGGGATACAAGCTATGCCAACTGAGCATGGCCCAAAGAGACTAAAGGGAGAGTCAGTGGGAATTCAGACCTTTTGTTCTATGGAAAAATCCACAAGAACTTCAGGAAGCTTCAGAAAGGTATTCTGGTTGGGAGAAAAATACAGAAATTCTGAAGCCTCCCACAGAAAGGGACCTCTAGAAAATTAACATTCTTGAAAGCCCCAAAAATCTAATTTGTTTTTCTGTTGTTACTGAAATGGAGAAGAGAGCTGCCCTCAACTCTCGGGAGACATCTTGTGAAATCTCATTACATAAACAGGTCCCTATAGCAAAACTATGAATCTGAAGATCCCATTCTTGCCAGGTGAGCTGGCGGGAGACCGGCCAGTGTTACAGCAGAACTTTGTTGAACATGCAGTAATGTTTCATGAAAACTGTTTTTATGAAACAGTATTTTCCAATGAAAATCCATTCAATGAGAAAAATTCCAGCTATAATTAATTCCCAGTTGTAATCAGAACATTTCCTAAAGGCCATTCAAAAATTCTGGGTCAAGGTTGAGAACTGAAACCAAACCTACTTTGGGTCCTTGCCTTATTGGCAAGTCTAATTCCAAACTGCTGCAGATGAGTAAATAGTTGCTTCCTTCTGTATTAGTAAGGTCATTAGTGATGACTTTTGCTAGAAAATATGTGTTTAATAGAAAGCCCTCTCAATCTTATGTGTGGTAGGAAAGCAATATTAGGTTTTCCCGATAATTTACTTTGTATTAGGTTCCATTTAGCAGTCACCTATGAAGAGCCCACAAAACCTGAATGGGTTGTTCAATTTCTCATTCTGTAGGTTTTCTGTTGAAAGATTATATCTTTTTAGATAAGAGAGGCTCTAATCTTGGTTTCTAGTAAGATACTGTGTGTTAGCCATAGCCTGATGTCTTCTGTAAAATAAAAAATACTTCATGTTCTAAATTTTGTTTCAGAAATGTTTCTTCCCATTGAAGTGACACCCTGTCTGATGAAGTGGCTTCCTTGTCATATGTCAGATTTACAACTGTATTTGAAATGGGTCAGGTGGTGCTTCCTCTGGTTTCTTTACTGGTTGATATCACCTTATGTATTCTGGCATATCTCTGGACCCCTTTTTGGCTGTGGAAAAATGGCTGCACTTTGTGCTGCATTCCTGAGCCAGTTAGAAATAACATTTTTTTTTTTCCTGTTATGAATCTCAGGAGCTTGAGCTGTGTGGTTTCTGGCACAAATACTTCCAGGTGTGGGTCTTTGATGATCAGTTGCATCAATATGGCAATACCTCAGAGCAGGAAAGCTGTGGTCCTAACTAGTGGTTCTGTTTCCTGGATGATGCCCTTAGGAGGAAGGGTAACTTGTACAAACCTCAAGTCCTAAGCAATATAGTATCATGTGTCTCCCCCTGCTTGAGAAAACAGGTAGGGAAAGGCACATGGTTATTACTTTTGGAGGGCCTTCTTCCAAGGCCTTTGGCTCAAACTGGGATTCTTGAAGACTAAGCTGCAGAAGCAAGAGTCCATTTGTGAGGTCTGGTGGACCTTTGTAAGGTTGAAAATTACTGATCTTGAATGAACCTTTAGTATTCTCCTATTTCTAAACTTACTTGTATATTGTTGTTCTTCTGGAGTTAATGAGATTTTTGCCTGTAAAAGTTACCTGCAGTACATGCTCGTAGTGTTTTTCTAGAGGCTTGAAGTACAGATGTTGAGCGTTGTAAATACTGAAGTGATATAAAAAGAAATAATCAAGGAACAATTTCAAGAGAACCATATGTACATTTCTCTAGCAAGAATCAGATGCATAGAATAGGTCCTGTTTTTATTGGTGGCATTTAGGAGAAAAATGGGCTCCAGCTGGAAACATGCAGCTAGTCATCTCAATCAGTCATGTCTTAAAATATTTGCCTTACAGGCACCTGCTTTTCTTCTCCTTTTCTAGCATTAACATTTATGGTGATCAGCACAAACAAGGGGCAATTCAACTACTGCAATTTTTGAAGAATAAAAGCTGCTCTTTTCTATCAAAATGAGGAAATTTCCCCATGGCAATGCCAGAGAGAGGAATTCTGTTCCAAAATGTGGGAAGTGGCAGTCACCAGCTCCAAAACAATATTTGCAGCATGTGGCCTTTCCTTTTGCCATGCATCTCTGAAATGGCTCTTCCTGACCTCCTTCAGAGAGAGGCTCAACAGCTACCCCCAGCTCTATCTAGGCATAGCTGGTATTGTAGTCCCTGCTGTGGCAGGCCTTCAGACAAGACATGGAACAGAGAAACTGGTCTTTAATGTGGAATACCCTGTTGAAAGAAATCAGAATATCTAGTTATAGATGTCTTAGTTGTAGCCTTTCCCAAAATAGCATTGTCTTTTAATGAAATATCTCCACTGAACAGAGAAGAAGTTCTTTGCATAGACTTTGTTTTGGGAAGGGTCTTAGGTACCTGAAGAGCCCAGATAACATTTTATGTCTGAGCACTGTCTATTGTACATGTAGAACATACTGAATGTGTACATGTTTATACATATATAGTCTTAAATGTGTGTCTATATATGCACATGCATACACACACAGGCACATATAAATCCTGTCTGTGTACTTATGAATCTTCCCAATCTGTTTTCCCAGGCTTTTTCTGGGAAGGAGTGGGAACTGGGTAGGATTCTGAGACTGGATGGAGAAGCCATCTGTTGGCTCTGATCCAGTTTGTAAATGCTTTTGTATTGTTGCCAAATGTAAAACATGTGTTAAGAAAGTGACAATCAATGCATTTAGTAAGGGCATTCTTGTGCATCAGCTCTGCTTACTGTTTGATTTTGAAGCAAAAGACAGTGTACCTGTGGTCATCCAGTATAATTTTGTTAATCTGAATGTGAAGCCAGGTACTCCTCCATTTATGCAGACTGTCAGAGTGCAGCTGATAGTGTAAATACAAAGCTGATGGAGCTGAGGCATTTTATACTGGCTGAAGATCTCATCTTGTGAACTCAGAACAGTTCCATGTCATGCCAAATGCTTGGGTGGTTTGCTCACAAAATAATTTTTGTGTGTAGATGCAAGCTCCAAGAAATGTCTCAAATGTAATAATCTTATGTTCTGAGGTACTAACTATTAAATTACTAAGAACCATCCAGAACTACTTACGAGCTTACTTTATTGTACTTGTATTCAAAATACAGTTTATAGAGGGAGTTGGATATAATACGCTACTCCCTCCCCCTTCTCAGCAATGTACAGAGAACATCAATAGTCAGTGCCTTGGAAGTGACAATGAACCCTTAATCACTTCCATAAACTCTTCCATTGACAGGGCAGAGATAAAAAATACTCTGGGGGGGGGGGTGGGGCAGGGGAAGCATATTGATGTATTATTGCTCCTTTCAGAGGCAAGTGCAAGTCCTGCTTTCCAGGGCAAAGGTAGTTGGCAAACACCAGGAAGCAGTTTCCTTGTATGTAGCTATACAAACTTTCTTTCAGCACCACCCAAGAAGCTTTTTCTTTTCCTTTAGTATCATGAAGCTACATGAGACTACACTTGACTTCAAGGCTCACTGTTTTCCTCCTTTTGTGCTTTGCTTGTCCCATACCTTTATTCACAGCTCCACCTATACAAATCAAATTTCTGACCAATTTTTCAATTGCTCTTGCTCAATACGGTGCCATACACTAAGGTTTGAAGTAAATTTCCCTTTTGCAAAGAAACAGTACCATTTTGTAGCATGAGGGCAGCAGTCTTAACTTTAGCACTGTTGCACATCACTCACAGCAGCAATGTATTTTTGCAGGAGTTTCTCAGTAATGCTGCAACAGTGGAATGGGAGATTTGGTCTTTTTGAGGGATTTGGCTTGAGTCATGTTAGTCTCCAATGCACTTCTATATATGAAGCCAAAGATTTACTTTCGGAGGAAGCCTGCTTGAGTCTTTTGTGATTTGAGGCCTGATCCAAAGCCATTTAGGTTAGAGAAGTAACACTTCTGTTGTCTGCAATAGGCTTTGGCTCAGACACTTCAGTGTCTTGGAAGGGTTAGGAACCTGATGCAAATTCTTACTTCCTCTGTGCTACCGTAACTTAATTTAAATTGTGCTTTTCAGTACGCATTTATAGCATCATTTTTCACACTGGAAGCTTAACATCAAGCCAGTGTTGCATTCTTCCATGCACAATAACCAGAAACATTAAGCATTTTTAAGGCTCTTTTTGCATTACTGCATAGTTCAGTAGCAAGAAGACAAAAATAATTGTTGCAAGCTAAATATCTTCTGAGATTTGTATTCTGTATTAGAATAATTAAGTAAAATTGAATTACTGAGAAACAGAAACCTCAGTTCTTTAAAATCTATATCAGCAATGTGGTATTAATTACAAGAAAAAACCCTGACTGTTTACTGGAAGAGAAGCTTTGTCGTCGAGATCTCTTTTATTCTTTTTGGGGGAGAAAAACCCAACCCACAATGCTATAATGCTGCATATAGCTGAAGATAGGATTGAGTGGTGTGAACATTATGTGCTTAAGTCTTCCATGGGACTACTTGGATGTAGAAAATTAAATAGATCACTTTTGTTTGCAGAGTAGAGGCTATTCTTTTGGACATCTGATTCATTAGTTAATAATTGTGTTTTGTCTGTGGTATACTAGACAAGCCCAAAGCCATTTAAACACAGATGTTTCACTGGCTCTACAATGAGTGTTATTTCAGATTGCCTGAGCTTTTGCAAATTTCAGTGTGACTACTCTTAACATTCGATGTCCCTTTCTATAACTTGATATGCTGGCTAGAGGTTGCTGCCACCAACCTTCCCAACCCAGTGTTTAAGGCAGCCTTGAAAGCTGCTGAAGAGACCATCTCCAAATATATCAACACAAAGCAGGCTTGCTCAGAAAGATCTATACTTGAAACAAAATTAACTCAGCTGACTTTGATTGTAATGGGGGCGCTTCCATAGCAGCTCTGCTGGTATAGTGGAGAGGGAAATAAGAGAGGGTAAGAAACAGTAGAGGACCAACGTGTTGTAAATTGCTCCACTGGCACAGCTGTCTGAAGCACAGGCCTGTATACACCCTAAATACAGCAACAGAATGCCAGCTGACGCTAAATCACTTTGGAAAATGTCCTCACTTGCACACAGTTGCTCTAATTGATCAAAAGGACTTTGGTACCAGACTTGGTTCAAATTTTACATGTTTGTAAAAGAAATTGGTGAGGACATCAACAAAGGAGTTAACTTGAATATAACAATGCTTTGGCACTGGATGTTGCTGAATGCAGGCAGTGATCTTGCTGAACTGGATACTGTGGTGATTTAATGTAGTTCAGTTCTAGGGCCAGTCCTGTTTGATATATTTATCAGTGATCTGGATGCAGGAGTTGAATGCAGCATTAGGAAGTTTGCTGATGATACCAAACTGGGAGGTGCTGTTGACTCTCTTTAGGGCCAAGAGGCCATGCAGAGGGATCTAGATACATTGGAGCATTGGGCTGTGATTAATGAGATGAAATTTAACAAGTCAAAATGCCGGATTCTTGCAGCTAGGATGGAGTAGTGCCAGGCACAAGTATAAACTGGGAGAGGGCTGGAGAGCAGCCCTGCAGAAAGGGATCTGGGGGTGCTGGTTAACAGTAGGCTCAGTATGAGTCAACAGTGTGCCCTGGCGCCCAGAGGGCAAACCACATCCTGGGGTGCATCAAACACAGTATAACCAGCTGGTCAAAAGAGGTGATTGTCCTGCTGTATTCAGCATTGGTGCAGCCTCACCTGGAGTACTGTGTGCAGTTCTGGGCCCCACAATTTAAGAAAGATGTTTAGTTCCATTCTTCATAGCTGTTTTCTGTCATTACCTGGGATATCTAAAGAAGGAAATGAAAACTTGAGATGTATGTTTCTCCAGGTTGCTAGTTTGCTCCTTTCTTTCCACCCCTGAATGCTGTGCTGCCTTGCAGGGTGTTTTCCCGTTGCTGCTCCCAGCATTTAGCAAGCTGTGGAATCAGTGGCGATACAGTGCGGGCAGCACCATGTGCCTGTGAAGTGCCTGCTTGTTAGACTGGAACTGTCATCTCCATCAAATAGCTGTTTAACTGTGATTAACAGCCACTACTTGAGAAATGTTGTTCAACTGTATCCTATTGGACTTGTGACAGGCACTCTAACTATTTATACTGGATTAGCAAATCTATAGCAAAGCTGTCATGCCTGATTTAATAATTTTTCTCCCAGTGAAGCTTGTGCTGTTTTCAGTCAATAGAATGAGGTGTTTAATGATGTGGAATCTAGGAATGAGGAATTTGGAAGGCAAGTAATCTTGGATTGCTAAAACACCATGGGCTGCACAGTCTGCTTACACTATGGCAATACTAGGAGGTTTTGTGGTGGTGTACTGTACATGATTGGTTCACATGCTTGAAAGCCTTATTACTATGCCTAATTTCCTGAGCAGAGTGAGGAGAGAATAAAAGTTATACAAATCGTGATGTACTCAGTCACAGCTGGTATTGAGAAGGGGCTGAAGCAGTATAAATGGGCTGATCTGACAGTAGCTTCAGAAAGTGATGAAGTGGTCAATTGTTCTACTGCTTGGGCCTAAAGAAGTCTTAATTTCTGTCATTCTATAGGAGCAAACATAATCTTCCTGTGACCTGTTTCCTTTTTAGAGTGTTTTAGTTAAGACTTTTAAAGCCTATATTAGCAAAATGGATTGTATACTGACAGTCCCGAAGTGGTCATAACTAAAGATATAAATGAAGATGACCTTTTTTTAAAAGGCTGTAATTTTCAAAGCAAAAGATATTATTTCTCTGTTCAGGTTATTTAAAAAAAGGACACACCTAATCATTCTCCATTATGATATTTTGTGCCAGTTTTGCAAAGCTAAAGAACTTTCAATATAAGGAATGACTGTTATCTATGAATTCTGTCCTGATGGACATTGTGGGGCTTACCATCTGTGTGGTAAAGGGGAATTTTCAAAGCTGTCTGGGAGATGGGAGGAACACAGTAGGAAACCTATTTGCACTATCTGGTGTGATATAGCATGCAGGTTGCGGAGTCCATCGGGCACTGCCTTTCCTAGTGGCTTACCCCTCCAGTAACTGTTCAGTTTTTTGTTTGAAAACTTCAGCTTGTGACCTGCCTCTTTCCCATTCTTTCACATTGCAAGTAGGAAAACTTCAGCAGGCCAGATCCTTGCACAGTTTATGTGCTCAGACACAAGTGCTGTAATCATAAATGGGTTTATGAAGTTTAAGTTAATAATCTGAAAAGGACTGGACTTAGCAGTTCTCCTTCCACACATGTGGGTATGTAAGTGTTAACAGTGATCAAGAGCTGTGGAACTTTTCCTATGGGTGAGTAAAGCATTTACCACCTAAGCATTGCTTGGATGAAAGTGGCTTCAGAACTGTCAGAAACAAGTCTCTAAATAAATGTCCTTATAAGTCACTTTGATATAGGTTTATTCGCTTTTGATATATTATAAATAATGCAAATTTAATGTCCATCTGGACAGTAGGTTTTTGCCAACTGCTACCAGACCAGCTGCAAAATTCACTGACTACAAGCTATGCAGCTGCCATGTGCAGTCAGCGCCAAGAAGGAGCATACTGCTAATGCTCCTTCAAGTGCTCAGGCTGGTATGCTGTACTGGAAAACAGATTAACAAGGAGTGAGACATCAAGCAGGGAAAGTAAGGGCTTATGTATGGGCATGCACCTTTGTTTTAAGAAGGTTGCTTGGAGAGAGAAGTCAGATGAGATCTAATCACTTTTGCTTGCAGTAGCCCTCATGATTCTTATTGTGTTAACTTGTTTTCTATTGTAATGCATGTTGCTGATATATTGTCTGCACTTCATATGGCATTTTGTGGTAATAAGAGCTACACAAATGCATAGAATCTCCTATGATTTTGATGTCTCCTTCTGGATGCTTTTGTTTTTCACTTTGCTTAGTCTTCCCTGGCTTTATAGGCTGCTTATCTGAATGAAACAGCAGACATCCTTCCTTAGGGAGAGTTCCCTGTCAACATCTTCAGACTGTTTTGGCCCCAATGGTTTTGGACCCACTTGGTACTTTTAAATATTGGGGATATCTCCTATTTCCTTGGGCAACTGGTCTGCTTTGTTTGTCACTGAGGATTTTGTTGATGTTCTTCCAACTGCTCAGTGTTTTGGAATGCATGTCCCAGTGGACCTGAAGATGCCGATGAGGAGCCTAGGGCTAATGCTCTGTAAATTGAAACCGAGAGCTCATAGCAAAGGCAATTGAAACTCCAATGACAGGGGAAAATACAAGGTCTAAATTGGAGATGGATCCAAGATTATTGCACGTGTTTTTTTCATTAAGAGGGTGTTCTTTACCTTCAGGGAGAGATCTATGCTTTTTGACCATTGATATTTATTAGATTGGTTAATATATTTAGACCTGTCCAAACACAAAGCCTATGCTTTGGACACTCCCTGTATATATTGGCTATATAAAGCTATGCTCAGTTACAAAAGGAATATAGCTTCTAAAGAAGAGTTCAGCTGGACAAATGTAGTTATCTTAAATTGAAGGCATCTGATATTCAGCAGTGTCCTCCAGCTGCTTTAAGGTTCAGGGCAGATTTTCAGCTGGCAAAAATCAATGTCAGATTTTTGACTGCATTGGATCTATGCAGGTTAACATGAGCTGAGAAGCCAGGCATTACTTTGTTGTCTCAGCTTGTGTGTATGTCTGAGTTGTTATGCTGCTCTGTTCATGTTGTTCAGCAACCCTAGCACTGCACTTGGGAGTTTTCAAGAGCAAGAGGAGCAAGCATCTTGATTATTTATTCTGTCTTCTTCCAGACCACAGTGCATGGTCTGGTGGGAATTAGTCCTCTCTGCTACAGAAAGCAGCATCGTAGCACCTTAGTGGGGAGGCATGCATAATTGTATATACTTAACTATGAAATGCATAACTAGCCTCTTCAGAAATAAACTTTTTTGAAGTCCTGATTCTTGGAGAGTGATTCAGAATTTTTCTTAATGTCAGTCATATTACATTTCATGAAAAGGTTTTTTTTAGGAAGGGGACCAGGCTAGCATGCAGCTCTGGACATTTCAGGTTTTGTGTTCAGTTCTCAGTTGCAGTGGTCTGGCTTTTCATACACTGGATAGGGGGGCTGCCCTGAATCCTAGACTTTAGGAAATACTGATTGTTACCTCACATTCATGGTTTGCCTCATTTCCACATTTTCACTTTGGTTTAGAAGGCTGTTAATATTTCATCATGTAAACTTCTTGCTGCTCCACAGTAGTTTTACTCCAATGGTTTTCAGTCTTATACAGGAAATTTGCCATATGATGAATCTGGGTTTATTAATTTTAATAGAACTCTTATGAAAGGAGTTGAATCCTGAATGTTTTTAATTGAATTTGATAAATATTTCATTTCACTTTGATAGGAGATTTCACCCAGAGAGCTCAGGTGTTATGCATTGTCTGTTGAGAAGCGGATGTTTAGCACAAATGTGACTTGACCAATACACAAAGCAAGGGGAAACTATGGAAATAGTTTTGCTGTGTCAGTGTGACTGCCCTTGGATTTAAAGTTCAGGATGTGCTTTGCCTGTTGTAATGAAAGCCCCAGTTCTGCCATGCAGCTCTGACTGTAGTGTGTTGGCTTTTTTTGTAGTGTGTAAGCTCAGTAGTAGAGGATATAAGGCATAATCTGGATAATAAAAAACACATCAAAACACATCAAAATGGAAACCAACAGACATAAACAGAAGTGATCTCTAGATACTTAAAACAGTGCGATATAGAGGTATTAAGTCACAGGATAATCTAGATTGAAAGGGACCTCTGATGGTCTCTTGGTTGAAACCCTGCTCAATGCAGGGCCAACTGCAAAGATAAACTCAGCTTTAAAGTTGTATCAGGTTGCTCAGGGTCATAAAAACATAGTTCTGAGTAACTCCAAGGCTGGAAATGCCACAACCTCTCCTGGAAGCATTGGGTTCTTGCCTGTTACAGGAGTCTGAAATGAGACTTTGTGTTTCTTTTGACTGTAAATATATTGAACAGAATATATTGGGAAATGAGACCCTGTTAAGTTTCTAGTCCTGGTTACCACTGTGGGTCCCCAGACAATCCTGTCCCAGGTTACAGTAATCTGTTCCTTGGCTTGTGTCAGATTCAATCAAAAAATGCTGTGATACCAGATTCTATATTAATGGTCTGAAGTTGCGCCAGGGCAGGTTTAGGTTAGACATTAGGAAAAATTTTTTCAATGAAAGGGTTGTCAAGTGTTGGAACGGGCTGCCCAGGGAAGTGGTCGATTCCCCATCCCTGGAGGTATTTAAAGACGGATAGACGTGGTGCTTAGGGACATGGTTTAGTGGTGGGATGGCAGTGTTAGGTTAACATTTGGACTTGATGATCTTAAAGGTCTTTTCCAACTTAAACGATTCTATGATTCTATATTCAGTCTGAAAGAGCTATTAAAGATTACCTTGTTTTTAGAGATTGTCAACCTCTGCTTGGGTTCTTAATCTGCATGTTCCCATTGGGAGCTGTTTTCCAAGTGTCATCGGAGCTGGACTGCCATTACATTGGGAACAGAGCCTAGACAAACTGCAAAACTGAGTTATGTAGTGCTATTCATCTTTCTCTAAAAGAAAGAATTATGAATAATGGTTTCAAGTTGCTTTTTTACAAATGTTCCTGCAGACAAGAGAATTCTACCAGTTAATGAATCAGCTGAAGCTGCTAAAATTCTTAGGGATATCCCAAGCATTTAAATCATTTCAGTGAAAGCAAATCTTTTAACTCACTGTGAGCATGGGTGCAATGCTGCTTTATGTGAATAGAAAAAAAGAAAGCAGAAAAGTTTTCTTTATACAAAGGAAATTATACAGTTTCAGATGAGCATAAGTGTCCTGCAATACTTATTTACCCACCATTGTAACATCATAGAATCATACAATGTTTTGGGTTGGAAGGGACCCCTAGAGGTCATCTAGTCCAACCCCCCTGCAGTGAGCAGGGACACCGCTAACTAGATCAGGTTGCTCAGAGCCCCATCTAACCTGGCCTTGAATGTTCCCAGGGATGGGGCCTCCACCACCTCTCTGGGCAACCCATTCCAGTGTTTCACCACCCTCGTTGTAAAGAATTTCCTCCTTATATCCAGTCTAAACCTACCCTGCTTCAGTTTAAAACCATTACCCCTTGTCCTGTCACAGCTGGCCCTACTAAAAAGATTTTCTCCATCTTTCCTATAGGCCCCCTTTAGGTACTGAAAGGCCGTAATCAGGTCTCCCCGCAGCCTTCTCTTCTCCAGGCTGAACAAGCCCAACTCCCTCAGCCTGTCCTCATAAGAGAGGTGCTCCAGCCCTCGGATCATTTTTGTAGCCCTCCTCTGGACCCGCTCCAACAGTTCCATGTCCTTCTTGTGCTGAGGGCTCCAGAGCTGGACGCAGTCCTCTAGGTGAGGTCTCAGCAGAGCAGAGTAGAGGGGCAGAATCACCTCCCTTGACCTGCTGGCCACGCTTCTCCTGATGCAGCCCAGGGTACGGTTGGCCTTCTGGGCTGCCAGTGCACATTGCCGGCTCATGTCCAGCTTTTCATCCACCAGCACCCCCAAGTCCCTCTTGGCAGGGCTGCTCTCGATCCTTTCTTCCCCCAGCCTGTACTGATACTGGGGGTTACCCCAACCCAGGTGCAGGACCTTGCACTTGGCGTTGTGGAACCTCATGAGGTTCACACAGGCCCACCTCTCCAGCCTGTCCAGGTCTCTCTGGATGACATCCCGTCCTTCTGGTGTGTCAGCCGCACCACTCAGTTTGGTGTCATCCGCAAACTTGCTGAGGGTGCATTCGATCTCGCTGTCTAAGTCATTGATGAATATATTGAATAGCACCGGTCCCAGTACGGACCCCTGAGGGACACCACTCGTCACTGGTCTCCATCCGGACATCGAGCCATTGACCGCTACCCTCTGGATGCGGCCATCCAGCCAGTTCCTTATCCACCGAACAGTCCACCCATCAAATCCGTAGCTCTCCAATTTAGAGAGAAGGATGTTGTGGGGGACCGTGTCAAAGGCTTTGCAGAAGTCCAGATAGATGACATCCATTGGTTTTCCTTTGTCTACTGTTGTTGTCACACCATCATAGAAGGCCACTAGGTTTGTCAGGCAGGACTTGCCCTTGGTGAAGCCATGCTGGCTATCTTGAATTATCTCCCTGGCCTCCATGTGCCTTAGCATAGCTTCTAGGAGGATCTGTTCCATGATCTTCCCAGGCACAGAGGTGAGGCTGACAGGTCGGTAGTTCCCAGGCTCTTCCTTTCTACCCTTTTTGAAAATGGGCACAATGTTTCCCTTCTTCCAGTCACCAGGGACTTCACCTGACTGCCATGACTTTTCAAATATCATGGAGAGTGGCTTGGCAACTACATCGGCCAATTCCCTCAGGACTCTGGGATGCATCTCATCAGGTCCCACGGACTTATGTGCGTTCAGGTTCCTCAGGTGGTCACGAACCTGATCTTCTCCTACAGCAGGAGGGGTTTTGCCCTCCTGGTCCCCCTCATGCCATCCATCAGCTCGGATGGGGTGAGGAGAGAGGTTCCCAGTGAAGACTGAGGCAAAAAAGTTGTTGAGTACCTCAGCCTTCTCCTCATCTGCTGTTACCAGCTTGCCAGTCTCGCTCATCAGCAGGGGTACGCTTTCTTTAACCATCCTTTTCCGGCTGATATACCTGTAGAAACCCTTCTTGTTATTCTTTGCATCCCTAGCCAAGTTTAGCTCCAGCTGCGCCTTGGCCTTCCTGACCCCATTCCTACACAACCGGACCGCGTCCCTGTACTCTTCCCAGGATGCCTGTCCCTGCTTCCACTGCCTGTGCAGTTCCCTCTTCCTCCTTAGTTTGACCAGCATCTCTCGTCTCAGCCATGCCGGTCTCTTCCCTTCTTTGCCCGATTTCTTACACCTAGGGATCGAGAGCTCTTGCGCTCTGTGGATCACATCCTTAAAGATCTGCCAGCCCTGTTCTGTTCCCCTGTCCCTGAGGACCGTTTCCCAGGGAGTCCTTCTGACTATCTCCTTGAGGAGCTGGAAGTTTGCTTTTCTAACATAAGTGACTCTGGGGAGAATGTTACTTTCTAATTAAGACATAAAATTGTGGTTCTTCTATTATAATTATTTTGAGTCAAGTAAAAACACTATAGAGAAAAGCAGCAGAAATCTTTCAAAACTGAACTCAACCTAGAAGTATTTATCCCAAGTCCTAGGTGCTAGAGCTGGCTGCTTTTAAAGATTCAGAACTTCAGCTACCCCCAGTTTTACAGCTTTCATGTTTAGCTGTTGAATGTATATGGAGAATGAAATGTGCTTTGGGCTGGTCATTCAAATATTTTGTTTACTGAAGTTCAGTGTCAAAACTACTAAACCCCAGGATCTGTGCACACTTGAGATTTTATGAAACCTCCACATGTTTATGATGGACTCAGCCAGCCCTCAGAACTGAACTTCCTCAGATGCATTCAGCTGGGTCCTGTTTCTATTAAAATCCCTTTTGTGAAAGCAGGTGCTAACATCAGCTTATTACTAGGTAAAACTAATGAGTTGGAGACACCCATCGTGATGATGGGGTGGGCATTGAAGTCCAGTAATGGATTTTGTTGACCAAAATGTGCCATTATGGCCTCCAGTATGTGACCTGGAGGATTTTACTGCAGCTGTAAAATAGGACTTTTAAAATATGAAGCATATTTCTAAGAATTTACCGTTAGTCAAAGGTTGCTTTTGAAGAAAATACTGCAATAAAAAGTAGCTAATTGAGCAATATAAGCCATAAACACCTCAGGGAAACTCTTAAAGGACACTTTTAAAGCTGATTTCAGAAATCTGCTGGGCTTTTTTTGAAGTATTCCTGCCTCTAGCAACGCTTCTTTCAAAAGCTGACAGGCAATGAGGAGATTGGAGACAGAACTTTGCTTCCATGAAAGGAAGTGGTAAATTCCCATTGATCCCCACTGCCGGTCCACTTTCATAAAACAGGGAGGTAGAGAGAAGAACTGACAGACACTAGTGGAGTGGGGAATAGCTTTTGGGGCCTCAGGAGGCTTCATTTTTATGACTTTGTAAAAGTTAATTTCACATGAGAGAAAGGGGGTGGAGGGGAGAAAGCATGTGTTATTTTCCACTGCTCATTTTTGGATCTAGGTCTGTATGGCAATAGGAACAAAGATGATCATGAGGTTAACACATGAATTTGAGGAAATCTTGCCTTTAGTACAGCCATTAATTAAACTGGCTCTTCATCTCTGTAGGGCCAAGGCTTCACCTCTTAGTTTATGCAGTGTTTGTACCTTTTGTCAGCTTGCTTAATCTCTGCCTGCATCACCTGCAAAATGGAACAATATTTATGTAGTTCCCAGAAACCAGTTGTGGTTGCAACATTCTCTGACACCAGTGGATGATATGTATGTTGAAGATGTTATATTGTTTCCATTGGGGAGTTTTGTCAAACTGCAGATATGAACCATTAATCAAATCAGTGAATTCTAAAGCTGCTCAAGATTACCTATTCTTTTCCTCAGTCTCTCTGTTTGTCAGAGTATATTGCAAAAATGAAACAAAGTTATAACATGTACATGTTTTTAAAGTACTTCAAAGTTGACTTCACACCTCCTAAAAAATGTTTGTTAAAATTTTGCACTGTTTTAATTTTATCTTTTTATTCATTTAAAGTTTATTACTTTTACATACTGCTCCTTAATTACAGTGGGATTTTAAAGTATATTTAAAATTTATTTAGAAGTACTTTTCAATTCTCTTGAGTTCTGTTAGCAGTGCATGAACATTTTTTTGGCTAAAATTTATTCAGTTTTCATGTAATAAATGAAAAATAACACTTCCAGATGAAGTCATTTTTATGATACTGAAATATGGTGGGCAAAAACGTATTTTGAAAATGCTGACCAACACTGCTCTTTTAATGGAAAATCCTGTTCACTGTACTGTGCCAAAGTTGTTATTTGGGCCTGACTTTGCAGGTGGTCAGTGTAGTTCCTCACAGGGCCTTTTAAGATCATGGCTTTCCCTGGTGAAGCAGTTATTCTGATGATTATTTTGATGGCTCTTAACGTTGAGATGTGTAAATCGCCCAGTTTGTTTGAATTCTTTCAGTCTTTGCTTAGTACAGGAATGCAAGGAAGGTCTCTATGGAAATCATTATTCACACTCTAACAGCTGCTATGGACATATTCAGAACATAAATAGAAGTTATTGAAGCCCCTGTGATATGCTGGCTCTGGTGTGGTGGTAAATAATTCACCAGAGATTAAAGAGCTGATTTGACAGACCTGAGCAGCTATAGGGAATTGGCTGAGATATTGCCAGTGTAATTTTACCTGTATAGTAGGATTAATTATAAATCCCAATCAAGCTCCTTCTGGAGACAATGCAAGTTTCAAATGAGGCCAAAATGAGGCTAGAGATCTAGACTGAGACTTCCAATGTTACTTAAAGTATTTGGGAATTCAGATCCTACTGAGATGAGAAACTGGGCATCAAACACTGTAGGTGGCTTGCAAATCAGTCTTGAATTTTAGCAGTGGTCTTTCAGTCCTACTGAGACTTATAATAGGAGATATAAAGGCAATAAACAGGGGCTCTGACCTGAGTCTGGCATGTTTGTAAAGACAGGCTACCCAGAACACATGTGCAAAATTGCAGGCACATCCACATACTCTGCCTAATGGGTCAGCCTATTTGGCTTCCAGTGATGTACTGTCTTTATTACAAAATTACTGATTGGGAAAGGAGCTTTAATACATTAATAATCAGTGCCTTAGGCCAGGTATCAGGTGGCTTTTATTATGGCAGTCTGTGTGGTCCCACATTTAACTCCATGGATATAGAAGCGGTGAAACCACTGTCACCTTCATTTATTTTTCATATCGGATAGCTGATCTCTGGCCCATCTCTGTTGCTAAGCAGTTCCATTCTGCAGTATTTCAACAAATAGGATATTAAGAGATTTCTGGCAAGAGATGGTTAACTATTTGCATATGGACAATCCTGTTGTTAGCATCAAAGCAATTGTGATCATTCTGTCTTTATTTTAATTTTTTTTAATCAGCCCCACAAGCAACTCAGTACTGTTTGATTTTAGTGCCTGTTAGCATTGGAATAGACATCAAGTATTACTCAATTAGCACTATATATATCACGATGAATTTATATTCTGAAGGAAGCAGATAATGCCTCATCTTAAAATAATATTTAATTAGGAAAAACAGAAAACAAAATTAGAAGTGATGGTTCATTTTTAAAATAATGAAAAACAGCAGAAAGTGCTGGCCTATTTCACACAATTGGTTCTTGAGCAATGTAGTCATATGGGGCAAAGGGGACATTCAAACATTTAACACTAGTAAAAGAGAAGCATGTTTTTAACAAGACTAGTTTCCCTTTTTTATCTTTACACACAGACTTTCATGAGAGTCTCATTTTTCCCTTAGAGTCTAGTTCTCAAAGTAAGCTAGATTAATCTTGAAAATGCTCATAGAAGGTGCAAAACAGGAAGACTGATAAAAGGAAACCCAGATTTATTATTTTTTTAAATCTCTGTATTTGGGTGGCCTGGTTCATGATCTCTTAATTTTTGGTGTAGGCAGTGCAGCACTCCCTGGTGCTTTATATCTTTCTTGAGCTGTACATTCACACCAGGCCCTGGAAAATAAAATTAGCTTATTCATAGGTAGAAAACTGAAACTAAATTATTTGCTGAAGTGTTGGTGCCTGGAGGAGCAGGAGTGGGTGCCCTGCTCAGAATTTCAGCTCTTCCAGGCCCAAGTTTCTTAGGTTTTAGCAGCAGGTCAGCTTTTACCTCCTGTTTCTCATTTCATATTCAAGTTTCAGGTAGGTTTGCTTTTCTTCTCCCTGGGCTCATTTTTTCCCTTCTTTGTGGCATAAGGAGGTCCTTCAAAATATCTCTTAGCCTAAAAAGAATCCCAAGATTTTTTTACAAAGGGAGGTATTTATAGGTCTCAAACCATGTTTGAAAGAATAAAAAGTTAATCTTTTCTATCTTTATAACCTTATTGCCAGAAGTGCTGAGCTTTCTGGTGACTTCAGCTGGCTTTGGTGTGAATTGGCATGACAGTGACTCTCAAAACCCAGGCTAATTTCTTTTAATACTTAAACAGGTACCTGGTTACCAAATTTCAAACTTGAAAATGCTGGCTTTAGTTGTCTATTCTGGGGGGAGAAAACATCCTGAGGAATGTTTCATGTTCCCCAGAGTGCTAGGGGCTAGCCACTGTAGCAATTTCCTTTTCAATAGGCAGGTTAGGTTCTGGGTTAATTTCAGTTTCTTCTTTAGCTGTCTGTTTCTTCAGCTGACTCCTTGCATCCCCCCCAATTGTGCATGGCAATGCCAAAAGGTGCTAGGGTGTTCAGCACTAGATGCGCCTCTAAACTGCCCTGCTCACTCTGCTATTACATTCCTTTACAGAGGAACCACATTTGGAGCATTTGCTTGCCCCAACTCTTCAAGCTCCACTTCAGATGCACACGCAGAAGTGCCCTTTGAGGGACTGTGGTAAGGTTTGCACCTCTAAATTGATCTAAACGCTCTTTGTTAAAATAACCTCAAAGGTCAGTACTGCAGATGATACACAACTTCAAAGATAATCTGTGTATTAAAAGGCATTAGTATCTTGTCAGCGCAACAGCTTATTTCCAGATGATCATAATTAGTAGTTTATTTAAACAGCATGTTTCATAGCTTTACTTTGTCATTTTACTTTGATTAACAGGAATGAGTTTTGAAATAACTGGTGTTGCCACAGGTACAAGTTCTGACTGGTCATGTGAACTGCACTTAAACTGTATTTTTACTGCCTAAAAATAGTCTTCTAATGCTGGCAGTCTAGAGGTATGCTCCTTCAAGTGCTCGCTGTGAAGAAACTGTTTGCTCCAAAGAGATTAGTAAGCATTGGGATTGTGTGGGATTGGTGAGGCTGAGCCCACCAAAAAGAAAACCTTTGTGTGCTTTATGAATAGCTCCCATGCTGATATGGCCCAGGGCATAACAAACTTGGTGGTTTTGGCATATTATCAGTCTGTTTGAATGTGAAACTCAAAGCAAACCTTGGAGGGTGTGAACATAGATGTGAACCAAAACCACCAAAACCAGAAGAAAAGCTTGTACAACCCCATGAGGACTGAAACTAATTTTTTGTACTGTTCTTGTCTGAAAGTGAAATGCATCAAGAAGTAAAACCTTCATAGTACTGTCTTAATTAAGAATGATGCAGACATTAAAAGTTACTTCTAAAAATGTAATGATTTGCTTTGAGTGGTCAGCAGGACTACTAAGGAAGGAAAAGAGTCAAGCTTGGGGGCATGGAGGAAACCACCACCGTTTTGAGTGAGGCACACTCGATTTATGATTCAGATTCATACTAGACTTCTGCAGTTTGATTTCATGCACTGAGTGAATGAGAATCCCAAGTTCTGGACGTTTCCAGAAACCATTCCAACCAGAAACTGGATTCACTCTTCTATTGTAGGTCCCTCAATTAACAAAATGAGTTCATTTCCCTCGAATGGCCTCAATTTTTTTTTTTAAAGAAGGGAATTTTATAGTCCCCTCTTCCTTCTCTTGTTCACGCATTTCCCTTATTTGTTAGGCATTTGTATTTATCAAATATTCAAACATATTCAGGACCAGATTGCAAACTGCAGTGGAGATGGAAGTAAACTAGTTGCACAAAGAATCAATAAGCTCACTCATGCAGGTTCATCATCCACATCACAAGATTCACTAATATGCCCATAATGATTTAGTTGTGAAAAATATTATTAACCAATGACTGGGATAATTTCTTTGAGACAAAGTTTAATAATTGCATTGTGGCAACAAAAAAGAACTCCAGCAAAGATAGTACTGTACTGAGTGCTGACCACAATCAGAAAAAAAAGATAGTCCCTGCCCCAAGAGGCTTATAGTCAGTGTAGAAACTGCAATGCATGGGCAGGAAAGCACAATAAAGATGGTACTGAACACAGATATCTTATAGGCATTGTAGCAGAGTTTATGGAGTGATGTAGAAGAGAACAGTGAAGTAGTTTTACAGTTACCTTCTGTCATACATGAAAGGCCACGTGGAATAAAGTATGAGGAAGCTTTTCTGGGAGCGTAACAAGTGGGTAATGAATGCTTGCATTACAAAATAGGGGGCAGAAAGCTGTCATCATGACAGAATATGAGATGATAAAAGTAGAGTAAGACTTGTCCTTGAAGGCCTTGAAATAAAGGTAGTGTCTTACTCAAGTCCTTTCTAATAAAAGCCAATCAAAGTGGAAGAGCTATGTGAGATTAAAAAGAAAAGATCCTTTTTTCTTATTTGGTGATTGCTGTATAACTAATTACCTGCTTCTGAGTGTCCTGAAATTCCTGGGAAGTCAATGTCATAATCCCATATATTCAGAAGAGGGCAGCATCAACCTAAACTACAAGTGGGGAACACATTTAATTTAAGGATTTCAATCTAAATGGGAGAGACTCCAAAAGGTAATATACAGTTGTTGAGTTTGTTAAAATCAGAATCTAATCTGTATTCTGACATTAAGACCAAGAAAGTCCATAATCCAGAATTAAAGGAGCATTACAGTGTCTCTGCAATGACATGATAGTATTTGTTTCATTATCTTTCAATAGTAACACATTCTTCAGGGTAGTGGTTACTGCACCTTAGTTACGGTTATGACACCTACAGCCCTCTCATTACAGGTCTTTTGAAATAAAAATGGAAAAAAAATGAAAAAAAGACCAAAATTCTGCATGTTTTGTGACTAAAATGCTACTGAAGTCATAGCCATAGCTAATGCAAACTAGGTATCAATACACGTGGTGACACACTGGTCCTGAGGATCTCAGTTGGTAGGAAAACTCTCAAGGACGTTAGTTTGGCTTTGGATAAGAGATTGAGTCAGATGCAAGATTTGGACTAAAACAGGCAAATGCCCATGTAATTGCATGATGGTCTTAGGCTTAAGTGAATTAGCTGGAAGTTTTGACTGAAGGACTGAACTGAGTCCAGTGTTATTGGGTTAAGCATTCCTCATTTAGCTGCCCATGACTAATAATGCTCTGTGGGATGAGTTAAATTCTGTTCCCATTGAATGAACCCATATGAGATTTTACTCATTTTACCACAGGATTTTACTTTAACAAAGCACTTGCAAATATGCACAAATCCCACTGATGTCAGTGATGCTTACATATATGCTGAAGTGTTTTTGCTGAGAGAACTGCAAAAGGAAGTCCAAATCCTTAGGTCATCGGTACAGCAAGACTGTCAGCCTGCACATTGGGAATAGGTGATCTAGGAAGAACAAGTGTAGAAGCTTTTCTTGTAAGAGTTAATAAACGGTATTCTGAATCAGGACATGAGGAGATAAAAATGTACATTATTGCAAACACTATTGTTCTCCTGCTGACTGCATTTTTAAAGTGTCTGGCTAATTACAGGTTTTTTTCCTGGATATATTTATAGAGTTCTTTGGCTAAGGAAGGTGCATCATATTTCATTTGATTCCTTTCTTGAAAGGTAAAAGAGCTGCAACATGTAAGCTGTTCTATTTTGTGAATCTCAAGGTGGGTTATTTAACCTTGAATTATGTGTCAAAATCCTGTTTCAGCATAAAGACTGCATATGTATACGCTTAATGAATAAGACCCTAAAGGTTTATAAAGAACCTAAGTTTATATACTCCATTAAATATGATCTTCACAGGCTAATTAGTTAGAAATTTCACCCCTGCTTATAGTATACACCATTTTATGGTCAATAACAGTAAAATCCATGTAAACTGTGCTCTTTATTAATAAACATTATGTGTTTCTGGCTTTCAAATAAGGAAATGGATTACTTGTTTTTCTCTTGTGGCTGGACTGCTGGCATAGTAAAATCCAAGCAATTAAAATTGTGGATAGATCACTTCATGTGAGATATGAAAGCTGTACAGATAATTTTGTTTTCTGTAAAAATAAGGACACTGGTACTGCAAAGAAAACTTAGCTCAGCAATATCCAACTTCAGAGACTTTAGGGGGGGTCCAAGGTCTCTGAGGATCAATATTGAATAGTAGGACTTTCCCCTGTATGTTACAGGTTTGGATCCAACCAAGATTAGTACTAACTAGGAATGGTTGTTAGCTACTTGGTTTTGGATAGGTTCTGTCCAGTTTTTAGTGGTTAACGCATGTATCTCTAAAACCTCCTCTACAAATGGCACTGTTGACCTTGCTAACTGAGACACTGAAAAGGAGTGATCCTGGATGTGCACCACCCTCCCCATCCCTGCAGGGGCCTCTCCGGGTTAGCATTTGAAACAAAATGGTGAAATGAATGATCTCTATGGAGCTGTAAACTTATGTGATAAGCTGTTGTTCTGCCAACGCACACAAACATGATCATCCTTTCTATTCCAGTCCAGGAGCACCCCAGATGATGTGTACTTTGGGGATGTATATAAATGATCAACTCATTTTAATTTTTCAGCTAATAGGATTTTCAGTTTAAGCCAGCAGAAATTATACCAGTGACCTAACGTTTGTACCCCTTATTTCCCCATAGAGTGACATTACTGAAACAAAATGGCCACTCGTCCTAGAGTGACAGGTTTACTATGTACAGTAACAGGCACCTATGTTGTATACAAAGACCTACAAATGCATGGCAGATAACTAATATATTAAATAAAGTTCTCTTGTGTTAGCAGTCTCTTCCTTAGCCACAGTCTATAAACAGATGCTGAAAATATTTTGATAACTTAGAAAAATCAACCTAGTAGTTCCTGTGGCTGTGAATAAGAATTTAGATTGCCTTTGTACTTGACAAATGTAGTCGTTTAGCACCAAAGGGAGACTTTGGACTAGATGAAGAACAACTGATTTTCTGCAAAGAGCTTGTCATATTGGCCCTGTCTGAAGAAAGCAGAATTTTCAATCTGTTATGAGTATGGTTTTGTTTAAAATAGTAAGGCTAGCAGATAGTGCATCTCCCTTCTCCCTCCAAAGATGTTTCCTGAGCACAAAACATAATTCTTAGATATATGGAAAAGTATGTGAGCCAATATCCAGCTGAGAAATAATCGCTTCAATGCTTAGAAACAGAGCTGTTAGGTGTAGGAGACTTCCCTCTGTGCTGGGTATTCCATTCTTCCATTTTCTTTTTTATCAAGTACAAAGTGTATTTAGAAGGACACCAGTTCAGGAAACTTTTCCTACTTTTTTCTGTCTTACAGCAGTTCCTTTAAAATACCTATGCTGAATTAACTTTATGCATCACATTTATTGCCAAGTTGGGGATCCTGGGAAGTATGAAGGATGCATTAACCTTTTCCCTGAGTGCTTTTCCCTAAGAAACTTTGCAGTCCCTGGAGCATCTGTGGATACTTTTTTGCGTTACTTCTTCCCTAGGCTGTACAATGGCCAGTGATGGCAGAGCTGACCCATGTAGAAATAAATAGTTCACTCCTGTGTGCTAGGGCAGTACCTAGTTGTGAAGCCAGATTTTTTTTTCCAGAGTTTAGTTCAGATTCATGTCTGATCAGTTCTCAGACAGGCATTGAGTATATCCAGGTGCTGTGAATATGAGTGAAAGGGCCCTATGTGGTGGATGGATGTATGACATTCTGCAGATGAAGGGCAAATATTGTGCCCCTCATGCCCTCTCCTTTCTGTATCAGTTTTTCTTCCTCTAAAAAAAACTCTTCTTCTGATCATTCATATTTTTAGATGCACTCAGACATATGCTATTTGTTTTCTCAAACTCCTATGGCTGTTCCTGGCCCCTTAATCTCACAGGTACCTAGCCTTTTTCAAGTTCTTCCCCAGGCCATGGGACCTAACTACTGAAGTCCTACTGTATTCCATATGCTACTGGAGCCACCTAGTTTAGAGAATCTAGAAACATAACACAGGCATAGGCAGAACATAGCTTTTTTCAAAATACAAGCTTGGAATGGGTCATTAACCAAGTTGATTTTATGTTCCTCAGTTTTAAAGGAAAGCTGCTGCTTCTGAAAATGTGTTTCCAAAAGTAAATCACTTTTTCTCTAGAGAAGCAAAGGGAGGTGTTCAGATCACAGAGCTGAACTGTGATCTACAAGAGAAATTGTCTCAGTGTGCTAAAATGTAGGGGCTGTGAGCTTGAGTGAATGCATTTGTTGCTGAACATGAAAGCAAAATCATATTGCTACTTGGATGATGGATTTCGCTTAGTAGGCAGCCACCATCTTGTTTACACAGAAATCTCAACCATTAGTGTGTATGCAAGCTGCTTATGGTTGGCTGGTTGGCTTTTAGCAGAGATGACACAAAGAAGAAATGAGACATATATTGGATTGAGGTAAGCAATCTCTATTACCACAACTGTATTACTGACCTATGTTTAATTGCTCAACATTTATGAGGTTCATAGTTTATTGTCTTTCTTGCCACACAATAGGCTGGGCAAGTTAAAAAAGCTCCAAGTTTCAAAGGCTAGAGTTTTGGGTGCCTGCCAGCGCTGATCTGTTTAACAAACAGGCAGCAGGGTGCTTATTAGTAGGCTGTGGTTTGCAAACCATGAAGCCTGTGGGGACAGATGCACTGATCAAATAGTGAATCTATAGATCAGTAAGCCCATTAGATGAAAAAGGGGAGCACCACTGAGTATAAATATATTTTTCATAGGCTTCAATTAGGCCACCATAAATGACTCTTGTAACTCTTTCTGTTGACCCAGCAGTCTAAATATTAAACATTAGTATAAGCAACATTTGTTCCAAATTGCCTCTCTTAGAATTTCCCAATGACTTATAATTACATAGTACTTGGTAGTAAAAGAATAAGTGCTAAATTGCTCTTATTATTTCTATTTATTTCAGTGTAACAAATAGTGCCTACTCACAACTCAAGGTGCTTATATATTATTCATAAAAGCACAACAAAAATTGGCAGTGAATCAACCACTGCATAAGGCCAGGTGATTAGCTGGTCTGAATCGGCATGGCTCTATGGAAGCCAAGATCAATCTATGAGTACCCTGAAGTCACTGGGGCTATCAAAATTTCTAGTTGTTAAGGATCCAGCCAAAGGACTCTGTAAATGACATTTTACCCCTTTAATTTTGCAGTTTCAGTTGGAACAAATGAAGCAGCAGTCAATGAAACTTCAGCCATGAAGTTTCCAAGAGCAGATTTTACCATTTTAATTACTTGGACTTCTCTGATGATTGATTTTTTTTCAATTGTTTCAGCCTGTGAATCATTTGTGAATTCTTTGTGATGACTGCTGCTAAAAGTAGTTGATTTTCATGCTGTACCTCGTCACTTAAGTCATGTGGCAAGGTTCTCTCTTCCTGACTGTGTACCTGCTGAACCGATGGTACTTCCATGACTTGAGCATGCCCAGTCCCGCTCCTTTCTATCAATGTTCTCGTGAACATGGTTTTACTCTTATAAATGTTTGCAAGGAGAAAGTGAAAGATGTTGTGATGACACTAAGCCATCATTTTTGTCATGCAAAAATCTGTGAATTCTTTTTGTAGTGAGTACCCAATTCTGGTTTCAGTTGTCTCCTCCAGGAAAGATCAGTAGAAAAGAAAGACCTGAAAGAGTAATTTGAAGGTCTGTTCAAGATTATTTATGTAATAAAGAGGAAAAAGAAATTAATTTCTGCAGCTGAGAATCTTCTGTTGAAAATGCTCAGAGGCATAGAACAAAACCAAAGTACTCTCTTCTCAACCTCTTTCCAATCTGTTGACAGCAACTTCTCTTTGTTTTCCTTCTGTTGAACAACTCAGGGCTGCCCTAAATTTTGAGTAAAAAAAAAAAAAAAAAGGCAGTATTCTTCCAACTATTGTCTCAAGCTTTGTGTGGTTGATGTGAATTAACTTTGTTAGGAGGTACTGGTTGTTGGCAAAAAAGTCTTCCTAATCTGTGCTTTCCATGCCAACAAAAGTGACGTGCTGCACCGGTTTGTAAAGGAATCATTACAAATAGTATTATCAGAAAAACATTTAGTTTCAGGTCTTTGCGCACCACCAGAGAAACACATATTCACATAATATAAAAAGTGATCAGAACCCATGGCTTGACTTTGCAACTTATCAGTTTGAATCTATTTAAAAGTCTACAAGGACCTTAGCGGCCTGCAGCTTTATTTTGGGTCTCACACACTAGTAAGATACTTATGTACATAGCAAGTGTTACGTATTTCAGTAGTTCCATGCTGATGTGCCAAGGAGAGTGGTGTGTTTAAAATTCAATGTGTCCTTCTATTGCTTAGGCTAGTGCAAACTGGGGTTTTGCACTAGTGGACGTGAGAGCGTGTTCAGCCCCAATGTCACCAGCTCAGCAAAATTTAAAAAAAAAGTCAGGTTGGCATTTTCAGAATGTGTGATTTAATTATTTGGATGTTTCTTACCCTTCAATTACAATTCTATGTTAAGTCATATCATCTAAGGGCTACATTAGCTCTTTTTTAGGTAGGAAACCAGAGTCTATTGTTCTAAGACTAAATTAGGACTAGAGGCCAGATTAATAAATAATATGATTCACTTTCCAGAATTCTTAAATGTCACTAGGCAAGTATACATCTGTGAGGTTTATTAGCCTCATTATTCCTGTGCAGAACTAACATCTAAGAGCACAAACAGGAACTGAAAAAGAGCCTAATGCCAATGCAGAAAACCTACATACCGTTGAATATAGGGCAATCTAAAACCCAGGAATCTATATTACAAGCATCTTTATTTTTCAAGCTCTAGCACTCCGGGGAAATGCAATTACTCTGTGACCCTTATATTAAGTTGATCCTTAAATTAAGGTATTTGGTTCCCATTTTCTCTTTTTGAGGGCCAAGGACTATAACCCAGCCAAAGCAACCACTCACTCTTCCATGCGTGTGAGCACTGATAATCCTGCTCCCCAGTCCAGTTTACAAGAAATCTGTTTTCAAAGCCTGTGAAGTTTCAGATGCATTGAGTGGGAGAAGGGTAAGAGCCAGTAGACCTCACTGTGTTGGCATCCTTTCCTACAATATTCCCAGAAAGAACAGGAGGAAACAACTTTCTCTTTTTTTGTGTGTGTGTCAGAGGATGCCTGTAGCTGGAGAGACTCTGCCTGCTTATATACAGCTGGAGTAATAGGAAGTCCTTACAAAATGGCTGTGTAGGAGTTAATGCTTTCCAGTGACCCTGGCCCACTGAAAGGTGTCCTAAATAAAAAGCAGTAATAGTTTTTTCTTTGCTAGAATGTCTCTTCAGAATAAACAAGAGAATATTAATCCCACACCTCCATGCCAATCTCAATACTTCTGGCTGTGGCCAGCAGTTAGTCCAGTATGGGAAAATCTCAGGTGCAGTGAGTGAGTGATTCAGATATTAGCTCAACCCATAGTCTTTCTCCCATTTCAGGTCTTGTTTGTATGCCCACACCAGCAAAGGGACAGAACTGTTTGGACTGCTCAGATAGAAAAGTCTTACACTCTGGTAAAATTTGCCATAGTGTATGTTAACTCAGACTGGCTAAGCCAAGTTAACTTCCATGATTTAAAATGCCAGAGGAAAAAGGCATCTTGGATTTTAACTTGGTGTAGTACTTGCTATGAGCTACAAGTTCCTCAATTATCTGTTACTTTAACTGATAACCTCAGTTAAAATCTTAGTTGTCTTGGGTTTGCTGCTATTACAGTCTCAGGTAGGAAACTACTGTAGTCTCAGGTAGGAAGTTCCAGCAACCCAAGGCAAGAACCTTTTCTTTTTTTCTTTTTTTAAATTTCTTTTTTTCCCCCCTCTGGTTGGACATATTTGAACTTGATTTGCTAAGGATTATTTGCAGCTCCCAAGGGTTTTTGCTGAGTTTGGAGATGCTCAGGACTTCTGAACTTCGAATCTTTAATGATGCATGGGAAAACCAAGAAAATATTGACGCTCTAAGAGTGTCACATGCTGCATGTCTGTAGAGAAAGAAAGATGAAAACTCTTTTCTTCTACTAAACCAGTGGATTATTGATAATGCCATGAAACTGGACCAATGTTTTCACAAAAACAAGTCTCTTTTTTTGAATTCACGCCATCTTGCTTTGCCTCAAATGCTCTATTTGGCTTAAGTTCAGCAGGGGTATTAGGGACTGCTGCTAGCTGAATGCAGAACAAACTCTCACAGCCAAAATTAAGAACAGTGCTGTCTTCTTCAGGGTTTTTAAAACCTAATTAAAGTAAATACTTTGGAATGATTAAAAGGCACACACCATTTTAAGATAAAAGTTTATTATAGTTAAAAAAGGAAGCTCTGTAATTTAAAATGGAAAGTTTATGAAGCTTCAGGATAAACCTCAGCTAGGAAAAATAACAGGTTTCAGATGTTCCAGATATCATACGTTAACCCCAAATGATCGTTCTATAACACCAGTTTCCTTAGTCCACGGTGGTCAGAATTAGAACACCCACTCTGCTTAAAGGCACAATGCTTGCTCCAGTCAGCCATTAATCACCCTGTTCCTGTCCCACACCAAGGCTCCAAGCTTCACAATTTAAAAAGGAGATGTCTGTGTATCTGTCCCAACTAGATCTAACTTCATCATATCTGGGCCTGCTTTGAGCAGGAAGTTGGACTAGAGATCTCCTGAGGTCCTTTCCAACACGAACGATCCTAGGGTTCTAATAAAAAAAAAAGACTGCTTGAACAATACCTAATGAGACCAAACAGCTAGGAAATGGTGTATTTTGCAAGATTGTTAGTATTCCAAGTAATGTCTGTGTATGACAGAGAAAAGGAGAGAATATTCAAATGTTATTTACTCAAGAGTAGCTGTTATTTAATCTACAGAGTCAGATTTATTTGGATAGTTACTATAATTAAATTCCAACTGACTACTAGAAACATATTGAAAGTTAACAACTATGTAATAAACTTTCTAAGCAACAATTAAGTGTGTTGGGGAGACAAGTCTACAAATCTTTTAAAGGTGCTATCAGAAAGGAGACAGAAAAGATAATATCAGAAAGCAGTATAGTTGAAAGTAAGGGATTAAATTTTAAAAATCAGTCTTTGTTTTGTCCTTTTGGGAGCACCCTCCTGAGAGCATGCAATAAAAGACAGCGCAGGAGGCTGTTAATGGAAGGACTCACTGTTTGAGGCTTTCAGTGTGCTGTCGTTGACATCTCTCAAAACACATCAGCTGGAGTCTACTCGCTGTAAGCAAAAAGGAGTAGTTAACAGAAAATTTCTATTAGGTAGGCTACTTAAGGTATTTCCTCATTTAGAATTTACTCCCCCAGCTTAAACCACTGGTGCCTACCATTTTTAAGGCTCTGGCAAAGTGCAAAGCCCATTTCTCTTTTTTTTTTCCGCTCAAATATATACTGCTTAAGCGAAAACCACCTCTCCTCTTTTAGCATCATACCTGCTGTTCTATTAGGCCTGAACTATTCTGTTTCTACAAGTGATACTCAATGAAAAGCTATGATGAGACCTTCTAGTGGTAGCCATTCAGCTTGTTTACCTTACCTTTCTTCAGGAAGATCTGGCAAGATATGTAATTTGTTCCCCTTCATATATACTGTTGGGATAATGTTTGTTTCCCTAGCTCACTTCTTACTTGGAAACAGTTAGTGTTTCTGTATGGTCTTATGGTTGCCACAGGTGTTTTTTTCCTCCCCCTTTGAAGCTCAGAAAAATTACCTAGGCTAAGAAGCATTTTTTCAGGAGTGGGACTTTATGAATGACATGCCATTTTTCAACAGGTTTTTTGTGCTCATTTTATTGCCCTTCCTCACTGGTCATTCCATTGACTCTGCATAACTTAATCCTGTGACTGCTTGTCATTGGGCATTGTACTTATTGTGGTGAGGGACGTCTTCACAGTAGTGAGCATCTGTAGGATTTGGCCTTCAACGTGTGATGTCCTTGTGGTTGCAATGTTGTCATTCCATCTTTTGCTTCACACACTGTACCATTTTTATAAGCAGTAATCCAAAGCAACCCTTTGCAGCTACAGAATTCAATAATATGTTGTCACCAATCAATTACAGAAACACACAATATTCAAACACACGATTTGTGTCATTATTAAAGTACAATAAACTCTCTTACTCAGAGGATAGTAATAGCAGATGAGATTTTTACAAAAGATACGTTAAATCCCCAGAGCCCAATCAAAACAGCCTCTTTTCTGTCTTTTTCCCTTTGTTAAAAGCTTCCTCTGCTCTTTTGAAAGAGCTTTCATTCTTCCGTAGAGAATGCCTCAATTTTAAAATCATCACAGTAGATTCATGTCACCCATATTTTAGATTCTCTCCCATAAGAAAAGAGAGAAAATTCTTCATCTGTTAAGTCTTGACTGGTAGTTAGCTCCCTCTGCTTCTTTCTAGTCCAGTCATTGCATTCCTGCTGTTTCTTTCTGTGTTGCAGTCCTTAGAAAATATGCTGCAAAACTACAGTCTTGAAGAAAGGACACACACCGTGCCAATACGAACTTCATTTCAGGATCAGACCTCAATCACCTGAAATGTCTTATTCAAACTTTTAAATAAATGAACCTAACCTGTTTCTGGGCACACTGCTTTATACAATTGGTTAAGTAAGATCCGTAAGTCAGCACATCCTGACCTATTGTGTCCACTTCCCAAATGAACTTTATGATCCATGCCCCTCCTCTTTGCCAGCCATGATGAACAGTTATTAAATGTGGATATTAAAACACTTTCTAGCATGAGGAACTTGGATGATGAACCCTGGAGATGGTATAATGCGCTTCTCAACCAGCTCCCTTAAACTGATGAAGGTATATATTAAAAGTACAGCCAAACACTAATATTTCTTGGCTAAAACTGATTACCAGATTGAGCTTTTTAAAGTATATGCTAATACAAATAGCTGCTCTGAAGACACTTCTGTGATTATCCAACCAGGTTACCCATAATTTAGCACTGGAAATTCTCCCAACTCAGAGGGAAAGAAAAAAAAAAGACTTATAAAGCAAAAGAGCAAGTAGGCTATCAAATGCTTATTCATAGTTTTATGGTTGATTTATTTTACAAATTGTTCTTCATTCTTGTTATATTTTCCAACTATTTGATCATGGGAGGATGTGATGTATCATTGCTAGTATACATAGTGGATGGTATAGTAAGGCCATTGCTATGTAAATGAATCTGTATAAACTACTGAAAAAAGGATCATCTGCTTTGATTTGAATTTAGATTAATTCCTCATCAGTCAGAGAACCCTGGAAACTTGTGTTGTGCACTTTTGTTTCATGACTGGTGTATTTATTTATATTTAAAGGTTACACATAGTATAGGTAAAGATTTCATCCTCTGCTTTGTTGCGAAACATGCAATATTAAAGCCTCCTGTTTTTCTCAGCATGAAGGTGTTACTGGTATCACAATTTGGATGTGCCTGTCAGAAGAAATTACACTGAGGGACCCTTTATAATTTTTTTTTTTTTTTAATTTGACCATTCTCAATTAAAGAGGGGTCTTTGGAAAACTGCCTGCTTGTCCTTCACCTACATTTTTCAGGAGGCAAAGTTCAAATAATTTTCACAACTGTTGTAAGCTCCAGTTGGAGGCTGTGCATAAGCATGTTCAGAACAACTAATAGGTTAGATCAAAGTTAGAAGTACCTTTCATCTCCCCATTTCACAACAGGAGAAAATCACATGGAAGCACTCTGCAGCTCATGAAATGTGATGATGTTACTGTTCGGTACCTATCACTACATATTTTTGTAGGCTGCTCACTTTAATTCTGAAACTAACCTCTTCATATTTTGTCCTCAAAAGAAGTCAAACTCCTCTGTCTCTTGAAAACCCACTTACAAGCATAGGGCCTCTCAATCTTTCTTCCAAGAATAGCTGCTGTGCTTTCATAGTACTCAAGGAAATGCCTAAAAACTAGAGGAAAAACCCCTCCAGCTAGCCAATCTCTAGCTAGCCTACTTTAAAGGACCTAGCCAGATCCTTCCCTCAACGGCTTGCTTAGCAGACAGTTTAGCTGTAGAGAGTCATCTGTCTGTAGTTTAATGAAAATGTGAGGAATAGAGGTTCCTTACAGACTGTTTTTAGAAAGCCAGTATTGTTTGATGAAAAGTTAACATAACCATTACAAATGTCTCCACTCATTGTTAAATTAATTTTCTAAACAGCTTATCTTGTTAATGATAATCTCTGTGTTTATGCTTGATGGTACTATATTTTTGGCTACAATGTTTCTTTAAGGTAGCTCATCTATTCATGTACAAGTCAGTTGTAATCAGCAGATGCCGCATGAGCGTGTCACCTGTCAGTTATGGTTCTCTTAAGGATCATTACATTTTGATGCTTTGACACTATGAGTCTTTGGTGAAACAGCCTAATAAATAAGATACAAGTAAATAAACTGGATATAAAAAAGCATCAACATTGATGATAACAGAATTTTTCTAGACTTATTTTAGTATTTGCTTGAGGTGGGCCAGATTGGGTTTTTGGACTATAACAACTGTAGCATTGTTTAGAAATTATCTTTCTGAGCAGTTTTGCATGATTTATGCTGAATTAACTAATGAAGTGTAATTTTCTCTGCATGTAATTTTGTATAATCAGATAATAAGCACAGTTAAAAAAATTGGCACATACATCGTGTTTTCAGGGGTGCAATGTAGTTTTAACAGCACTTCATGACCTGCTGTGAATTAGTGTGTGTCTGAATGGGACTGAGGACTGTTGTATCCGTGGGATCTCAAAACACTCTACAGTACCACACATTTTTTGAAGTAACTTGATATGAACTGGGAACAGAACGCTAATCAAGAGGCTTCTGAGTGTTCAGCTTTATCCACTTGACTCCTGTATCTCTCATGGTCTTAAGCATAAGGAGTTTTATTGATTTCTTGCTAACAGCTTTGACACAGTTCATGTTATCAGCAGTGCTTGCTATGTTTGGGGTGGGCATCAAAGTATATGTCTACAGCAGACTGAATGGAAAAGCATAGTTGCTCACTTCTCCACCTTACAGATTCATAAAGAGAGCTTAGGTTAAGGAAAGACTCCCAGTCTTTATTCCTTTGTTCTGGAATCCTGGTGGCTTTTTTACTAGCGATAGAGAAGAGGTGGTATTTATATCTGAGGAAAAGGTCCTAGGCAACCTACACTGTTGGCTTTGCTTTGAGAAGTGGTGTTGGACTAGGTGATATCCAGAGGTGCCTTCCAACCTCACCCATTTGGTCATTCCTTACCAAGGAGTAGGACTGATCAGTCAAGAGCAAGAACTTCTTTGAACAAGTACTTGTCAGTCTCTTGAGAAATACAGCTGAAGAGATGAGTTTACTGTCTGCAGTCCTCAGCAGTACCAGTTATGCAACTGGAAACCTTTCTTCACACAGAAATGCTATTGCTCTTCCATTCATTGAATTACCAGTCTTCTGGAGCAAGTTTTCTTGAAGTGTTTTAATTCAACTCTATACTTCAAAGTGGCAGGAGCTGATTTTAAGCTGTTTTAATTAAATTTGAAGTGGCCTATATCAAGCTGGTAAGAGAAAAGTGAGCCCCAAAGAATAGCAATCATATGTTGCTTTGTTTTTTGTATGGGAAGGTAACACTTGCAAAAGTTGAACTTAGTGGCCACATGAGAACTAGGAGTCAAAAGCAGAACCTCTTGGCTGCCATCACAGCCAGGAAGTATCAGCCATTATTATTTACAATGCCTTGTATGGTAGAAGCTATGTAGCAACAGCAAGCAAGCCCCTTTTTTGCTTGGCATTGCAAAAACAGAGGAGAAATCATGATTGCTGCCACAGAAAGCTCCGTCTAAATATCTGTAATTATGTAGACCAGTGTCCGCAGGATGTCATGAGAGGCTTGCCCTTTTGTACTAGTTTTATGAAAGAAATTTATTTCCTTTTATTATAAATCAATGCTTTTGTTTCTACAGTTTATTTCTCAGAAAAAAGTACCATAAAATAGGTCAGAGGACGAAAAAGAAGGGAAGTTCCTAGACCTGAAAAGAAAATAATTTTGGTTTATGAAAGCTAGTTATTTGTATTTTTCTATTAATACAGGCATGAAGTTGTTATTCTAGAGCACCCATTAGACATCTTATATGTACCCCATGGGTTTGGAGAGTAAGACTATTGCCCTAAATATTAAGATTGGAGGAACTCTGCTTTAGTTTAAGTTTGGCACTCTTTTGATTTCACGGCTAGATTAGCATGTTATGGAGTAGATTTGGAACCTTTTCAGTGACACCACCAGGGAGCTTCCTAAGAGAAAATGACAAGTTCATTGCTGAACTGAAATGCTATTACAACCGGAACTGTTGCAGTAACTGTAGTGAAGTAACCCAAGTCTTCTAATTATAAATCCCATTTTGTAGGGACTTCAAAGTCTGAGAGACTTCTACCTTGACAATTTTATATTCTTCCATAGCAGACCTCAGCACAAAGGTGACTGTATGGAAAATTTGAACAAAAATACTTCCATCACATTTGTGGAGAGAGAGAATGAATATATTGCATAAGACAGAAATGACTGGAAGACTTTAACTAATTTACAGGAACATAATGTCCTCAATTCCAGGGAAAGGGAAATATGAACTTGATGGTGATGAGGGCAATCCTAAGTGCTGATAGAGCAACAGTACTTGTAAGTTTCCTTCTGTAGAGTCCTCTGCTCCTTGGATAGGATTACTTCATAACTCTCTGTTTCACCCCAAAACACTTGCAGTTTCCATACTTCCGTTAATAGGAATTTAATACTAGAGGGATGTGATCTATTCCAGATTAACTCCTCTTCATATTTCCAAATTGAATGCCATAGCAGGAAAGGGTATCCAGCTTGGCATATAGAGTTGTGCTGGTGATTTTGATTTAAATAGGAATTGGTTAACTGACCTTAGGAAACAGCCACAAATTTATATCTGTGGAAGTCTAAGGAGTCTGGCTTAAACAGTGGTAACCACTGTTGGCTTATCAGTAATTGTTTCTGTTTCTTGTGAGCCTGGGAGCTTGTAGAGTTTCAAAAGTGTGTAGCTACATCCTGAAAATTCATTGAAGCAGGTTACTGTTTTCTTCCATATCTCTGCAAAGCCTAGCACAACAGTTATTCCATACTTTGGGATCCTTGCTGATATGGCTGTACAAATGAATAGTTGGCAACAGCTGGTTTGCTTGCATTTGAAATTAGTAATTCAGACTAAGTGCCTGGGGTGTTAGTACGTATGTGTGGCTGTGTGAAATACAGGGCAGACAAGACAGAAAGGTGTTCATACTGCATTTACAAATAGTATTTGAATGATCTGGGGTATGAAGGCATAAGCAGACTGAGCAAAGGCATATGCGATTCAAACTTCTGTTGCAAGGGTGCATGAACCTTGCCTGTGCTTTTTGTATGTAATAGCATTTGGATTTTCCATCTGCAAATGTTCATAATTCATTTGAAGGAGAAGTCTTTTAACTGTGCTGTTGTTGAAAACTGCAGGGATTCTTTTAAGGAAAGGATATAGTTATAAGGCTGTGGTTAAAATCTTACTAAATACTGGTATATAACTGTTTATCTGGGTGGAAAGAGAACTGAGAGTACAGCCTCTTTGTTCTCATTGGAAACCCTCAAAAATCCAGGGTCAAAATTGCATTGCCTCAGGCCTATGTGCAACTGATGGACCTGTGCTAACATGGAGGTCTGCCTCTGAACACCCGTGTGCAGCAGCAGTCCTTGGGGACAATGTTTTTTCACAGAATGATTTTGTACTGCTTCTTTAGTGTTGCTGGACCCATGTAGTTGCTCCCTATCTCTACTTACTAGGAAGGAGAAAGTCACTGTGGTTTTAAAGTACTTCAAGGCAAATTAGCTTGCTTTTCCATGGTTAGAGTTTGCTTACTGGATAAAGCAAGCCATTGGTAGCAGTGAATATCAGCCACTGGTGCAACCACAAACAGTATAGCTGCAAGCTTTGGCAAGAGCGAACCTGGTTCAGCCTCATTCACTCCTGGCTCTTTCTGTCAGTAAGGATTTTATTATAGGTCAGTGCTTATGCTTATCAGCCTTCGCTCTGTGGACCCTTGGTGGTCTTTAAAAGTGTGACAAAGGCCCGCATGTGTACCTTTTCCCACAAGCAAAGAAAAAGAACAACAGAAAAGAGAGGTAAAAGAGTGAACCCTTTCAATTTTGTATTGGTTTGTAAACAGAGTAACTTTGCACAGGATGATGCTTGTGCTTCCCTTGCTCCAGGAGTTAAAAAATATTTCTAAATTTTGAGAAACTCTGTACTAGAGATTTCTAATATTTAAACAGCTCTTTCCAGCTGTGGATGTTTTGCCACAGAGATTATATTTTAAAACAGGTGTACGTGTGCGTATGCCAGGAGGCACAGAGATTGATAGGACCAAGACCAGCTGGCAGCTCAGTGGCAGAGAGAAGTTTCCTGATGCCTGCCACCAAAATGCCCCCTTTCTCCAAAGAGGATCTGAAAGTGCTCCACCTCTTGTGTGATCAGTAGCCCTTTAATCTCTCTGCAGACTGGACAGTGGAAGACATTCCAGTTCTCTGCCTGTCTCCACAAACAAACACAATTCCTTACCCTCACCATGCCTTAGTCCCTATGTGGAGGGGCCATTAAGGGCAATTCAGCCCACATTGTGTATGTGATTTTTGGTTTCTCAGATGAGGCTGCCAAAGCAGGGAACAGTTAATGCCAATTACAGTTAATGCCAATTACAGTCGTGGCTTTTGTGTGAAGAACATTAGTCCAGTAAGAGCTGTCCTGGGACCACCAAGCTGTTTTACAGAAGCCAGCAAACAAGCCACCCAATGGAAATCGTTTTCAGTCTTGAAAGTACAGTGTCTTGCCAGAGTCTTTGGAAAAGCTCTTGGAAATGCAAACTTTCTGTGTATGTTGAAACCAAGAAATTCCTTTCAAGGCCTTGGTGATGTCTCCACCTCGGATTTTTTTTTTCTTATAATGCACTTCTGTTTTTTCACGAGTGCTTTAAAATGATCTTCTAAATGTGATTAAATTGTGTATGTGCTTGAGGCTTTCATGAACAAAACAGATTTTAAAGTGACTTTTCCTGTTAACATAAAGTTAAATGTAACGAAGAGGCTGTGCCAGAGTGTGCTGTGTGAAAACCTCTGTGCCAGGTAGGTTCACATTTCACCAGGGTAGCATTAATTTCTTTCCACTCCTCAGTTTACATTTCCAAACATATCAGTACACAAGTGCTGGAGGATTAATTTTACATCTTGTAAAGAGGTTAGCATTGTTCATGATAATGCACAGCCTTTGTTATAATTACAGCAAGTCATGGGAAGGTTCAACTATTTCATTAGCTGACTGAAAACAACGAAGTCTAAAGTTTCATTAAAATCAGATGTAATACTTGCATTCCAGGATTAGTTGGAAAGTAATAGGAATAATCTAAGCCATAATATCCCAACTAAGGCTAAGCTGTCCTAATCATATTGGGGATCATACTGCAGTGATTCTGCATTAAAATATGTCTTATCACAGTCCCAGCCTCTGGATGTAATCTCCAGATGTGGAGAGTTGCGGCAAGATGATGTGTGCTTTGCTTATGAGAGCATATATGTGGAGCTCTTTCCTGCAACCAGGTACTAGGTTAAGGAGCTGACTTCGGTACCTTGGTTGTATTTTTGTCACAACTTAAGCTGTCACAAATGGCAGCTGAAGTGCATGACAGATTGCCTGAAGATGCACCAGCATTTTGTGGGCTCCTTAGTTTGGAGGCTGTGCAGAGCTGATGCGGGGATTCCCTCTCCAATTAATTTCTCCAGGAAATAATTGTGGTGGTGTATAGAAGTGAAATACAGCATCCTGATGATTACTAATGGTCATATTTGGCTTTTCATTTCTTCTTGCTCAAAGGAACAAAGTTGGGCAACTCCTCCCCCAGAAAATAAACAATATGGTTTGATCATAGGTACTTTACGTTTAAAAGTCTGGAACTCAGTAGCAGCTCCTGATGGTAAAGAAAGGGGGATCTGATTGCTGTTATCCCAAAGAAGACAGTCACTTGACTAGCAGCAGTGCTCAGTGCTAAGCTTCTAGCTCCCCTTTCTGGACAGGGAGTCATGCCCTTCGCACTATTGTAAGCAAAAGGGGTACACAACTGAAAGGTTATGATGGACTCTTCCAACTGGATTTCTTCTGCGTCACTTTCTACTAAACTGAGGCAAGAAATGTGGTTAGTGGTTAAGCCAAAAAACATAAACAGACAACTTTTAACAGGTCCCTACCTGTAACAGAAGAGAGCACGACCTCTGGTTACCCCATCCCCATAAAGCAGGCAATAAATATTTGTCCTGATTTATTCTTCCTTACAGATGGTTTGGCCTGTTGAAAGGCAAGATTTTAAAATAAAGGAAGCAGAAGGATTTGGTTTGTTCCTTATATTTAAAAAAAGAAGAAAGTCTTACCCAGCCTGAAAGGCCAGGCTATACTTGTAAAATGAATAAAATAATTGCACATAATCTAAGAGAAAAAGATGGATCCCTTTAAATGTGTTGTTTGCGTTTTGAATATTTATTTAACTTTAGTAGCTAACACAGTGGAGGAAAGAAGCACTTGTTAGAGAGTGGAGAACAGTGTCTGTTAAGTCGTAAAAGCTCTCATTCTACATGTTCTGAGGAAATCCCATGAAACAGGGAAGTTAGATCACCATATCATGCTTAAAATTAAAGGCCATTCTGATAGGAAACACAACAGCCACAGCAACAATACAATGACATTTGAAATGCAGCAAAAATCAAGAAACTCATGACCAGCTTTCAGCTCTCCCTCTTAACAGGTGTGTTATGACTGAAGGGCTTGGCCTTACTGTCTGTTTTCTATCAGTAAGCCTCAAATGCCAAAGCAATGGAGGGTAATACAATTCACAGTCCATTGGCTTTACCTAGAAGAGTTCAGTGGAAAACCTACTGAAATCAAGAGAAAAAAATCTGAGAGACTGCAGCGGCTTAAATCAGATCAAAATTCTAAAACCTAGGGGCTGGAACCTTGCCTGTTTGTTAGTTCTTCAGCAAAGCAGAATGAAACACAATCGAGCAAGCTGTTCCTGAACTTCAGCTGGACAATACACCCCACTTTGGATAGATATGAAGGAGGCTGTAAATGAAGAGAGAGTACAGACAAAACCAGTCTTTCCAGTGGTAGCAAAGAGTCTATTTGCTTTGCAAAAAGTGAGAGTTCAGCTTGAGGATCTTGAGAGGCTGTTCAGTGGAGGAACATCCATCTTTTGTGAGTTGCAGAGCAGGAGGTTTCATAAACTGCAGAAGCCTGAATCCTGCTGTGCTGCTGGAAAAGTGGTTTGTTAGAAAGTGTGCCTGTGATAAAGTCATCTACAGAGTGAAGGAGGCCTGACTGAATTAGAAGAGAGCTGAGAATATAAAAGTGACACAATATAACCTGTGTTTTGATTCAGGAACCCTCTCATGGAAAGAGCTGAAGTAACAAAACTTCACAAAGTATTACAGCCTTAGTTGTATCTCGGTACCTTTCACCACAGAAAATTATATTCAGCCCAGAACTAAAACATTAAATTGGGGGATATGAAATGAAAAATAAGAAGCAGAAAACATGACTTTTGACTAAATGAATTGGCTGTAAAAACTGGGGTGAAAATGTGGTATAAAATTATCAAAGCTCTCTCCACAATTTTTGCAGCACTTTCTCAGCCACAAATATGCTTTCCCACATAAGACAGTAACTGTATTTCTTTGTAGAGCTATCATTAAGTACAGCAGAATGCCAAGTGAATATCAAAGCTTTGAATGCAAACTATTAGTGCTTTCTTTCTTCCTTCCGTCCTTTGGAAAAAATTGAGAGGTTTATTTCAATTATGCATTTTCAACAGATTCAGATTACGAAATAATATATTCTACACACATATAAAAATGAAGATGCCGAGAATTTCTCTCAATAAGATCTTTCAAAAAGATCTATTCTTTCCCGCAGAATGTGTATATGAGACCTTTGGAAAAGTGAAGAATATTTTCAAAGTACAGATGGCAGTCTGCTTTCTAATTCCACTTTGCCTGACTGGCCTGGCTGAACTTTCTTACTGGCCAGTAGTGACTGGATCATGCATGAAAGCATACTAATGCACAGTGCTGAAGCAATGGTAGTTGACTGAGAACAAGTATTAAAACTGTACATCTGAGGTGTGTTTCAGTCTTTGCAATTTTGGAGCCCTGTTAAGTTTCTTCTTCATAATTAGATTGTTGCGAGCAGCATGGCTGATGAAATATAATCATCACAACTCCATCTAGGACTGAGGTTGCATTACAAGAAATGTGAGTTATGTCTACATGGCACAATGCAGCGTTGTGTAGCTATAGCAAGCTAGCTCTCAGGATCAGAAGTATAGCCTTGTGAGCTGCAAATATACCCCTAGTGCTGTGCGACAGAGGAAGCTTAGGAATGCAGGATGGTGGCAAGGTAGCCACAGGCAGGCATACTGACAAGTTTGTGTAGCCATGACCTCCCTCCTACTACTGTTGACCTGCACTGTTTACTTCGTTGTTTGCAACCAGAGAAAATGGCAGATAGGCATATGTTCTTTCCACAGTAAATGTAGACTCCAGTGCTGGGGATATACTGGAAGCAATTCTTCAACAAGGTTATATGATATAGAGCTCAGGAGGAGGATTCTCTGGATTCATGGACTGTGTTCCTCAAGGTTACTGTGTGTAGTAGCTCTGGCCTCTAGGAATTGGTCTGCCAGCTACCTCTTAAACCAACTGCAAAGTTCAGTAAAACATGATGTGTTTTAAACAGTCACTGCTTCTGTCTTATTTTTAGGAAACACATAAATTTAAACCTCTTTCCTTTACCTTTTATTAACTTACTGTTCTACTGGAGCTGAAAAATCTGGCTGTTTTATTTACTGACCCATGTACAGTTTCATCCAGTTATACAATGAACTGCCTTGATGGGGAGTAACCATTTGAGGGGTTTTTTTGTGTGTGTGTAAGCTCTCATCTGGAATATTTTAGGAGAGGATTAATCACTTCCCAGTTTTGTTGAACCTGAAACAGGACTTTCTGACTAAACTGTACATAACTTAATTTTCCTGTGGCTGGCTATAAAAACCACCAAGAAAACATGCCATCCAGTGAGGATACTTTAATTTGGTTTTAGGGAGAAAGAGACTCATTTTGGCACAGAGTCATGGGGTAGTGGAAATATTCATACAAAAATAATAGACAGCCATGTTTTTTGTATACTCTATACCCCTTCTGCAGTAAGCTTATTTTCACTTGCAGAACCATGGGCTATCTTGCAGGGGCTTCCTTGTTCTGAGAGAAGGTAGAAACAGTTGGCAACAATTAGAATCTTGCAATTTCATGTTGCTTGCAAGGGCAACAAAAAGCAACAATACAGATTCATCACTGGAGTGAAGTAAGTTATTTGATTACAAAAATTAGGTATGGAAAAGAGAAAATCATTGCATTTGGGAGTAGAACATGCATAACATGTCAAAATGCTCTGGGGAAAAGGATGTTTTTCCATTGTTGCTGGAGCCTGTCCTATTGCATCTTCTCTGCAGTCATTATCAGTAGACAAGGAAAATTAGAGTTAGTCTGAATATGCCATTAGTTGCTGTAATCCATCTCCAGTGCAACTGATTTCCACTATACCTCCTCTGTGGATGTGCATTAGCACATGTTAAGTCACACACATCAAGAGGCAGATTGACAAGTTGACTCCCACCTCACACTTTCATGTAGTTAGGATGTTTTTTTCTCACAGGGACACAGTGCAAAGCCACAGCCTTTTCTAAGGTGTATACCCATGGGCAAAGCACAGGTAGTCAGCAGACCACTGGAAGCCACCACCCCATATGTCATGGAGCAGGAGGGAGGCTGCAAAGCTATCTAATGTCTGAGGCTGGAGCCAAATACCAGACTCTGTACTCAAAGTGTATTTGCTAGTACCATCTACTACAGTGATGTCTTCTCTGTTACATAAACTGATGTGTCAGGTGCAGTAATCAGCTCAACATGGCGCTGTCTTGTGTTAGAAAAAAATTCACCTTCTTTCTAAACAGGAATCAGAAATTTGCTCTTGTTAAGAGCCAGCTTCAGTTCTGCAGGTGAAATAGTCTTACCAGTTTATTCCGGAACTCCTCTTGTCCCACTGTTCTTGGAATGCAATGAGGAAAAACACATCAGAAGCATTGAAACAATCTCTCGCTGCTGAAATCCTCAACTTGAAGTGGAAATTACTGCTGAAATGTGCTGAGATACTCTTTATGCCATAAAGCACACTACAAACCACTGACAGCTCTCAGACAGCAAATTCTTCACCAATAAAAGGCTAAGAAGCTTCTAAAAGTAGAGCTGGCCAACAGTTTCGTGTCAAAAGATTTTTAAACCTAGCATGGACTATTTTTTCTCAACAAGAATTTTCATTTTCTGTTAAATGTCTCCGTTTTTTACCAAGGAGATGTGGTTTTAAGGGAAAAAAGAATCCAGGTTTTCCTAAAAGAACAAGTGAGTATGTAATATCAAAACCTTTCCACAGGACAAAAGGCAAATAAATTGGGGGCTTTGGTTTCCCCCCCAAAATAGCAGTGTGTCCTGGTTTCGGCTGGGATAGAGTTAATTTTCTTCACAGAAACTAGCATAGTGCTGTGCTTTGGATTTAGTACTAGAAGAATGTTGATAACACGCTGATGTTTTTAGTTGTTGCCAAGCAGTGCTCAGACTGCTCAAGGACTTTTTGACCTTCTCCTGCTCGGCCAGGTGCATAACAAGCTGGGAGTACAGCACAGCTAGGACCCAAACTGTCCAAAGAGCTATTCCATACCATATAACGTCATGCTCGGGGGGGGGTTAGTCGGTTGGGTCGGTCGGGTCGGTCGGTCGGTCGCGGGCAGAGTGGTCGCAGCTCGGGCTGTGTGATCGCGGCTCGGGGGGAGTGATTGCTGCTCGGGACGGGCTGGGCATTGGTCAGCGGGTGGTGAGCAATTGCATTGTGCATCATTCGTTTTGTATATTCTGTATATTTTCTTACCATTATTATTATTATTATTATTATTATTATTATTATTATTATTATTGTTATTCTTCTTTCTTATTAAACTGTCTCTATCTCAACCCACGGGTCTTACTTTTTTTTTCTTTTCTCCGATTCTCTCTCCCATCCCACTGAGGGAGGGGGGGGAGTGAGCGAGCGGCTGCGTGGTGCTTAGTTGCCAGCCAGGTTAAACCACGACACAGTGAAAATCATGAGAAAACTGTTTCTTCAAGTAACATGAAAGATATTTTCCATATTTGAGCTTTTCCTGTTACGCTGTGCTGAGAGCAAGTCTTTCTTTCATCATAAATATCATCAGCAGCCACTTGTATGATAATCAAAGTGCCTTACAAGCAAATAATAAATAGTTTGTATATCTGGATGATATCTCATTCACAAACCAGCATTTTAAAAATGGAACTTTAATTGAACACTTTTCCATAATGTAGCTGCTTCCATAAAACCCCAATAACACATCAGTCATTTCTTAAACTGCTGGGACATCTGTGTTTTAGCGTTAATATCTTTGTGGACATAGAATTCTGACTGAAGCAAAGTATCATGTTAAGGATCTATGCATTTAGTGTAGTGTCAAGTGCAAATATTGGCATTTAAACCTAGTATTTTCCAGATTGCCAGCCAAACGTGTGTTTAGGGTGTCTGGCTGTAGTCACAGGGCTGGGGTTTTCCATCTGTTGTCACAGGTTGCTTTCTATGACTGACTATTCAGCTTGTTATGTCAGTGTGAATGTTACTTTTTAAAATTTGAATATTTGAAATTATCTCCTTGTTTTATCCAAGTTGGAATTTAGCTATCTGAAATAGATGGGTTCACAGTATGATGTGTATTGTGTGGTTCTGAGTGTCACAAGATTTATGCCTGATTTGAAGTGCTTGAAGAAACTTAAACCAATTTAAAATGTTTCAGACAGGCCACCACAAAATGGAAACACTAAAATCACTTCATACACTTCCCATGTAACACTTTGGCTTACTCTACTATGCTACTACCTTTGAGAAGTCCAACTGGAATGAAAAGAAAAGCTGTGCTCATTACCCAATGCAGTAAGTAATGTGACAGCCAAAGAGCACTCACCAAACATAAATGAACTCCTATTGCTCAGGATAATCATGGTTGAAACAGGGATAGTTAAAGAGAGCACATTGTGAGAAGTGAGCCCTAAATACATAAGCATGTTAAGAACTGTATGTATGTATGTACGTATGGTTTGTCACTTGTAAATGTTATTCTTTGTGTGTGTTCCATCAGTGATGAGGGCTTTCCTACTTATCACCATGATGATCCCTTTCCAGACGTCCTGAATGCGGAGAGGAGTGTCTTGTGAATGTATGTATGCTGATCACTGCATCGGTATCAACTCAAATTTCTGCTTTTCATATATCTGGTATTCAGGGGTGATAGCACCTTCAAACAAGCAAGTCATGATCCTAAAATAAGAGGCATTTCTAGGTCTTCTCTCTTTCCCGGAACAATGCAGTGTATTCTCAGTGGTCATGTGGCCTCCGTACTTATGGAAGTCCAATAAGAGCCCCATCTATCCTCTGACTTTGCATAGATTATTTGAGGTGCAGGTATACATGTGAAAGTATGGTAAATATTATTTTAAATTACATGAAAAATTGTACTTCTACACAGAAACAAGAATATAAATTTCTGTGGGACATACCTCATGCTTGCTATGTTTCTTGATTGTATTTCAAGGATGCAATAGATGATATTTGAAAAAAAATGGTCATAGCATTTTTCGTACCCAAGGATCTCAGCACGAAATGTGAATGCAAATATGCAGCACTTTGTTTGTTCACTGCGCTTTTCAAAAGTGCTGTAAGAACTGTTCTTTTGATATGTATATCAGTGTTATTGTAGATAGAAACCAACATTTCAGAAGAGGATTATTTATCTTATTATATGATATGTAATGAACATGATTCTCAAATGCCTTGATGTAGAGCCTTGATGTGTGGCTTCCTTCCTGTGTTAAGACAAAATCATTGTGTTTCTGATCACATTGCAAAGATGAGGAGGAGAGATTACTGTGTAGCTGCCGAGTCACCTAAAGGCTGATGATTACAGCCGCTGTAAAGAGGTGAGGAAGCATCTCTGCCATGTTCTCTGCTGCAATAGCAGAAGCATGAATTTGCTCATCAAATTCCTTCTGCAGTTGGTCCCTCAGGGAGATGTGTGGTCACCTCCCAAGTTTGCTAGTTCTGACACATCTGCTTTGAGAGTGGTAAATTAAAACATTTGCATGGAGTGGAGACCACTGCCGCCAGGGCACATGGCCTGCATGTGAAGCTGTGGTCTTCTTGGGATCTCAGAGCATTCTTCACAGGGCACTAGCATGGGCCAGCCCTCTTTAGGACTGATGCAAGCAGGAGTTTCCAGTCCCTGCCAGACAGTTAAAAGGCTACAGAAAAATAAAAACTTCTGTGGGTTCCTGGAAAGTTTTTCTGCATTGCCCCTAGCTGGTCTGACAGACCCTTAATCACTCCCTGGGAGGAATGGCAATTTTCTCCTAGCATCCAGTCTGCCTCTGGGTTTGTAAACTTGTGCTAGAGCCATTAGCTGAATATGAGGCCTCTAGAAAGTGCCAAAAACCATCATAAAAAAAATCCATTTGTTGCAGATACTGCAGCCTCCTGCTGGAAGGCATGGGATACTTGTGATATCAGTTCAGTGATACAAAAGTGCTTTAACACCTAGAAAACATCTATGTCTATTCCTTACTGGAAACGTGTTTAGCATCACATTAATCGTTCATGACAGTTCACCACAAGTTATTATATGTTATTTGCTGCCACTGCCACATTGCAAAAGCCTCACTGGTGGCAGAGTAACATGAATTCATAGCATTTGATACAAAGAGTCTTTCAGAAGACAGACATGCAAAGGCCTTTAGCTTTAAATTATTTAATTCCTGTCACTCCCTTAAACAGATATGTGAGATGAATTAATCCATCGTCCCTCATCAAATCATTTCTCACTGCTCAGCTGTGGAATTTTAGGATATTAAGAAGCTTGTGAGACAGGGGTGTTGATTGCCAAGTCAGCGGAAACTTTAGAAGTCTGTGTCAAAACTAAGCTTGCTTGACATGTGGGAGCAAAATATTTGCAGTTGTATAATGATGAGGAGGCTTTGGCTTTTGTTTTTGGTTTGCTTTTTAGTAGTTCTGGGATAGCAATTGATGTCCTGTTTTGCAAAGCATTAATATTAGAGGAGACTCTGATGTGGAGAGGAAACTGCACTATTTCTTGGGCTGAAACACTAGAGGTTGTTGCTTCATGATGATGAATAAAAAGTAATGAAAACTGTAGCAATCAGACTGCTGGGATGGAGGTCTCAGACATGCACGGTTCACAAATGAGCATGTACTGCTTTGAACTGTAGATATTGCATTGTTTGTTGTCGTATGGGCACCGCATGTCTGTGATTCCCATGTCTGCGTGGCTGTCTTCTGGTAGGTGGAAGCTGGGGCTCACTGAAGCATGGGCCAGTTCCTTGCTTAGATTGCCTAGCCTGTAGATTTTTAATAAGCAGCATGCAGGTCTTTTTCAGTATGCTAAGCCACAAGGATTTCTTAGTGACAGACATGTCACCAGGAAGGCTCGAAGCTAGTCTGGCAGTGGCACAAGAAACTCTGGTCTTGGAAATTTTGGCCTGCTTTGTTCAGTTTTAAAATAAGTGCTTCTTATTAATTTTAAACTATTAAGAAATTATCTATCGTAGTAGCTACTACTGTACGTGTTCCAGCACTACCTGTAACAGCAATACAGACCTGACATTCCAGGTGACTCATGTATTCCCAGGGAAAAATGTTCTGGGAAAGTGAAATGAGTAGCAGTGGTTGTTATCCTGTCTGTTTTCATTGTTTCAAACAATGCTGTCTTTAGATACATGATTAGTGGGATTGTGCTGCTCTTTTTAGCTTCTGCAGCAACCTCCCCTCCCTCCCACCTCCTGACAAGCCTTTTCTTGGTGAGAGACTTGCATGAGGAAATAGGCAAATCTATACACAGCATTTGTTCCCCTTGGCAGCAGTCAGCTGTCAATCCAGGGAAGCCACAGGCTCTAGTTGATGGTGCTAGGAACAGAAGATCCTGCGTACGGTCTTGCAAACATCAGTCACAAATCCATGGATTCTTGGGATTGAGCCCTGTGCTGTTCTGGAGAGGAGTAAATCCCATCACTGCTGGCATCAAACTGATCGAAACTCAAAAAAATGACATGACAGAGAGGTCGTTAGAAATAGTTATTTCAGCCACCAGAAAATCTATGGTCTTAAATAAGCACTTTGGTTAGTTTGAATAAAGATAACAAGTCTTGCTGGTTTAGCTGCTTCCAGTCACTTAAACAGAAGAAAAGCTTTGTAGTTAAGTTGCTGAGCTAGGACTCAGAAAATCTGTGTTCATTTTGTTCCGCTGCAGAATTCCTAGCTGACCTGGACAAATTCTTTAATCTCTGTTCCTATCTAAAAAGGCACAGTCATAAGGCTCTTTTTATTTACCTTAAGTTTTTAAATTGTGAGGTTTGACAGCAGGGGTTGCCTCTTCCTATGGGCACACAAGTTATTCAGTAGGAGGGAACCTCATTTCAGCTGAGCCTTACAGTCTTCTTTTGTTGTTACACAGCTAATAACAGTACCTGTGAAATACAACTGTCCTATTATTTGAGATTAAAGGAAAAAGTTACATACCGACTCCAAGGCTTTTCATGTTGCCAAGGGATTTCTTACACCTCCTAGAAACCTGTATTGTTACTGAGTTGGCTGGAGGCAGAGACTGAGGATCTGGAACTGCTCAATGGGGAAAGGGGGCGGATGGACTCTTGTATTGAGACAAATCCCATCAGTGCTCATCTTATCTGTGGGAGAAGAAGGAAACTTCTATGCAAACCAGAGCAGGTGGATTACTGAATTTGGTGCACAAAGAGCAAAGTTGCTGCTGGGACACAAGCTGGCTTCCTTTCATGTTTTAGCTGGTAAAGGCAGCTGTGATTTGAGCATCGCTGCGTGACTTCTGAAGGAATACAAAGGGGCAGACGGTTCCACTTAGTTCTGAAATGAGATGTAATCATATCTGTGAATCACACAGTGGCAAATCACAGTAATCTGCCTTACAATGTATCACGCTACCGCTCTACCAAACTGCAATGTACTGCAGCAGCAGAAAACCCACCTCACTGACCTGGTCTGTATCAGCCTACGGCATAGTGCCATACTGAAACAAGTAAGATACAAAAAGAAGTGCTTTCTGCCACAGAAAAGAGGAATCTTAACAGGAGTCAAATCTCACTAATCTGTGACTAACATTGTTTTATTCAGTTTGCGTGATTGCATGTTGTGAGTAGTTATTGTTGCTCTTCTAAAAATAACCTGGCATTTCCTAAGTTGGCTGTTTGAACATTAATGAGGTACATAGAGTAGTGTGAAGAGACGTGCTATCTTAGAGCTAACACTTTCAGAATGAATTGAATGGCTCCTGTATTAGCTGCCACTTCTATTTCTGCTGTCTGGAGACCGTATGAGAACAACTGGTTAATGAATCTTGCCTGATCAGCAGTAGGAATAGGATCAGAAAATACCCCTACCAGTATCTTTCTAGCCCCTTCCTCTTCTCACAGCATTGATTCTTATTTAAATCATTAAAATAGCAAATTGAGGTCCCGTAAGTAGAATGTAACTAACACAAAAGCCGAGTGAACAGCTGACGAAGATCACAACCGAGGTATTCGTAAATACCTGCCCTTCTCATCACCTTCTCTCACTCTCCTTTAAAACAGCGGAATGGTATGTAAGTATTAGAGCACTGAAAGGAAGAAAACAAAGTGGCCACCTGATCCGAAAACCTTTAACTCTATAAATAAGGAAAGTCAGTAGCTAGCAGGTAGAGAATCAGCCACAGAAATCTAGAAGAAATCCATTCTTTTCTGATTCTTTTAACTCCAATATTTAAGATTACAGATCCTTAGAAGAAAGATATTGGTAGAAGAGTGTCTTTTCTCCAGACTGATGATTGCTTAGAGATTTTTTTAGAATTAGAGTAGGATTTAAAATTATTTTGTTTGATTGAGCTCATTGGAGTGTCAAGATTTTTGATTCTCTGGTTCTCTGGCCAACTGTAGCATAGAAAAGTGGCCTCTGTGCAGAAGGATTCCTATTCCCAAAAGTAGCATGTATGGGAAAAGTATGTACGCAAAAACAAATTTTCTAAATAAAGTAGTATGTGTAATGTTTTTAGAGTTTTTTAACAAAACACCTCATTGTGAAGTAACTATAGAAGTTTTTGCATTTGCTTTACAGTGGCTGGTTAAGCAATGGACATGTGGATTAATGAAGTAGAAAATGTTCCTGTCGCAAAGAGTACAGAGGATTTATTTGATTATGAGCAGTAGCCCTTCTGGGTTTGTGTGCCTAAATAAATGCCCGACAAGTTATCCCCAGGGTACCCAGCCTCCCAAGCTGGAAGATGGGGACAGAGAGTGGAATAAACCTCCCACAATCCAGGAGGAAGCAGTCTTTGACCTGCTATGCCACCTGGACATCCACAAGTCTATGGGTCCAGATGGGATCCACCCAAGAGTGTTGAAGGAGTTGGCAGAGGAGCTTGCCAAGCCACTCTCTATCATTTATCAGCAGTCCTGGAGAACAGGGGAGGTCCCAGATGACTGGAGGTTGGCAAATGTGACGCCTCTCTTCAATAAGGGCCGGAAGGAGGATCCGGGGAACTACAGACCAGTCAGCCTAACCTCGGTACCGGGGAAGATTATGGAGAGGCTCATCCTGAGTGTGCTCACCAGGCACATGGAGGACAATCAGGGGATCAGGCCCAGTCAGCATGGGTTCATGAAAGGCAGGTCTTGCCTAACCAACCTGATTTCCTTCTATGACCAGGTGACCCGCCTGGTAGATGAGGGAAAGGCTGTGGATGTTATCTACCTGGACTTCAGCAAAGCCTTTGACACAGTCTCCCATAGCATTCTCCTGGAGAAGCTGGCAGTTCATGGCCTAGATGGATGTACTCTTCGCTGGGTTAAAAACTGGCTGGATGGCCGAGCCCAGAGAGTCGTGGTGAATGGAGCTAAATCCAGTTGGCGGCCGGTCACAAGCGGTGTCCCCCAGGGCTCAGTTCTAGGGCCGGTCTTGTTTAATATCTTTATCAATGACCTGGATGAGGGGATTGAGTGTGCCCTCAGTAAATTTGCAGATGACACCAAACTGGGTGGTAGTGTTGATCTGCTGGAGGGGAGAAGGGCTCTGCAGAGGGACCTGGACAGGCTGGATCGATGGGCCAAGGCCAATTGTATGAGGTTCAACAAGGCCAAGTGCCGGGTCCTGCACTTTGGTCACAACAACCCCATGCAGCGCTACAGGCTTGGGGAAGAATGGCTGGAAAGCTGCCTGGTGGAAAAAGACCTGGGGGTACCAGTTGACAGCCGGCTGAATATGAGCCAGCAGTGTGCCCAGGTGGCCAAGAAAGCCACTGGCATCCTGGCTTGTATCAGGAATAGTGTGGCCAGCAGGAGTAGGGAAGTGATTGTGCCCCTGTACTCGGTGCTGGTGAGGCCGCACCTCGAATACTGTGTTCAGTTTTGGGCCCCTCACTACAAGAAAGATGTTGCCTTGCTGGAACAGGTCCAGAGGAGAGCAACCAAGCTGGTGAGGGGTCTGGAACACAAGTCATACGAGGAGCGGCTGAGGGAACTGGGGTTGTTTAGTCTGCAGAAGAGGAGGCTGAGGGGAGACCTGATCGCCCTCTACAACTACCTGAAAGGAGGCTGTAGTGAGGTGGGGGTCGGCCTCTTCTCCCTGGTAACAGATGATAGGACGAGGGGGAATGGCTTGAAGCTGTGCCAGGGCAGGTTTAGGCTAGACATTAGGAAAAACTTCTTCACCGAGAGGGTTGTCAGGCTTTGGAATGGGCTGCCCAGGGAGGTGGTGGAGTCCTCATCCCTGGAGGTATTTAAAAGAAGGATAGATGAGGTGCTTAAGGACATGGTTTAGTGGTGGGATGGCAGTGCTAGGTTAACGGTTGGACTCGATGATCTTAAAGGTCTTTTCCAACCGAGGTGATTCTATGATTCTATGAACATTTTTAGAAATACACGTACATTCACTGATAATGCTTATAACTAGCACTTGATCTCCTGCCTTCAAAACCCCTCATGTCTACTTTTAAGCAAGAGCAGAGGTCACTGTCAAGTCCAGAGGCTTTATATTTATAGTCTTTAGTCCTAATGCAACAAATTATGCAGGTTTACATTTCCAATCCACTGTGTTAGAGGGGAGCGCACTTAGCACAAGGAACCAAGGTCTCCAGTGTACAGGCCCTGTTATGTTGTAAGCACAAGTAAAATATTTTGAATCTAGAGGTCAGGAGGGTGTAGATTTTAGTAATACTTGTTCATTTATATTAACAAGATGCAAGTTAGCTAGCAGTGAAATGTTTTAGATGCTTTAGGAAGTGGATACCTAGCTAAGACAAAATAGAAAGCAATCAAAATCTGTAAATATAGGTAAAAGAAGGTGTGACGGATCAATAAGCACATTCATATGTATGCATATCCACAGCAATTGCCTCAGCTTCTTAAAGTGTTTGGTTTCACAATAGAGAGAAGTTTTCAAGACCCCATTGCAGCCTAGCCAGGAAGGCTCTTTGCTGTTAGCAATCCTGTGGTGATGGGTTAAAGGTAAAAAATGGGGTGGCCAGGGCAGGATTCTGGAGAATTTGCTCTCGTACATCAGCATCTCCTGCCTGAGGCAGGAAAGAGAAAGAGTTGGAGGGGAGAGAGCACACGACTATGAGTTTGAAAGGATGTCTGCAGGAGTGGCTCCCTACCTTGGGTCTGAAAAAAGGTGTAAGATAGTGAATCTAAGCTTGTAGAGCTTGGGGATTAGTCTGCATACCTGACATGTCCAAATAAAACCAGCCTGTGGCTGCCAAACTGACTTGCCCGTACTGCAGCGGTGGGAATGACCTCCCTGGGAGCTGCTGATGGCATTTCATGGAGGCCACAGACTGTCTGGGTTGAGGCTTGCCTACTTCACGGTGTTCACCCTCAAAGCAGTAAACTGCAGATCCTCTTTTCTCCAGGAAGAGATTCCTGGAGAAAACTGCTTTCCTGCAATTTTATAAACAATTCCTGCTTATAAAGGAATAAGAAGTGAATGAGAAAGACCTATTCTTGACTGGAATCAAGGACGTTAAATTAAGGTCTTTCAGAAAGGAAGGTTTGTGTGGCACATCACAGAAATACACTCTCCTAGAAGGGATTCTGAAGGGTTTGTCAGACGCTAAGGGAGCCTTTGGCAGTGGGATGCTCGCTGAGGATCAGACAACCACACTCTAATTCTCTGGTCAAGTGTTTTCTTATTGTTTCTAAATTACTGACAGGGATGACTAGCAGGCAGCAGCTTCACTATTGTGACTTTCTTCTTTTCGTTTCTTCCTTTTCTTGAATGTTGACATGCATTTTTAGTGTGTGCTTGCAGTCCTACTTTAAGCTGTGTGGAGCTCTGACGTTGAAAGTAAAAGAGAAGAGTACCAGGCTAGCTGCGTTGGATGAGCTTTTGACACGTGCTCTTTACACAGGTTAGAGGAAGGCTCTGTGGCAAAATCCTGTATAACTTTCTGAAGGCAATGTTGGCTGCTGGTAGGAAAGCTGAGGAAGAGTTAGATGACGTGTTCTACAGCTGACAGCATGCAGCTTTATGGCTCTTGGTGTGCACTAATGCAGCAGTGCAAACTTATACAAAGTGTGTCAGGCCACTGCAGATCCTATTCTGTATTAGTGTGGAGCATTCAGTGTTGTAGATGCTTGAGTAGCACCCTGGTGTAGAAAAGCTGTCAGCTTTTATCTGTTTAACTACACAATGCAAATTCTCAGTTTAAAGATGAGTAGTTGATAGTATTTGTCATGAGGGAATGTCTGTCACTGGATCACGACAAGTTCTGCTGAGCAGTATTTTTTTAAGCAGCACATCCCTGCTGCACCATGTGGGTTCTGCTGCGGCTATCATTCCAGACAGGACTGGCCGTAACCCCTGGAATAGATCAGCAGTGTGAGCTTTGTTTTGTTATTGTGGTAACCCTTGTAACCTGAGAAGTCAATAGCTGACTTCTTTAGTTTAATTTATCTTATAATACAGAAATGGCAATGTGCTTCTGGTAAGGAAACCCAATTCTGTTTATTTTTTCCAATCCATAAAGAAACATTGTGTTCACCAGATCTTGCTGCTTCAATCATTTTGTGACTACAGTCTTGAGATTATGCCCCTCAAAAAGCCTATGAAGGATTGCTCTGTCTAAATATTCTCGGGAACTGGTGATCTAAAGGTAATTATTGTATGTTTTTAGTGGCTGTCTCCATCTAGGATATCAAGTCACTAATCTTCAAGAAATTTTGGAAATCAGATTGCAAAAGACTGTCTTGAGATGTCTTAAGCAAGCTTGCCTCTCTGATGATGGATACTAGAGCTTACTAAAATCAGTCTCCTTTCAGATATATCAGATCAGATATTCCAAATCACTAGCCAGTTTCGAAAGCTAGAGACCCTCACTGAGTGCTTTTCCATGATGTATCATGTTGAAATAGTACTTGTTTTCTAAAGCTCATAATAAGTTAAGACATCTATAATTATATGAGCTATAGTTCATGAAAAATGTATTAAAAAATGTTGGATTGAAATTAAAATCAGGCTACTCCTGCTTCTGGGATACGTTTTAAAAGTATTGTACGAAGTCTGTATCAGCAATGACTCAGTTGATTTTGATGTTAACTTCCTATTTGCTGTCTGGAAACACTGAGGTGTGTTTACTACTGACATTAAAAGACACCTTGATTGGCCCCAGTAGCAAACTTCTCATAAGTTAGTAGATCACTAAACCAAATTGGACACACAGGCACGGTTCTGAGGACCCGTGAGGAGACAGAAAGCAGAGTGCCAGAGTTGTGTAGGCTTTGCCTACAGCAGGAGGGTCTTGCTCAAAACTTCACAGCTGGTGTCACTGTCTCATTCATGAGAAAGCTTGTGGGGCAAAGTTCCTGTTACTGACAGTGCCTTAATAATTATTGCAGGGATGTGTCACTTCATCTTGAGTAAAGTTTGATGGCAAGAAAGTTAAAATAGAATCACATTGCTGGAGACAATGAAGGCAAATCCCTTCAGTTAAAATCCAGACTTGCTTGTGCATGGCTGATTCTAAAACTGGTTTGTTCTTACATCCCTTTGGGTTTACTTTTTAAGACACACTTATTGGGGAAAAATGAAAAATGGTCCATTAAGAAAAGTGAAGTAGAGAACGGAAGAAGGAGAGCATAGTGAGAAGGTAACGGTGTGGAGATAAAGGCGCAGAGAAGAGCCAGAACAGGAAACGTGGTGCGGGAAAAGGAGCAAGCATGAAGAGTACTCCCTAATAGATATTGTCCTAGAGGATATAAGGTACTCTCATTTCTGCTTTCATGGTGTCTCTAATAGAGGGAAGTTTTGATGTAGGTATTTAAATGTGTTTTTAAGGAGGAAAAAACCTGCAGTGCATGACTTTTAAAACAGAGGAAAAGAAAGTCACACTCCCATTTAGCTGGGTCAGCCCTGCAAAATAAGTCTTAAAAATTTCCCAAAATCACAGACTTAGAGTTTGTTTCACCCATCTCTAATATTAGACCTCTGGTTTGTCCAAGGCTGAGTATTGTTTCTGGTTGCTTGGGTGATAAGATAGGTTTTGTTCTGGCTGACGAACTGAGCAAGGGCTTTGCAGTGAAAGCTTTGTTAGATGACTATATACAATCCATTCTAACCCTGCATGTTTTATATCATCTCTTTTTAAGACATACTGTTTTTCTTAAGAAGGAGTTGCCTAGAGACCTTGAATATTCAGTTAAAATAATTAACTTAAAATATGTCTAGAATGTGCTGATTACTTCTACTGTTCATAGCTGGCCCACTTAGTTAAACGAATGTAAATTACAAAGTGCATAACTTCTCCCACTTGATGTATCTGAAAAGTGTGCATATTGGCCCTAGTAGCAATAACTCCAGCCTGTTTATTTGCCTTTACCTCCCATGTGCCTCTGACCAATGCCTCTTTTAAAGCAACAGAGATTATGCAATAGCATCAGAGCAGCATTAAGAAACATTTTGAGGATGTCCTCTTATTTTTGAGACTGATCCCGGAGGCCTCCATGGTAGGTGTAGCTGTTTTATCGAAAATGCTTTTGCCTTAATTGAACCAATCCCTTAATTCTTGAAGGAAAGAAGCAGGCATTTTTAAAGTTACCCTGTAGCAGCTTATGCAGAGAGAAGAACTGTACTATCTTAGAAAAAATTACTGTTACTGTTTATTGTTTTCTTTAATCCTAATTAAGCTCTTCAGATGAAAATAACTGATATTTTCAATCAGTCCTATCATTAAGGCCACACAAAGGTTTCTGTTACCCAAGAAAATTTTTAGTGGAGCCATCTATGTATTAAGATTTGGTGTAGCAGCACAACCTTCTTGTCTTTCAAGGGGAATTTCCCTGCAAGACCTATTTGGTTTTTTGTTTTAAATCATACCTTCTAATGAATGACTAAGAAAATGAATGAGACTGGGGGTGTTTCCCTCACACACTAGAGTGGCCTAGCTGATGATACCATGAAATCCGACTTCAGAAAAAAAAAATCTAATTTGGTATTTTACTCTGGTGCAAGGTTTTCATGTGTATTTTGGGTCCAGACAGCTACCTGAATTACTCAGGTGTATCAGAGACTGAGGAGGAGTTGCCTTCTGAATAGTTAGAGGAACCTAAACTGAGAGGGATCATTAGGAATAATTGGCATCAAGTTCTAGAAATTCAGTTCTATTTGGACTTACAAAGAAGCATCAACAGCGCGGAGATAGCCAGAGGTATTGCAGGAGTTATCCAGAGCCTCCGTCATTCCTTCCAGTTGTGTATCTCCACAAACCTGGCTGCTGATGGAAGTGGTAAAAGTGGGGAGTGGCACGGCATGGAAGCTGAAATCCATGAACCTTCATGTTGTGTACATACGAAGAAAGGGAAGGAACAGTGTGAAGTAGCTTGTAACATTGCTGTGTGGTTAATGCAGATGTAATATATTTGGAAAATAAATGAAATAGATTCTAATACTAAAATTGAGGAAAGCAGATTCATTTGATGCTGGCAGTATAGAAAAAGTGACCCCACCATTCTGGAAATGATGTCTAAGACCAGGGCAGGGGGCAAAGTGTAAATGTCAAAAAATTAGCTCTTTCCTTCCCCTCTGCTGCCTCAAGTTTTTGTTTAGATCTGGGCAGTTAGACAACAGTAATGGGAGCTTGGCTTTTGAGTATGTTTTTTAAATTTTATTACACACAGGCTTTGTTAAACTTAGAGCTATCCTGGGCATGTTCACATTTTTTGGACCCCAACTGATCCATTTCCAAATGGCCTGTGATAAACTTAAGACTGCCAATTTGAAAGTAAACTCAAAGCCATGCAAGGTGTTTCTAAAATATGTGATCTGTTTTGCACACTGTGGGGAGAATTTCCACTTAGAGAAAAAAAATTGAATCAAGAAAGAATTGGCTGACTCCCCTGACACTCTGGTAGGCATAGTTGTAAGTGATTTTGCTTCCTTTGTGGTTTATTTGTGTACTGGCCAGTATTGCTAAATCTGCTCTCCAAATTGCACTGGGACCATTCCAGAGGTCAGCAGAGCAGGACTTGAAATACAGTTTCCAGAGTAGCTCAAAGGTATTCACCAACTGTTCAACTTCTTGGACACCCCAAGGCATCTGATCTCATGGCAATCAACATACTGTCTCAAGTGAAGGGTCGAATTGTGTGACAGAGTAATTGGGAATGCATTTTGTGGAGGGAAAAAAAAAGGGGGGGGGGGCAAATAGTTTTCTGCCAAACCAGCAAGGTGGATTAGCTCACCAAGGAGTCCACCAAAGGGTCCTTAGCCCAGAAGGAGAGAAGGCTGTGTGGTCAAGAGCAGTGACAGAGAGGAGTCAGGTGGGTGTACGAGGAGCAGCATCTTTCCTTTTCAGCAGTGGAGAACAGATTTTTACCCTGGTAAAACATAAATAAAAAAATCGGTGATGGGTATCAATCCTAATGGAAAAATAATGACTGGAAGTGTTAAGATGCTCAGAAAGAGGTGTTTTGTACGTGGCTATGGAGAACACTTCCTAGTTCAGAATGTGTAAGGTCCCTGAAACCAGAAACCAAGGAATGGAAACTGGATCCACAGCTAGTTCTCCCTTGATGGACTTTGTCTGTTACTGTCATCTTGATTACAAATATGAAAAATGATGTGGTTACAGATAGAAATCTGGCACATGGAGCAAGCAGTTTTAATTCCCTGTTTCATCACACATTTCTAGTGCTGCCTTGAGAAATTCTCAGTCTTTTTGTTCTTCTTCTTTTGACAAATGATCATTAAAATCCATGGAAATTCACCATTTTGTGGAGTGTTCTGAAAAGAAATGCATAAAAAGGGGAAAGTATTCAGACCCTGTGCTAACAGAGACCATACTGAGACATTAGATAGATGGCATTATGCATTAATTTCTTCTTAGCAATGAAGAAGAGGATTAATTTCTCCAACTCTTTTAGATTTTTACTGAAGTATTGTATTGTCTCAAAAATATGCATTTCTTTCCATCAAGACTTTCTAAGCTAAATGATTCATGGAGGAGGGGAACAAAACCCCATATTTTAATATGATTATAGATAATTCAATTTCCATGCTGGTGATCAGCAATTAATTAGTCGCTGAAAACATTAATCCAGTCTGTGAACCACAAAGCTACAGTCTATTCTAGTGACTCCAAGATAGAGCAAACCTTTGGAGCCAGTTTAGTAATATAAGTAGAGCACAAATCTGACCAAAGTGATCTAATGAAAAAGTTCAAGCACGACCCAATGGTCTCTAGAAAGTCAGAATTCCAGAATAATTGAATTCAGAGTAATTTCATCCATTTGTGTGGGCTTCTGTGAAGTGGGAGATGGACAAGAGTTTTATTTCATTCTGGCTCATCTAAAGAAATCTTAGACTTTTCCTTACTGATCAGATTACCTTTAGTTTTCAGTATGACATTTTATAAGAGTTTTTTGGGACTGTCTGCTATTGTTCCTCACGTAATCTTATGGAAATTCTGGGTAGAAGTAAGCACAATGGTTTTACCACCACGATTGGTACACATTTTCCACACATGATAAATGTGAGTGATTTGCTAAATGCCTGCCAATTGCATACTGTAACTTTCCCTTTTATGCAATTATTCATATGAGCTAGAGACTCCAATCAGTGCTAGTTCTCAAATCTGCCTTTATAACAATTAAACCAGTTGTGGTATTGAAATGAGTTCTTGTATCTTCTACTGGCAGCTACAATTTTGGTTAAAAGGATAGCGAATATAATCTACAACAGTTCCAGAAGGGGGAGGTACTGCAAGCAAATTCCAGCGCATTTTTTTGCCTGGCTATTTGCAAAGTTCCCAGCAACTTCCATCTGTCTACCCCGGCTTCCTTGTAATAAGTTAATAGTGCAATAATAGCTGATGAACTGGGAGGGAGCAGAGGAAGCAGCAGAGCTGTGCTAAGAATGGAACGATGTGCCCTTACGATGATAAACTGATCCCATTCCATTAAATCACAAAGCTGTCTCCACTCTTCTCTTCATCCCACATGAGCGGCTGAAGAAAAAATCATGGAATTGCTATCGCTCACTGCAGCTGTCAGGAAATGATACTAATTAGTTTAATTTGCAATAACACAAGCACTTAACTCTCCAAATAATCTAAGTTAGTAAGTCAGTTTTTATATTATGACAATGACATGTTTAAGAGCCTCTGGAGCAGTGATTTCTTTAACCTCTGACTCAAATGTCTTACAAAGGAACACGGCAAAACTCTTTGTCCCATGTTATTCCGGTACCTGCTTGTGAGGGCAATTACTTGATAGGAAATTGTGGCAGCATTACTTAAAGAGGAGAAAACCTGACAGCTGTCATACGCTGGTATTTTGCAAGGCAATGTCAAGTAAAGAAATCTTATTCAAAACAAAAATGCTTGTCCTATGGTATTAATTACTATAAGATAATACCAACAAAAGATGGTCAAACTGACTTGTTTTCCTCATTTAATGTCTTTGTGCTGTTTCTGAATTTGGCCATAGTTTCTTATTTGTTTCATTTTCTGGCATTCACACACTTGTCTTCTGGTATTATGTGTGAGTTTCTAATGTTTCCGGCCAAGGCAGAAGAATGTTGATGAAACATTTGGAAATACTAGCCAAACTCAAAAAGAAAAAAATATCACTAGATTGGCTTGAAAATAATGAGATTTAAAAAAAAAAACAAACACCTATAGATAAGGTTGGGTTTGCTTGCTCTCTCTCTTTAGACTTCTCATATTTCAGCCTGGACAGTCATAGGAGGTTATTCAACGTTGTGAAATTCTCTGATATAATCAGCATCAATTTAATGTAACATCAACGTGCTAGCTTTAGAGTTGTAGAGTAGTCAAGCGTTGGAAATGAATGGGGCACTGTATACCACACCAAGCTCATGTTTCAGGCTCTATGCAAACTCAGATACTACATTAATTAATGTATTGCTTGTGGTTTTGGTGGTTACTGTGCATTTGCTTCATATGATGTTGATAATGATGATGTGGAGAAAGAGGAGGAACGAACATACACTTTCATGGCTGATCTTCAATTTTTAAGAAAGACTTACATTTTGAAACAGTATTTTGTACAAAGAGGAAAATTCAGTGGCAAGTTCCCAAGTGATGGAATTGTGAAAATTGGTGGCTTCTGAAAACAGACACAGTAAGCTGATTTAGAAGCCTTGACTGTTTAGCCTGAAGAAGAGAAGACTGAGAGGGGATCTAATCAATATGTACAAATATCTTAAGGGTGGATGTCACGAGGATGGATCCAGACTCTTCTCAGCAACAGGACAAGGGGCAATGGACACAAACTGAAACATAAGAGGTTTCAGTTGAATATACGGAAGAACTTCTTTACTTTGAGGGTGACAGAGCACTGGAACAGGCTGCCCAGGGGGGTTGTGGAGTCTCCTTCTCTGGAGATACTCAAAGCCCGCCTGGATGATGTCCTGTGCAACATGCTCTAGGTGAACCTGCTTTAGCAGGGGGGTTGGACTAGATGATCTCCTGAGGTCCCTTCCAACCCTTGCCATTCTGTGATTCTGTGACTGTGTTTTCTTTTAAAAGCTTCATTCAGACTTTCAAGATTTGATTTTAAGAGCTTTGTGTAATCGGTACACTTTCACTGTATGGAATCAATCACACCCCCACACCCCCACCACCCCCCCCGAATCTCCTCTGCTTTCTGGATGTTATTTCAAGACATCACTTAGAGGCATACTCTTCCCAGCCTTTACAGTCCAGTGAGGGTCTGAAAAACCTGAATGCCAGGAACAGTGGTAACAGTTTTGAAAGTCTATCAGCATAATAAACAGGAAAAACCCCCAAAAGTCTCTGTAATCAGGAAAAAAAAGTAAGAAAACAAAAGCTTATTTACTTAAAGAAAAAAAATCCTAGAACTCCTTCTTTGTCCTAGTTTCTTCAAACCTCATAATTCAGTTTATCAACTGTCAATAACCAAATGCATGTTTCTCTTTTCCCAAGAGCTGATTAAAGCTGTGGTCTTCTCCTGTAATTCATGGCATTCCACTGTGTTTGTTTCTCCTGGAATTTTCAGGCTGAATTACTGTAACTAATATACCACTAACTCTGTACTGCAAAAGCTCTGACCTTTTGAATCTCTCCTTTTTAGCAGAAAATTGGCATAGAAAATTTCAACACAATAAATGCTTTTAACGTTTTACTTTATCTCGATCCAGAAATATATATACAGCATCTTATTAAGTTAGTTTGCCACCAGTATCAGGTTGGGTTAGAGTTCTGAAGATGAAGAGATAGGAAAAAATGGACTATTCCATTTGCAGTGGATTAGCAATAACCAGGAAAAGACCGAAATAGTCCTTTTGGCCTCACTCTGAAATGGGACCATACAGTTAACTCATGTACAAGTACCCCCACACACACTGGTCACAAGTCCTCCCAGAAGTCCCTTCCCTATTGGAAATACTCTTTTTTTTTTTTATGTCTGCTTCAGAAACAGTTGGAGAAATGTTTTGTAGCTGAAAAAAATTATTATCTGAATCATGGTTCTGGTTATTCCTTGAATTCAAATCACAACCCTGCATAAATCGAGAAAGCATTCCAACTGACAGGTGCTAAATATCTTGGCCAGGCAAAGAGATACCATCTCCTTGTGGTCATTGGTACCATGTCAAGACTGCTGCTTATGGCGGAGCCTTAGCAACACAGTCCTGTGTGATACGAAATGGAGGTAGTAGAGGTTTGCAGAGAAGAGAATGTCTGTGGTAATTGGAGGGTTATAAAATGACAGTCATCTGGGGGTGCTTATGTGCTGGTTGAATCAGATTAGGAAGTCAGTGTTGCTGTTGAGTCTGCTTTCTTTTTTCCTAATGTTGTGAGACAAATGTTGGTATTTTTCAGGCTGTAGTAGTGTAGTATGTTGCTTTTGCAGACACATCCTACACTGAGACAAAAGCAATAAGCTTTTGATCAGGGTAGCAAAAAACAAAGTGAAATTACCCTTGGCCAGGGACTTCTGTGCTTTCTGGGTAGCTTTTTCAGGCAGAATTACATATATTTTCCCATGAGTTTTGGCTAGGCTGCAGGCATGGTGTGCAGAAGAATAGACAAATGACTTGAACCTCTGTAAGAAAAAGCAATAGCCAGATGATGCTAGGTATCTGTGCCAGTATAGAACCCCAGGATTCCTTTGAAGAGTAAAACCTTACTCAGCATGTGAAATGGAAACTTCGAACTAAAGGTGAGTTGTCACTGGAGGACCTCACTGCACGGGACCAGGAATAACAATATGCTACATTTTTCCTAAAGGATTAGTTTCTGACACCTTCCTCTTTAAGCTGGAGCTAGTAATTTCAGGTGGTAATATGGATAGGACAGCTTGCTAGTTTCCCCCCCCCCCGCCCTGACCTTTTCTTATCCATTGTTGCTGATCCTCATCCTCAATATACCCATTTTCCAGTGCTGGCTACAGTGTTATTAAATATTTAGCTTTTTGATGCTATATCAAATAAAACACCCAGAGCCACTTTACAGCTAGACTAGACAAATTCCTGTACAGATGGATGTTACAAAAGTAAACAGATAAATCACTCAACAAAATTAAAAATCTTAAGATTGTTGATCAACAACACAAATCCACTATTTAAATACAGGATTTTCAAGATTTTACATTAAGCAGAGCTAAATATTTAAGGTAAAAACTTTTTGTAGCTTTTGCAATGTTTGTACATTTAGAATAAAGTGAAAACTACATTTTTTAATGAGTCTGCTCTCTGAGGACAGCAATCTAGCTGAATTGAAATACCCACCTTCTTTCTGCTATTTTTTAATAGGTTGTTATGTTCTAAACCCACGATGAAAAATATCTTCTCCTAAAGTGTGTAATTACCCTCTGTTGCTCTCAAATCTCCTCTGGTTTCTGAGCTCATTTAATAATAGCAAACGGATGAGCAAAAGTTACAAATGAAGGTACTATCAATTTGATACTCAGCACATAAATAGCTATAATGATAGTGTGCTTGTCAGCATCCATTGTTTCCTGTTCTGCCCATTTTCTATTTCTACAGGGAGTACCATCTTCTTGTGCAGAAAGTGAGAGACAAACAGGGATTTCAGACCAGGCAAAAAGAGCCCCAAGAATTAGAGTGTGTATAATGGTCTCTGTATTCCCTGAGGTTTTAGATTGCTGAATCAAAAAGTTTTAACTTGGAGATTCACATCTCCACAAACAGACCCAAGTCAAATCTGGACTGATTTGCCTACTAACAAGAAGTGTGTTGAAACAGTGAATTGGGGCAAAATCTCTAGTTTGTCAAAAGCACAAGCTCAATTTGTGTGTCATGTTCCCCTTAACCTATCTCATATCTAAATGGACACAATGTGGAGGAAATGTTCAGAGAACAGCAGTGGAAATCTCTGAAGGGATGACTATGGGGAGATTCATGGACAGCATTATTTTGTACAGGAACAAGGGAGTGAAAGGATATAAGTCCAAGGGTATAAAATAAAAAATCCCTTACTCTCTCCCTTACATATATTTTGACCTGTGACTGTTGCCTTGTTCTTGCCGTGCTCTTAAAGCTTCCTGGCAGCCACCATGCAGTCAAAACAAGCATTTAATTGCAAATATTAGACTAGTGATTGTGCTCTAGTGGACTGTTCCTCTGATAGCTGTGGTCATGTTTGGCTTGTTGTGTTGGTGCCATTACAAATTAGAAAGTTGCACGGGCCTGTAGAGTTTTTCAGTATGCCTAGTATATATTCAGGTCTGGTGAGACACTGTGGTGGACCATGCTACATGCTGCCTTGCAGGTTAATGTGGGTGGAATGCTTTAGCCAATAGATTGACTCGGAAGGTGTTGTCAGGGCAAGAGCTCCCATATCCCATTTCAAGTGTCCTGGTCTATAGACGCAGGCCTGGTGAGGATTTTGGTCTCTGGTGTCACCCTGGGAATGCTGTACAGCTTTGGGAGTTTTCTCATTTTCAAACATGCTAAATTTCCATCCATATCCTACAGTCTTTTCTAAGAGGAAGCCTTAAATTGCACTCCAGAGTTTTCTGGAAGAGAAGAGACATCACAGACCCAGACTAATTTTGCTCATACACTTTAGATCCAGTGGGTTTTGTGACAGAGGGACGATGGCACACACATATGAGTGAATTCAAATATGCCTGGACCCTGCCACATCCTAGACCACCCTTGCTAGAAGTACTTCTTGTGCCAGACCTCAGATTTCCCTCCATCCAATATGGATACGAGATGGGCCAGGTAGGGCAGAGTTCACAGAATCATACAATCATAGAATGATTTGGGTTGGAAGGGACCTTTAGAGGTCATCTAGTCCAACCTCCCTGCAACAAGCAGGGACATCTTCAACCAGATCAGGTTGCTCAGAGCCCCGTCCAACCTGACCTTGAATGTTTCCAGGGATGGGGCCTCCACTACCTCTCTGGGCAACCTGTTCCAGTGTTTCACCACCCTCATCGTAAATTTTTTTTCCCTTATATCTAGCCTAAATCGACCCTCTTTTAGTTTACAACCGTTACCCCTTGTCTTATCGCAATAGGACCTGCTAAAAAATCTGTCCTCAACTTTCTTATAAGCCCCCTTTAAGTACTGAAAGGCCACAATAAGGTCTCCCTGGAGCCTTCTTCAGGCTGAACAACCCCAGCTCTCTTAGCCTTTCCTCATAGGAGAGGTACTCCATCCCTCTGATCATTTTTGTAGCCCTCCTCTGGACCTGCTCCAACAGGTCCATGCCTTCCCTGTGCTGAGGGCTCCAGAGCTGGATGCAGTACTGCAGATGGGGTGTCACCAGAGTGGAGTAGAGGGGCAGAATCACTTCCCTCAACCTGCTGGCCATGCTGCTTTTGATGCAGCCCAGGAGACAGTTGGCTTTCTGGGCTGCCAGCGCACGTTGCTGGCTCATGTCCAGCTTTTCAATCGCCAGTATCCACCAGTCCTTCTCTGCAGGGCTGCTCTCAATCCCTTCATCGCCCAGCCTGTACTGATACCAGGGCTTGCTCTGACCCAGGTGCAGGACCTTGCACTTGGCCTTATTGAACCTCATGAGGTTCACATGGGCCCACTTCTTGAGCTTATCCAGGTCCCTCTGGATGGCATCTTATCCTTCAGGCATGTCAACCGCACCACTCAGATTCGTGTCATCTGCAAACTTTCTGAGGGTGCACTCGATCCCAGTGTCCATGTCATTGATGTACTGGTCTCAGTACAGATCCCTGAGGGTCTGTATTGTATTATTGGCTGAAATTCTAGTAGAAAGTGTATGGACCATGTGTGTATGTGCAAACACACACATAATTTCTCCTGTTGATTCTCTTTTCTTCAACCTTTCTCTTCAAACAAAGACAAGATCTGAATCTGCTACTTCACAGACCTGGCCCTGCTACTTTTTGCAGGTAAAGCACCATCTTGTGCTCTGCTTTTAATATATTCATTTCTTAACATTTTAAATTAAAAAAAAAATTGCCATGGTTCTGTGTAATGTTGGAAAGATCAGTATTTACAGCATAGGCTTCTCCAAATGGGTTGCACTGATGTTGCCCTGAGAAAGCACAGTACAGATGGGACAAGACTAGGCTGTGACATTTTTTATGAGCAGTGGGAAAATCCCCTCAGGGCAATCATTTGCTTTGCTACACACAGACATTCCAATGCAGAGTCAACAGCAGTCTCTAAAATACCTTCCTCCAGAATACATCCTTGTTATTGGGATGTAAAATGTCAGGCTTCATCAGTGCTATATAGGCAGTGCTCCCAGAAAAAATATTTATGCATGCTCCATTGTTTGTATCTATAGGGAGATGCCCCAGAAAACCCAGGTACCCAGGAAACCCAGATGCTATTTGTCTGCCTTGTCTGCCCTATTGTATTTGCCAGAACTGAAGGTACAGTCAGAAGAATTTGAGACATATGTAAAACCCACAAAAGAAAATATTCTGAAGGCAGAGTGGAATTAACCTCTGAAGCACACCCCTGCGTGATATTATTAGGGTTTTTTTTTTTCTTAATAAATAGTTATATCTGTCAAAGTCAGGCTGGGGGAAACGGTTTTTAAACTGATGAAAGTTTGGGGATCAAAATTTTTGTCGATAACTTAGATGAGTACTGCCTGGCAGGTGTCATACTAATGTTTCTGGAGATGTAATTTACCTTCTACTTTTCTCTTGCTTTTAGTAATATCTCCTTAAATTGTTTGCTAAACTGCAAAACTCCCGGCAGTTAGAAAAGGACGTGCTTGAACCTGATCTTTCTGTTGAAACCTGCCCTGTCTCGTCTCTGTCATTTCTTTGAGTATCAGAACTTGAAGCTTGTGACATCTATTGTAGGATTAAAGAGGGGTGTCTCAAAGAATCAGGTTGAGAATAAAACCTGGAATTTCGGTAAGAGTAGGGAGGACAAAGACAAGCCCTGCCCAGCAGCAGTTCTGCTCCCAGCCCTTGCTTCTGCTCCTTCTCTAGCAGAGTTCCTGTGAGTGTGAGCGCACACACGTGTGTGCATGCATGCACTTCCACAGGAAAGTAAAGCTATTATGTTCTTCATTCACTGTATTCCACCAATTTTAATTTCATGAGGTGCACAAGACACTGACATGCGAATAATAAACTATAAGCTACATTCACAAAAGAGAAAGGAATAGTAGCCTTTATTCTATTCTCTTTGTCTTTTCTATCTTCTTTCCTTTTGTTCAGATCAGGTATTTTTTATAAAAACATTCTCTGCTTTTTTTATGTTAGTTTTACAAGGGAACAAGCTCCTTGGCCACTTCTGTGAGTTGGAGTGAAGGTTAAAAACAAATACTCTGTTCACTTAATTCAATAAAGCGTTTTTTCCATACCTGTTGAGATTATCATCCATGTCCGATTAGTCTACTGGGACTAGGTCCAAACTCAGGGCCTCGTCATCCAATCCAAAAGCAGCCCAGGTGGTAAGTTCTTGGTCCTGAGTCCCAAAAGCCACAGACTGTGAGTCCTTGCTGCTATGCAAATATTCCTCATTGATCACCTGTTTCCCTCCACCTCCTTTCATTGCAAGTTTTGACCAGAAACAAAATGCTGTTGTGAGCTCTATCAGAAGGATTTCTCATTCAGTATTTGCCCCTGCTGGTGCGTATGGCAGCACCAGTGGACTCAGCTCACAGCGTGAAAAAGGTGGTAGAGCTGCATGACTCTTTGTGTATTGAGCCATTCCTGCATTGAACAGGATAAACTGCAGTGCTTAACTTCAATTCAGATGTAATGTATGGGACAACAGACTCTGAGACTAGATGAAATAAAAGAACGGGTTATGTTTTTTTATTGATTGAATAGATGTTCAATCAATATAAACCTGAGGCCAGATTTGTGTTGTAACTGAGCCCAGTGATTAGTATCACAACTGTGAATACCACAATCAAATTCTCACTGATTTTATACAGTACTTGAAAAACCACAAGGTGATATTACCTTCCTATAGATCTTTCTTCTTATTAGTTTTTAGGTTTAATTATATTCCTACTTGTTCTATGCCTCTCATAGGCCTGCCTCCCCATCTCACAAACACAAGTGTACAAATGATGTGCACAATATATTGAAAGGACCCAGAGGTGCTTTGCAAATTGTGGACTTGATTCTCTCTTTTAGGCCATTACCTTTTCACCTGTGAAGCAGTGTGACAAGTCAGCTAAGCCAGCTGTCAGGCTGTGTCACATAACTGCAGCAGTTCAAGGCATTTGAAAGCAAGAGAAGGTTCGGTGCTTTAGATCTTGACGTCCTTTTCTCCAAAGAAAGGGTCTTCTCCATCCCCATCATAGAAATGTGCCTAGGGAGACTGTTAGAGTTAGCGGCCTTTATATATATGCACACATGGGAAAACAGATGCCAAATTCAAAAACAAAATGTGAAAAAGGAATGGAAAAGTCATCTGTTTCAATGACCTTCTAATTCTGCTGTGCTGTTACTCCAGATGACATCGCTGTCAATGGCATTTACATCTATGAACTGAAGGGGGTGTGCGGCCATGAGATAAGGACATTCATCTACTGCTTAAAATTGTTAATTGACTCAGTGCCCCCGGTTCCTGCTTGCAATAGAGGAATGTTGTTTTCTCAGAGCATTTGTAAGACCTAGCTTTGGTTTTCCTCAAAAGGTAAGTGCACAAGAGCCAACTGTCAGGGTTCATCGTGGTCTTTCAAAGGCAGCAAGAGGCAGCATTACAATTAACAACTGATCAGCAGTCCAAATGTGGGCAGGGAGAGCAGGTCAAGACTGTCCTGACCGCATCGCATGACACAGAGACATGTCCCAGGCTGGCCAGTGCTCAGCAAGGACAAAAGCCTCATCTTCCCCTGGGTAGAACTGTTGTCAGGTGCTAGCCAACAAAATGTGCAAGTTGATTTTCCATCTTTCAGAAAGGAAGAATGAAAGGTAGAATTCTGTTTTACAGGCAGTTTCAGCAGTGAATTAAATCTGTTTCTACTGATATATTTAATTTTTCTTCTAACTATCCCATGGTCTTTACATTATATAACCCTGTCTCCTGTGACGGAACAGACTCCTAACATGCTCTTTTAGATAATTTTTCAGAAATACTTGTTTTTCTGTTTAAAGAGAGCAAAAAATACATCTTTTTGGGTGAAAAAAAACCCAGACTCATTGTACAAGTTTAGGTAAAGTTTGCTTTGTAACAGTGACCAGATTTTGCCAATTGAAGATTGGGTGTGCCTGGTATATCTGAAGAGAACAGTTCTCGCTGTTCAGAGTTCATACTTCGACAACACATTTTACTAAGGAAAAAAAATCAGTTTGAGCCTTCTCTAAAAAAACTCCTCAAATATGGTTTATCAACTAGGAAAGCACTCAGCTATCATTTGAGATTATAAGGTTTGTGCAAGTTTGCATATCAATAAATAATAATACATCTGCTATTCGGGTCTTGTTCCTGGGAGCTGGAGTGGAAGAGCATATATTGTAACTTCTGCAGTTTTGCTTTTGCCTGGGGCAAGATCCTGCTCCATGGAAAGCGGTGGCAAATCTTGCATGAGTTTAGTGACACAGGATTTCTTCTCAGATTTTCAGTATTATAGTGGGCATCACACACCACTGACCAAAGTCTGGCTCAGTCTCCATAGCATTTACAACTGTTACGTATTGGGATGAAGTTCAGGTGCTCACGTTACCAAAGAAAATCCTTCTGATTAGAATTATTAATATTGGGGCTGAAGATAGATCATACGACGCCTTTCCACCCTAGCAAAATATACATATGCATGAGTACTCCACATCTCACCTGGTCTAAGGCACTGGGTGAGTGGGAAAGCACTACACATTGCTTCCAAAACACCAAAACCTCATTTTAAATTTTACTCTTTAATTTATTTCCATAGTTTAGAGCTAGGTGAATAATTTTCAGGGCCCTGAGTGCCTTAATGGCCCTAATCAGCCTCATTTGGGACTGCCCCTTATACTCCCTGCCCATGGGACCAAGGACTCTAAGCTCAGCTATGGGTAGCACACGCTGCTGCTTGAAAGTAATACATTTTGTGAATCTGGAAACAAACAGTCCACCCAGGAAAAGAAGGACTTCAGGTCAGACTAAAAGGTTTTTGTGGTGATTTAAGAAGTAGAATAAATTTTTTTAGAAGGTTAACCTAATGTATTCCATATATAAATCAAAGAGTTAATAGTTTTGGGTTGGTTTTTTGGTTTGGTTTGTTTGGTGTTTGGGTTTGTTTTGGTTTTGGTTTTTTTTCATTTTGAGCTATTTGCCTCATTTTTAAACCCTTTGGGTTTTAATTTGGTTACATTTTAACTGAAAACCCCATGATATCAGAATGAAAAATGTTGTCTGGAAAATGTTGTGAAGAACAGTTGTGTTCCCAAATACCTCATCTGCTGTGGGGGAAATGGGGAAAAAGCAGGCAGTGCAAAGATCTCTTTACGTTCCCCGTTTCTATCTACAGCAGAAGCTGTATGGAAACCTGATGGCTCCTGACACTCACGCTGCAGCTCACTCTCTTCTCTCTTCAAGAAATTCTTTAACTGAATGCTAGACTCATCCTACTTCTTTACAAGTTCAAGAATATAATATATCATACATGCTGAGTAACAGGTTCTGTATGTGCATTTTCACTCCTGGTACTCTTCCAACTTCTTCATAATGCTGCTTGTCAGAACAGTACTTTGTAGCATCCTCATCTGCTGACTGCCCCTAATTGTTTTTTAATAATCTTCTTGGCTGACCATTCTGAACTTTTTCCGTTAGCAACCAAGTATTTGCTAAAGACCCACTGAGAATGAAAGGGAGATGATACTAGAAATTAAACGTACTTATGGTTTCACTTTCTTGAGGTAAAGTAGATTTCCATTTTTCACATGAAACTGCTTTAGCGGATGTTGCTCTTAAAATATACAACTAACATAAAACCAAAGCACTTACAAGAAATAATTTTTTCACACAGAATGCCAGCCTACAGAAACATTACAATAAGCTAGAGCATGTTTTTTTAATCACAAATACCCCAAACAGCATGCAATTGCCTTATTTTTGTACAATGCTTATTACTAATGCACTGTAGAAAAAAAAATCCAAATTCCTAAAAATAATTTTGAATAATTAATTATAGCCACCTGTTTAAACTGAATGTCTCTAAACCCTAAGGCAGCAGGATCTGTAAGATAATAACTTACCAAAAACAATAGCATCCATCTAAAGTCAAGGTGAACATCAGCTGGAAACTAGCAAATGCTGATGGGTTTATCCAAGACTTGTAGCTTGGCCAATGGCACAAAAATGAAAACCGATGATGTCTCCAAGGCAGATACCTCCGTGAGGCAGTGCTGTCTGAACGGTAGCTGAGTGGCTTGGTTTATTACTCTACTGAATATGCCAGGGGAATACAAATCTGCGCGTCTTTTGAGTCATCTTTTGGAAGTCATGGATCCCAGGCTTGGCTCCTATGTTCTTCCAGGCCTTCTAAGTTTATTCATAGCTGAACATCATTCATCTTGCTGTAGATACTGGTAAACAAGTTGGAGTTTCTTCACTGTGTGTAAGGCCCCTTATATTTTTCGGCAGGTTCCTTGTATCTAGTCAGGGTTATCTGATTTTTCATTTTTGTTGCACTGATAATCTCTATTTGGTGGTTTTGGAGTTTATGACCTGAAGGAAGGAAGGTAGCAGCACAGCAGTAAAAGTGCCTGCCTGGCAAGGTTTGCTTAAAACCTTTCCTCTTTGATATTACCTACTGATTTCGCCTGTGCAGAAGGGGCTCCATTGTTTTGTTGATATGGTGATACTGACAGTTCATTAACTCCTTTGATTTAGTAACAGCACAAGTAGTTTTCTATGAGACAGAAATGACTTAGTGTTAGTTAAGGATGCCTGATGGAGTAACCCAGAGAAAAACAGGAGACAGAAAGACTGGGCAACGCTTCTTTTTTTCAGTTTTACTTATTCCAAATTCTAGTTGACTTTATCAACAAGATTTTTTAAATTTGTATCAGGCTGCACAAATCCCAGACTTCAGAAACTGAATAGATGAGAAGGAAATAATCTGAAAGCTTATTCAACATTTGTACATTCTCTACAGCAATAGTTGTCAGTGTAGAAAAAGAAATACTTATGACTGTATTTATTGTGGATAAACCTTCAGTAAAGTGGTCCTTAAAATGATTGAATGCCAAAGGGCTAGCACGTTTAGGTTAGTTTCTTGTGTAACGGCACAGAAACCTACTCCTGATGCAACTGTAGAAATGGGACTTTTGATATGGATATGTGTAAGATTCTGCCCTGTTTCTGAAGCTTCTTTCCTACATTGAGCTGATTCTTGATTCAGGCCAGGTGATGAGCCAAATGAAGTTTGTAAATATTTTATATGTGTGAAAGAAGAGATAATAAGCACATACTACTTTTCCTAGGGAATTTCTAGATGTTACTATTAAAAGAGACTGACGAAATCTGTAATCCAAATATTCGTGTCCCAACAGACAGTTCAGAATGATTCTAAATATAGAAAGTTTGCACATCATCCAAAATCAAATGAAAATCTGAGAGTCTGGATTCTGCCTTGTATTTTGGAAATGTTTTCCCAGATTGGGAAGTAGTCTGGTCTGGAAGAATGCACAGCATGGGGAATCAGGAATGACTGGGGAACCCGCCAGTGACCGGCTGCATAGCCTTGGGCAGTTATTAAGCTCTTTGCCTCATTTCCCGCCCCCCCCCCCCAAAAAAAAAAAAAAAGAGGCTCAGTGCATGTGGAGGTTGAGAAGCTGGGGAGAAGCAGGGCAGGATCCTTGTTGTATTTCTCAAGCTTGCCTTCATGTGGAACAGAAACATGGCTCTTCTGCAGGCACTCGGCTCCTCTTTACTCAGGGAAAGGGCAAGAGCTGCCTTGGCCAGGTCAGTGTTAAGACTTTACAATTGTCTGCAAAACAAGTCCTTAGAGATCCCTTTTAGATTCCTAAGCGGGTCACATTTGTTTCCTTTTGCAGATGTAGAAAATAAGAGGTGACTTGAGAGGTTCTCAGTTGTGCTTTTGTGACTTAGGAGGATGTGTCTGGCAGAAGATAAGCCAGGCTTGTTCTCCTGTGTCAATAACGTGCTTCTGAAAACCCCACTCAAGATATCTCTCTGTAGACAGAAAACTGGAGCAAAACTAAATCTGTAGCCCAAGCCTCTGAGTAGCCAGGCTGTGCACAAACAGTTACACCATCTCTTTGAAACGGGAGCTAATGAGACTTGAGCTCTACCAGACATTAATAAGAGTAAGTAAGTACTCATGTGGAAGTTGTCAAATAGCAATATTACATCCCAGAGGATAAGTTCTGTTATTTGTTATGTAGCTTCAGCCTTACTAAGCCTTAACCCACATCCGGCAAAACTGTTCCCAGACCACTCTGGCTCTTGTTGTGCGGGGCAGATATAACCCTTCATATCACTGCAGAGCCTGGGTCACTCTTGATATCCTAAGGCTGGATGCCAGCTGCTGTGGGCTTACTATCTTCAGTGACTTGTGCTGGAGAGTAGAATAGGTCCAGACTTGCATGTGCAGAATGCATTTCATCTGCTTTTATAACATTGGAAGGAATAATGTCTTATGTACTGTTCTTAGTTCTTTACTTGAGAATCTGCATGCTTTTACATATCTGAGAGTTATCTGTTAGCACCTCCTATTTCCAACCCTTTCCTCTTCCACCTTGGAAACTTTCCAATGGACTATAAAACAGAATGGGAAGTGAGTTAGACTGCCAGTTACTAATCTAGGGTCATTGAATGTGATGAGGACCCTTAACAAACTTCCTCCAGCGTTTGCAGTCAGGTCCCAAGAAGGCACACTAATCTCTCTGCTGTGTGTCAGCCTTTGCTTTTGGCCACCTAAGCGCAATCAGGAAACTGTGCTTGCGTCACTGCTCAGGTGTTTTTAAATCATGTATAACTTTCTATCTCTGGTCTGCTGTGCTTTACTGTATTGTCAGAGTCAGTGTAGTTTCTCTTTCTACTGAAGGTTTCTCTACCTTTCTGTTCTCTATAAGCACTGGCTTGTGTGTCACTGCTAAAAACATGAAGAGGAAAAGCCTAAGGCACAGACAGATCTCTCTGGTCTGTCTAAAAAGCTACAGGTTCAAAAGCAGATACTGAGTGTGTTTCCAAGTCCAAACACTTAATAGTTATGGCTTTTTGCCTTGTAATATCTGCTTTTACAGTAAGTTCTGCTTACAGCATTGTAACTGAGCAAGCTTCATGAGAAGATTCTCTTTATACTCACTGTTGAAATGAGTATGAAGCACGTAAACCCAAATCCAAAGCATTATTCTTTGCTTTATTTTATTGGAACTGTGCTGATTTCTACTATCAGAGAGTCTGTGCCTTAATACTTAAGATGAAATCCTGATGCTGTTTAAGACAAATGGAATTTTTGTCCCTGATTCGAGTTGGACTGGAGTTTACCCTTAAAAGAATGAGATTTTTAGAACGGTATCCAGGAGACATAATAGATCAAAAATCTGAGCCAATTTTAGAATGGATCATTTTATGAAAAAGATCTGATTATGTGGTTGCGAGGGATTATTTGAATGGTGAGAGCATTGACTGAAGACCAATGAGGCCTTTTTCTTGTCTACATTTGATGGAAAGGTCAGTTTTGGGGTTCTACCTGTGTTCACAAAGCTATTAGAAGTAGGTATGTTGGTAGATTACGTTTTCACTAAGATGTAACACCACAGATTGCCACTCTGCTGTACCTGAGAAAGGGCAGATGTTGTAATGACATGGAAAATTAAATATTGATAGCACAACACAGAACAAAATTCTGATTTCACCTACTCTGATACAACTGTACAGAAGCACATCACAGCAACACTGAGTGGCCATTTTCGTTCATCATCAGCTACTTTATATGCATTGCATTATACTATGCATTTATTTTTACAGCACTGTGTAGGAGCCTGGAATTCAAAAGCCTGAGCTGATGTCCAGCTGCTGCTTCTCCATCTTTCTTATGCAGGACTGACAGAAGCAATGTCTGTACTGGTGTATCAGAAGGGTTCTGTCACTAAGGCCAGCTTGCCCACAACAATCTCCACTGATACTGTTCTGCTGTCTTGCCCACCAAAACAAGGTGGCCTCGTGTGAATTGCCTTTTGGTGTTGGAAGTCTGGCCTGGGCTAACTCTTCAGATATGCCCAAGAGCTGTTTCAGATAGTGCTAGTTGGCTTAGGCCAAAACCATGCCAAGAATCGGCCTCAATGTCTGGTGGCACAGGCCATTGTGTTCTGGGGCCCAGGAATGTTCCTAAAACTGTGAGGTATTTACTAGTATTGATGGATCCCAAGCTGGTACAGAATTTGCCTTGATAAATTGATATTAAAAATATTTAAGGAGTATTTAACCCTTTGAAATGTGTCAACACATGTAGGTTTTATTGCAGTGGAGATGCACAAGTGTAGCAGGAACGTCAACATACGGTGGTGTTGAGACTATGCAGAAAGTAAATACAGTGAGAGCTTTCCTGGCACTCCAGAGCTCGGACAGGTATTGAAGCGTTGACCACCTGAGCTGATGATATGAATAACTGAATGTGCCGCTTTGTCATGGCTGTGCGGTGCCTTCACAGGAGGGGCTTTGTGCTCTTTTCCTAAAGGACAGGAAAAACAAAATGGATATGTAATTTGGAAAGGACTTGCAGTGCAAGTTAATTTTTTTCTCCTGTATGAAACATTCAAAATTTCAACTTTGTGTTGTGATTTGAAATGGGAATTGGTTTTTGTTATCCTGAAACTTTTGTTAAACCAGGAAAACATTTTCTGTCCAGCTCTAAGCACAGTATTGCAACAAACCTCCAAACATAACATCACCAACAGGCCACCAGAAGTCCTAGGAAAGACTTGGTGGTGCAGAAAAGGTTGACTTTAATTTGCAGGAAAATAAAAAGTTTGCATGACTTTAGAAGTGATGAAAGATAGCTGAATAAAGGCTCAAGGAGCTGTGACTGTAGTGAGGGAAGTGGGTGGACAGATCCCTGTATACAATAGCGCTATGAGATGTGAAATTGCTAAAATAGCCCCTGCCTAATGTAATCACCTTTCAAAGAATATTTGAGAGGCATTTTGTCAGTCAAATATAAACAAAGACTATGTTTGAAATTCAAAACTTGTCCAAAGTCATTTTTCTTTCAAAGGCTGTTTCCCCTGCTTGTATTCATTCTAGTGCTTTGAAAAGACATCTTTTTAGAGGACAAGCTATTTTTAATTGTTTATACAAAAAAAAATACAAAACCTTTTACAAAGCAGTAAGGAAAACCAAATGCATCTTCCAACAACTCCACTCTTCTATGAGCAATAGCGAGCACAATAGAAACTGCATAAAAGCAGTCATTACCCAAGAACTTTTAGGAAATGCTGGTGCTATTTCTAGAGATCTCATGAGAATATAGAGAGAACAGTATGCCATGGTACCAATAATTTTTTTTACCATTAACAAAAAGGCTGTATCAGGACAATAACTTCAGATCTTGTAGTGATTTCTCATTCTAAAACATTCCAGATTGTGCTACAAACTAGTGGCGTGATCCCTTAAGCTGTCCCGGCACAAGACTCCCATTGGCTTCAAAGGCAGTGCTGTGTTCAGGCTGACATGGGATCATGACCTTGACCCAAAGCCAAATTATTCACTCCGGTCACTTCAACTCGTGCTGAACAGGAACTACTGAAAGGGAGGGGAGCAAACTGCCTAATACTGTCTTTATTAGCTATTGCTTAAGGCAGGAAAGGAAAAAAAAATAATTTTTGCAATTAGAATTGTGTTGGGAATTGAATTATGGAGGATGTAAGTCAGTAGCATTGAGATAGGGTCCTGAACACAGTTATATCCAAGGTATCTCAGGTATCCCCTGATATCTCTTATAATCACCTCTTCCATTTTGCATCTTGAACACCAGGAATAGTAACGTGGTTTCTCGTGGCTTTGGGTCTAGCAGCTGACTATGAGCCACGACAAGGAGTTTCTTTGCTGCAAGTGGTGTGTTTATATCTGCTTTCCTCCTCAGTTGATTCTCTGTTGTCTAATAAGATGGTTTGTCTTGCAGCTTTTGTTAAGGCAGGTCACACCAGGGGAGCACTGACAGGACTGCCCTCCTCTGCCCATCTCCCGATTGCTCATTACTGAGAGGAACTCATTGATCTCTCTCACCTCTGTCACTGTCCTTCAGGGCTGTTATCTTTCAATCCATGGCTTGTTTCAGCCATCAGCTACAAGTTTTTAGAGGGATTTGTGAATGTACTGTGACTGCGTATGATTTGATTTATAGGAAACTTGGGGGGGAGGGGCGGAAATCACTGGCACTATTTGCAGGCATTGGTGGAAATTATCGCAAAAAGGAAATGTGTTAATTTGTGGGCACTAGCATAGTTTTTCTTGGTTGCAATGTGAATCGCCAAAAGGCTTCAAAACAAATATATGCCATTGTATATTCTACCTGTTTTACGCTTGGAGATTCAAAAAATGTAAGAGCCCTGTTCCAAGGAGGCCTGTGGGAGGGCACACGGCCCAGATCTCCTCAGACCCTCCACTGTTGTCCTGGGAAATCCTTGGTTGTACAGAACTGGGGGGCAGGGGGCTGACTTGTGAGCTACCAGTGGCCTCCACTGCCATCTCCAAAAGTCACTCCACTGCCATCGAGCGCCCTATCCCGCTACACACGCCCACTCAGGCCGGCTGCAGCCTAGGCCTAATCTTTAAGAACTGGGGGAAATGAGTTGTACATTATCCATCAGTCATGAATATACGAGAGAAATCCAGCCTGGCAGTTGCACGGTTACTTTCCATGCCTGGTTTCCCATGAAGCCTACCTCCTATTTTGCTTCTTTATTAGCTGTTGTTTCTAATTTTTGTGATGGGATCAGGAAGCTTGTTTTAGCCGCAGTGAGTAAACTGTCTTGGCAGAAATGAGGAAACTGTTAAGAGGGAGGGGCTGCTACATTGTGCGGGTTACTTAATTGTCTTAATCGAAAATATATGAATATAAATAGACCTCAGACTTCCTCTCCTCTCTTTCTTTTTCCAAGCTGAAAGACATCCAAGGCCGTAATAAAACCGGGGGCTGTCGGGTGGCAGAGGAGGGGCGGGGCGGGGCGGGCGCAGGCGGCCGGGGCCCGGGGCGGTGGGGCCCGGGGGGGGCTGGCCCGGCGCTGCGCTCCCCTGTTTGCTTTGTGGGAGCGGGCGGGCCCGCGGAGTTCGTTGGGATTTTACTGTTGAAGCTGTCGAAAGCGGTGTAAATCTGTGTGCGCAGGCTGCCGGGCAGGCCCATAAAAGCAAGGCTATATAATCAAGGTGGAAATTGGGAAAGTGATTTATTTGGTTCTCTTCCCCGGCAGCACCTCCCACGCCTCCCCCCCCCCCACCCCCCCCGCGCCCGTCTCTCCGCTTCTCCCGGTGGTAACGGGACTGAGTCCTGGAGGCGGCGGCGGGCAGTGGCCTCTGTGCACCCGTCCCGGCCGCGGCACCCCGAGCCCTGCGGGGCCGGGAAGGAGCGGGCAGCAAGCCGGGCTCCTGCCGCCCCGCTGCACACGCCGGGGAGCCGGGCCGCGCCGCGGGGCGGGGACTTGCTTGTCTGTGGTCGCCCCAGCGGCAAGATGTGCCGGGAGGGGCGCCCAGGGCTCTCGGTTCCCAGCCCCGGCGGGTCTTGGGAAGCCTGCGAGCGGGAGGTCTCCCGCCCCGCCCCCGGCGCGGAGCCCCGCTGTGCCCCTGGGCGCAGCCCGGGAACGGTTCCCCGCCCGGGCACCCGGGAGCCGCGCCCCGCAGTGGGGCCCGCAGCTGCGCGCTCTGGTGGCCGCTGACCCCTCGAGGCTCCCCGTTGCCGGGCAGGGGGCAGCGAGGATGGAGGGCATGCCCGCCCCGGTCGGGCAGGCGCAGAGCTGCCGACAGGCAGCCTGAGTGGGGTGAGGAGGCCGAGGGCAAATGTAAGGACGGGGTTGGCAGTGCTGCTTGCACCCTTCCGCCCAGGTGCGAGGACTGGCCTTTGCAGGGAGAGCCGACACGCTGTGGTAGTGGTGGCAGCGTTTTGCAAACACGACGCGGGGCGGCTGGGAAGCATCCACCCGAGGTGCTGGAGAGTGGGAAGGCCCCACGCCCCGCGCTCTTGGCAGGGTCGGGCCGGCGGCCTGACGGTGTTTCAGCTCGGTCCCCTGATCTGCAGAGGGCCGGGGAGAGGCTGCCTCGGTACCCGGGCTCAGCCCGCCAGCCTCTGCCAGGCACCGGCGGCTCGGGGGGGTGCCCATCTGCAGGGGCTGCCCGCTCTCCCGCGGCCCCTCGGCGAGGCTGGAGCCGGAGCCGGCGCGGTCCGCGGCCCCCGGCGGCACCGGCGCGGGCGGCCCCCCCCCGGGGAGGGGGATCTCCTCCAGCCCTGCCTCCCGCCGTGCTGCCCTCGCCCCGCAGCACCTGCCGCCCTGCCCGGGCCCGGCTGCCGCCGGCGGCGCGGAGCATCGCCGAGGCTGCCGCTCTCCAAGCCCGGATGCTGCTGACACTTCCCCCCGGGGGGGGGGCCTTCCCCCCCTAGGACCTGGAGCCCGGCTCCCGCTGCGTGGGGACTTCCCCGTCAGTCCGGTGCCTGACGAAGCTCCGTGTCCTCTTCCTACTCAGAGCGGCACGCCGGCAGGGCTGTGGGCTCCCCGCGGTGCGAGCGACGGTGCCTGCCCGGGGAGGTACCGCTGCCCGCCTCGCTGCCAGGCTGGCGAGGAGCTGGCTCGGCTTCGGACCGGCCCGAGCGGGTGCCGAAGTTCCCTCATGCCCCGGAAGGGAGCGAGCGGGGGGGTGGAGGCTGGAGCCGCCGGGGCGCGGGGTGCTCTGAGCTCACCCCTCCGAGGCGTGCGCGCCTCCCGCGGCTGGGCGCCCACTCGCGGCCCCTCAGTCGGATCGAGGCGGTTCTGTGGAAAGCCTCCGGAGCCGGCCGACAGGGTGGCCGAGCTTCTGAGCAGCCCCTCTCTTGCGAACGGTTTAGAAAAAGCCCAGGGCTGCGAAACTTTACGGAAGTTGGGGAAATTCCTCCCTGCTGTCGAGGGGAGAGCGAAGCCGCACGCCCCGACCCTCTCCGAGTGAGAGGAGCCGCTGCACCTCCGCCTTGTCCCCCCTGCGGGGACAGAGGCCGCAGCCGAGAAATCCCGTCGGATCCTTTCGAAATAGGTGGATACAGAGTCAAGGTGCTGACAGACCGCCTTTCCCCCCAGTAAAGGCGCGCAGAGACGCCCCAGAAACCGAGGGGCTGCAGTTGTTTATGTCCGTCTTAGCGAGGCGAGATGTACAGAGCTGTTCCCAAGGGACAGAACAAATACCTGCTAAGAACCGAAGGCGCCACAAGTTGTGGCACAGATGAATTGATCCAGTAATCGCTAGGGCTATAACACCCTTATTTATGCTAAAGCATGTGACACAATCTTCAAAATGTGGTAGCTCCAAGTTACCACCTCTTTATTACTTATACAAGCTAATAGGTGAAGTGACTTTCACCTTCTTTACTTGAAGGAGGCACAAAGAAGCAGACAGGTAATTCCACACTGCTAATTTTTATGATGTGATGGGTAGGGAAGGGAAAGGTTGAAGTAAAAACTGGGAAGACCGATTATGAAATCTCGGAGTTTAGTTAGTAGTGACCAGCTCAGATCTCGTGATTATTTTTTCTTAAACTGCGGCTGCAAATATGTTAAGAAAATCTGGCACCTTATCTGCCCGATTTGTTCCGTCCGGAAGGGTAGAAATAGGCACCTCTTCTTCTGTCACTAATTTGAATTCTCGCCTTAATATTACCAGTTTTAGTCAAGCGTTTTAGGGGTTGCATTTCAGGGTGCGGAGAGGGGGGAGCGGGAGCTGTCCCCCCTGGGCTCTGCGGTACCGGGCAGGATCGCCACCGGGTGCCGAGAGCGGGGCGCTGGTGTTCGCCGCCCGCCGCGGTAAAGGTGCGGTGGTGGTACAGTTCTTCTCGGGTGAGACTTGCCAGGCTTAAGGCAAAAAAAAAAAAAAAAAAAAAAAAGTGTCTCGTATACAAAACGGTCAGAATATTTACAGGTAATTGTGACTGTCAAATACTCCGGCGTGTTGAGAAAGCGCAGAGATCTTGGAGCGTTCCGTCTGTCGGAGGGCGGGAGGCTGCGGCGGCGTGGGACCCTGGCGGGGGGCGGCGGCGCGGGGGGAGCCCCGGCGCCCGTTCGGCCGAGGGACGGGGGTGTCTCCGGCTCCCAGAGAAACGCTGGCCGGGAGGGAATAACCGTGTCCCCCCGCAGAGGCGGTGTGGCCGAAAAGCGCTTCCCAGGGCAGAAGTGCAGCGGTTCACGGAGCAGAGTAAGCGCGAGCTGCCGTCCCCGCTGGGGACAAACTCGCCCGTTAGGACGCTGATTTAGTTGGAGCGATTCCGTGACGGGGAGCAGACGAGCACGGCGTCTGGTTTGGGTTTGTAACGGGATTTCAGACGGCGGATACCGCTAACCCATCCCTTTACAAACCTGAAATTTGTCACGGGGGCGCGCTGGCCGCCCTCAGCTCGGCGACCCCTGGCAGAGGGGAGCGGGGCTAGCTGGGGGGCTGCTGGCGCCGCAGGCCGGGGCAAAGGCTTGGGCTGGTAGAAGACGAGACTTTAGGCGGAACCGCGCTCGCGCGGACGCGGGCCGGCGCGCGCCGCCGCCGGGGGGGGGGGGGAAGCGGAGGGAGGCCGGCTCCGGGGACTCTAGCGGGCAGCAGGCGGGCAGGCTCCGGGCAGTACAGCCGGGCCCCAGCCGCCCCGGCATCTGCCTCGTTCCGCCGCACCGGGAAGCCACGTTCAGGTTGGCGAGCGCCGCCGCTGCAGGGCTACCGGGACTGCCCCGGGCGGCGGGCCACCTTTCGGCCACCCTTGAACCTGCTGGGAGCGGGCGGGCGGCCCCAGACCCGGGGAGGGGGGGAGGATCCCTTCTGCGGCCAAGTACCAACCCTGGCCCCGAGAAGCTCTTCGTAAGTGCTTGCGCATATGGGCAAAGTTTTGAGGCCACGGGGAAAGACCATAGGATTGTTTGCAGGAGGAAAAGCGACAGGATTTGGCCTTTCCCTGCCCCGGTGCTCCCCATGTGTGTCCCCTCTGCAGAGAGCGCACTGCTGAGCCCCGTTGGTAACAGTACAGGGCTTGCGAAAGCCCAAAGAGGCTGAGCGTTACCCGGACAGCCGCCTGCAGCTTTCTGACTGCGGCGATTTCTCCAGGGACAGGGACGAGCCCGGTTCGTGGCGCGGCCGGGGAGGCTCTGAGCTGCCCGCCCTTTGCTGGAGCCGGGCTGTGGGACGTTTGCTGCTCGTGTGTATTAGGGTGCGTTTCCTCGATCTGCTCAACGGTGTTTTCAGCCTTTACAGTTCAATAAAACCTCTGTTGTTTATCCTCACTCAAAATCCTCTGTCTGCCCCTTTTCCCTGAGCAGATCCGCAGCGTTCAGTAATTCTCACAGAAAACTACAACTCCCCGGCGCGGTCCCGCCAGCCTGGGCAGCCCAGCTGGGCTCGGCTCTGCTCCCGGCTGACCTGCCTTTGGCTTCGGCCGAGCAGCGGAAGCGAGGGCGGGAGGTGGGGGCCGGCAGCGGGGGCCGTGCGGTCCCGGCACGGCTCGGCTCGGCTCCCTGAGCACCGTTTCGCATGAAAGGAGCTGGCGGGAGCTGCTGCCTTGTGCCGCCGAGCCGTGCGCGTTTGCTGGTGGCTTAATTTGCACGGGCAGTTTGCGTGCACGGATCGGGCTGTTGAGGCAAAGTTTGGATTTAGGAGGAAAATGGCACCCTGTTCTGCACAGAAGTCGGTCGCTAATGAGCCGCGCCGTCCTGGGGAATGAGCGCGGCGGTGACGGCGGGGCTGGGGCTGAGCGCTGCACCCCGGGAAGCTCCCGGGGACGGCGCTCGGAAGCGGCTCTGTCCCGCCGGCGCGGCCGGGGTCTCTACTCCCATCTGGTCTCCGCCGGCCGCAGGAACTTGGAGAGAGTTTGGGAGGCGGTGGTGGTCCAACGTGGGCGGGTGATGCTGTGCTTTCAGGTCGGAGCCGGGCGGGGGGAGAAGGGCTGATATCTTGCTAATTTACGTAAATCGTTGCAATTAAAACGATTCGTGCCGCGGGGTACGCGTCCCTGGCCCTCTACGCTCGGCGTGTCCTGCGGAGCTCCGCCGCCTTTCGCCCCCACCCCAAGCGAGAGCGCGGTTGGAGGGAAGAGCGGGCTCGGCGGGGAGCCTCCCTCCCCCGGCGCCCCGCAAACACCTTCGGGGTGAAAAGGCAGGGGGGGTCCTGGGCTGCGGCGGCGAGCCGCCCGCCGCAGCCCCCTCCCGCATTCGTTCATGTCGCAACTAGGGCGGTGCGCGACAGGCGGGACACGCGTGTCCTCGCGCAGCGCCGCTCGGCGCGGCTACCTCGGGGTGGGAGCGGGTCCCCCCCCGCCCCGGCCCGAGCAAACGGCACCGGAGCGGCCTTGGGCCGCTGCGAAGGAGCACCCGCAGCTGGTGCTCGGGTGGCGGGGCTCGTCTCGGTACTTGTCAGTCACTTCTTTCTCGGATCTCGGGAATTTTCCTTGATCACAACGAAGGTGGCGAAACTCTTCCTTCATTTCTAGCTACGAGCTGCTGATTTGAAGGAGGAGAGCCGCAGGGCACAGGCGGCTCGGTCTGTGCTCTCTGCTCCTGACAGTTTACAAATCTAAACAGATTTGTTTAAGAGAAGCCGTACAAAACCGAAGAGTCTCGCAAGTCTGTTAAGGTGAGGCGTGTCGATGAGCGTGAAATCTCACGGAGGAAATCTCTCGCGGCTCGCACTGCAGCGTGTGATTGCGGGAAAACGCAAACCCGCGGCCAGGGGGACAGCCAAGAGCCGGAGACGAGTGTGAGGAACAAGGGGAAGCTGCAGACGGCAGTGGGGAGCCGGAGGACGGGAGGGAGCCTGGCAGGACCCCGGCAGCAGCCCGGCACCAGGCGCTCCCACGTTCCCTCCGCGCTGAGCCGGCCCGGCCCGGCCCGACCCGGCGGCAAGCCCCGCTCCCTGCGCCCGCCTCGGCTGGGGCTGTGTTGCCTTCTGGGCACCGAAATACCGTGTAGTAACAGCTCCGGCCGACTCCTTTCCTTTCCTTCCCTTCCCTGTATACGGCTGGCTGTAGAGATCTCCTCTCTATAGTCCGCAGCTGCTTCTCCATATAACTTAAGTTAGCGGCAAAACACTTGCAAATAAAATCAGTGAGGGGAAGAATGAAGGCGAGGGTCGGGTCTGCAGAGATGCTGCCGTCCCGAAACCGGTTAGTCGGAGCTCGGACGCCGTAAAGACGATTTTGGCTCTGTTTTTTTTTCTTTCTCAACTGGCACAGTAAGAACGAGCCGCGTGGACCCCGGAGGGGCTGGAGGCGGCCGGCGGTGCGTGAGGCAGGCAGAGCCGCCTCCGCCGGCTCCCGCGGGGCCGAGGCGCGCTCTGCGGTGGAGCCGGGGGACTCGCCCGGCGCCTCGGCGGCCGCCGCGCTCCCCGTCCCGTTTAGGCTTAGGCTGGCGGCGGGAAAGCACCGGCGTGCGGCTGGGAAACGGCGGTGGCCCGACCCGTGCTCCCGCCGGCGCTGTCAGCCGGACCCAGAGCTCTCCCCTCGAAGTGCTGCGGACACGGCTGGGCTCGTCCGCTGTTGGGATCAGGGACTTTTTCGTTTCGTTTTAGCTTCACCTCCTAAACCTGGCACCGAAACCGCGGGAGTGTGGAGCGGCCCCTACAGCCGCAGGGCTAGGCGGCTCGCCCCCGACGGCGGGAGCCGGATGGAGGGGCCGCTCCGCAGAGGCGCTGGGGGAGGCCGGCTCCGGGCCGCGCAGCGCCTTTCCCGGTCCGCGGGGGGGAGCGCGAAAAAAGTGCGGCGGGGCGGCGGCGCCCCGGCCCCGGCCCGGCCCCGGCCCCGGCCCCGGGGCCCCGGGCCCCGGGAAAGGAGCCCGGGCCGAGCGGGGTGGGGAGCCGGGAGCCCTCGCCCGCGGAGCCGCCCTGCCCCTCCCGAGCCCGCCTGCACCGCTGTCCCGGCGGTGCCTGCTGCCGCCGCCGCCCCCGCGGGGACTCGGCGCTGCCCCGCCGGAGCCGCAGGGCCACCCCGCTCCCATCCCGCTGGCTGCTGCGCCGTCGTGGCAGCCCTCGGCCTCCGCGCTTCGAGGTGGTGCCCGGCGGGCGGCGGCCCGGCGCCCCCCGGGATCTAGGCGTGAGGCGGCCGGGGCGCCCGCCTCGGCCCAGGCCGCAGCGCTCCGCCCGCGTCGCGGGGGGCCCCGCGGGGGGCGGTGGCCGCCCGGAGGGCGAGAAGAGCGCCGGGAGCCCGGCGGATCCGGGGCCGGGGGGCCGGGGCGAGGGCGGCCCCAGCCCCGGCCCGGGGGGCAGCACCGCGCGGCGTCGCGGGCGGCGGCGTCGCGGGAGCCCCCGGCAGCCCCAGCTGCAGCCGTCCGCCTCTGAAGCCTCTGCAGGCACGGAGCTGCGATCGCTGCCATGCCTTTTGGCTTTAAAAGCCGTAGTTAATGAAAACCAAACCTTTCCAAGGAGGTGTTTTTGTTCGTTTGTTTTGTTCAAATTTTTTTTTTTTTTTTTGGCAATCAACCACTTGAGGCATCCATAAACTTCAGGAACGGGGAGTGCTGGGGACTCGGAGCGCACCCACTCCTGCCCTCAGCAGAGCGCGAGAGCAGAAAATCTCGTACTGGAGTTCGTGTTAGAAAAAGAAAAACAGGTTATTAATAATAATAAAAATAATTTTAAAATCCAGTTCTTTTTATAGCGAGATTGAGGACGGATGGAGGAAAGCAATGGGAAATAATCGCCCTTTTTTCCAGTGGAAATAAGGACAACATGTGAAAATCATGCACTGGGGAAAAAAAAAAGCATTTGTAATTTGAAACAGAAAGAAAAGGCTTTTATTGGGAAAAATATGTAAAAGAAAAATAAGCATCGTGTATCATAAAATCTGTCTGAATTAAATGATGTTTACAAAACAGAAGTTACCAACCAGCAAAATTCATACGCGCTCGGTTCGGTTTCCCCTCAGTTTTACTAACAAGCCCCTTCGCTTCCGCGTCGAAATTTCCAAACGATTACCACTCCCAGCTTCAAAGTTAAAAGAGTATTTTTTGTAAACGGTCAGCTTATAAATACAGGAATAAACACGTATTCGGCGATCCTGATATTCCAGTGAACGCGCGAAAGAGAAACCAGCTGCCGGTGGGGAAAAACCCGAACGCGAGAGAAAGGTGCAGGGGATTCATTGCAAATAAAGCAACCGCTACATATATATTTAAATGTATTTGATTGTATGCATTATTCAAATGCCCTTCTGACTAGTTTAATAATTTAGAATCGATAGTTTTCCTAAAAACTTTATAAAATATTTACACTTAATAAAATATTAATCGATTAACAAGCCAGTCGCACTCTTATAGGAGCTTTATTAAAGTCCTGTAATCGCGCTGTCGCCACACGTCTCCGCTGTTAAGGAAAGGATCACTGACAAAATGTAAATGAAGATCTTCAGACGGTGGTGTTTATAAAATAGCTCATTAATGGGCTTGGATTGAATCTCTCCATCCATCCACATCATCAGATATAATAATAGTAACGAATCAGACAGGGAAGATCCTGGCTAAACCATTGGCATTTTTTTTTTCCAGAAGTACTGAAGTCCTAAATCACCAATTCTTCTAACTTTCTGGCCATTGATCCGCGGGAATTCGTAGTTCAACATCAAAGGTAAGAACAAAACATTATTCAATTATTCGATACCTGGTGGAAAATGTTAACTTCCGTGTAAGAGCTGCTGGTGAGCTTTAGCAGATTTAGGGGAAAAAAAGGGGGGGGGGGGGGAGGGAGAAAAGTTAGATCGGGTTATTTAAAAAGAAAAACGAGAGTTCTCCAAACTTTGAGGCTCCTTTCTGAAAGGGACGGCAGGAGACCCGGCTGGCGGCAGCCGCTGCGCTCTCTCCTCCTCTGCAGCCTGCGCGTTCCCGGCACCGGCGCTCGCTCCTCCGACACCTCCCGGAGCCCCGGCCCTTGGTGGCGACCCCCGCGCCCCCGGCCTTCCGCTGTCCCCCGCATCTTTCCTGGCTCCCCCAAACTTCAGCCGGCCATAAGACCCGGCTCCCACCCCCCTTCACGGCTTGCTGTCCTGGGGCAAGGCTGGCACCGCGTCCAGACTTTGGCGACGGGTCCCCCTGCCCCTTCCGAGGAGGGGAGAGACATGAGTGCTTCGGCCGAGGCGGGGGAAGCCGCGCTCGGCGCTGCTTTTCGGGGCCGGGCCGGGAGTCGGATGTGGAGCGAAGCGATTATTTCTCTTACCCTGCCCGGGGATCCGCTGCTTCTCCCGGCACCGCTTCCAGGGGCGGCCCGGAGCCCACTGGGAGACCCGAACGCTCGGCGGGCGGGCGGGCTGTCGCCGCCGCTCGGAGGGAAGTGGGGGGGGGGGGGGGAGGGAAGCGGGGCCGGCGACGGCCGATGTCCCGCGGGGGACCTGCCCTTCCCCTCCTCCAAATCCCGGCACAGCACCGGCGGGGCTCGCCGCACCGGGACGGCTGCCTGCGGGCTCGGGGCTACCGCTGCTGTCCACCCTACCCTCCCCGGGCGTTTTTCCGGGCCGACGAAAACCTGCTGCTAGGGCTGCCCGGTGGCGGTGATGCTCCCGCTGCGCCCCGCTCCCGCCGTGCCTGGGGGTGGGGTGGGGGGCTCTCCGCTCCCCCCCCCCCACCCCGTTGCCCCCTCTTTTTTTTTTTTTTGACCCTCCGGCGCCACCGTAAAAAGCAGAGCTCTTAAGGGGGCACGGCGGGGAGGGCAGCGCCCCGTAGCGAGCAAGCGGCGGACGGGCGGCGGGGGAGGGGGGGGAGACGGCGGGTATTGAGGTGCCCGCCGCCCCCCCCTCCTCCCCCGCCGCCCGTCCGCCGCCCGCCCCCCCGCCGCGCCGGAGGGGATTTCCTCGGTCCACCTTAACGCGGGGCTCGTTCCGCCGCCGGGCGGGCGGGGAGGGCTTGGCGGCGCGGGGCCGCCGGCTCATTCCCCTGCGCCCCCCGGTCCGGGCAGGGGGCGCTGCGAGCCCTTGGGGCGCGCCGCCGGGGCATGGCCCTGCCGGAGGAAGCGGCCGCTCCGCCGTTGGCCCCGGGGAGCGGCGCGGGTGCCCTTGCAGCCGGAGCGAGAGGTGACAGCCTGCCGGGCGACCGCTGGCCTCCCCGGCACCGGCGAGGATCCCGATCCTGCCCCGCTGCGACTTCCCCGCCGGAGCTGTCCCCTCCCCGCCGGCTGCACTTAGGCAGCGCTGTCGTGCCCTACCCGCAGCTCCGCTATTAAATAATTTAGCGGCGGCGGCAGCAGCGCTTCCCTGCCCGCTTCTCGCCTCCTCCTGGCCCCTGTCATCAATTATTCAGGGCCACCCCGGTAACTGCCTGGAGCCGGGCGCGGCGAGGAGGGCGGCGGCGGGGCCCTACCTGGAGCCCGCTCTCGGAGCCCCGGAGGAAAGCGCGACCGGCCCTCGGGGCGGCAGCCCCCGCCGCACCACGAAAAGTTACAGCCGCCTCGCCCCGGCGGGGAGAGATTGCGGCACGGTCCCTGCCGTCGCTCGGCTCCCCGGGGGAGGGCCCAGGGGGCAGGAGGCGGCGAGGCCGCACCGGCTGCGTCGGACCGACCCGGGCGCCTGGACTGGATGCCGGTGGCAGCTTTGCTCCTCCCCGGTCGGTCCGGTCTCCCCAACTCCGGCTTTCCCTCTATCCCCCCCGCCCCCCCCCCTCTCCTGCCCCCCGGCCCCCCCCAGCCTGACTGCCCCTGTCCTTGCGCCCTTCTGCCCGGGGTCCCTCCTGTCACCACCGCCTCCGACCTGCCGCGCTTCCCCTTTCCCACCCACCCCGCCCTCCTCCCTCCCTTCCTCCCTCCCTCCCGCCGTGGGGCACCGCGCTCGCTTTTCGTGTGCTAGATGTATTATTTATTTATCGGTGTTTAATTTCCTGCCAGGTGGGTCTCTGCCTCCCACCCCTGCGCGCAGCGGGGCCGGCCGGGCCGGGCCGGGGCTGCGCGGGGCGGGCCGGGCCGGGAGGAGGTGGGCTGCTGCGCGCCCGTCCGCGCCCGATCCCGAGATAGCACCGAGACTCGATTTTTGCGGGGGGGCGGGGAGGGGGAGGGGTGTCGGAGGCGAGGAGGGGTGGCGATGTTTGGGATGCACAGCCCTGGGACGGGAACGCCGCGCAGACAGACAGGCAGACACACACACACAGGCGCGCACACACACCAAACCCGAAACCAAGGACAACCCCAAAAAGGACTCACTCTGCCTCGATGACTCAACGCAACTAATAACCGTTTCTCCGCTCTCTGTGGCGAGTCCCTCCCGCCGCTGCTGTCGCTGGCAGAGGAGGGAGCGATTGAAAGTGACACACCGGGGGCCGCCGCCGCCGCCGCTTCCCCGCGCCGCCAGGCACCCGCCGCCGCCGCGGAGCACGGGAGAGCGGCGCTCCCTCCTCTTCTCCTCCCCCCGTCTCCCCCGGTATTGATTTTCTCCGCTGAAGGTGTGAGAAGTCGGCTCCCTCTCCCCTCTCCCCCGCGCCGCAGCCGGCGGCCCCGCGGCTCCCCGCCCCCTCGCCCCGACCTCCCCGCTCCGCTCCGCTCGCCACCCGGGACCCTCCGGGAAGGGGCTCTGGCCCCTGCCGCCCCGCGCAGCGCGGGCAGCCGCCCCGGCCCCGTCGCCTCGGCACCCCCGGAGAAGGGCAAGGAGGGGGCTGGGGGTGGGGGGAAGGAGTAGAAGGGAAGAAAGCGGCGTGAGAGGAGGAAACAAGAAAACTTTCCACCCTGGATTCTCTACTTCTGATCCATGGACAGAGCCCAACTCAGCCAACTTACAGACAGGCTATAAGCAGTAAGTACAGCGGCAGCTCCCGGCAGCCGCTCGCTAGAGGCTTCCTCGCCAGCAGCCGGCTATTCCGGGGCTGCACAGCTGGCCGGCGCGGGGGGGCCGTGCCAGCGGGACCGCCCGGACTGGCAGCCTCTTCCCCGCGGCCCCCGGGGGCGGGCCGGGGCTGAGGCCGGAGCCGGGGCGCAGCACCTGGCTGCGGCGGGCGGGGGGGCTGCCTGCCGGCCGGCCGGCCGGCCTGCCCGGCGCGATGGGGACCGGAGCGCAGCGCTGCCCGCCCCCGCCCGCGGGGCCGGCTCCGGCGGCGGGCGGCGGCGCGGGCCGGCGGCCGCTGAAGCGCCCCTTGTTTCTCTCGCCCTAGGTCCCTGCTCCTTCTACTGCGACCTGCCAGCGGGAGCCGCGTCTCCGAGCATGGAGCGGAGGAGTGAGAGCCCCTGCCTGCGGGGGGCCCGCAGAGGCGGGGGCCCCGAAAGGGCCCCCCCGGGGGGGCCGGGGAACCCCGTGGGAGGTAACCGTGCGGCCGCGCTCACGGCGGCACCGCCGGCTCGGCTCGGCTCGGCTCGGCCCGGCCCGGCCCGCTGTCCGGGGGGCGTGCCCGGGGTGGCATTCGGCGGGCGGGTCGGCACCGTGCGCGGAGGTGCCGGCAGGTTCGTGTGGCCGCTGGCGGGCTGCTGCTCGCTTTCCCTAGAAAGCGTTTAGCTGCTCAACGCCGCTGCGGTGTTAGGGGTCCCTGGAAGGACTTCTGCTGAGGTCCGCGGCGAGCAGAACTCGCTGGTTACAAGGCCTCCTTCCTAAAGAGGCCACCCCTAGGCCCGGGCTTTAGCCAGGCGGCTCACAAAAGGCCAGGCCTAATCCTGCTGGAAGGTAACTAGGGGGAAGCTGAGCCCGAGAACTGGCGGGTCGCCGCCGGGGCACCCCGCGGGCATCCCCCCTGCACCGCCGGCGGCTCCCGGAGGGCACGGCAGCGCCCGGGTCGGCGGGCCTGGGCAGCGCCAACAAAAGAGGGCATCGCTTCCAGGTTAGGTACAAGCAGCCGGGCTGCATTCACGGATGCGGGTGACATGGATTTGGTGTGTTACACCCCCCGTGTCACAGCTCTGAGAATGAGGTCTCCAGGGTGGAAAAATCGGCAGCATTTATGTCTGCATTTAGGGATGTGTTCTTTTTTTTTCTTTCTGTAAATAGAGTTTTGAAGAGTTGTCGTAAAAGAGGACAGGGCAAAACGCGTGCAAGGTTCAGCTTTTTGAGCAAAATTACGGAGCAGTAGCTTTGCAGCATTCTTGCACTTCTCTATAATACTTTAACTTTCATACTTAACTTTGCTATCTAGTTGCTGGTCAATTTTGTGTTTAGAGCATGTTTAAGTGACACGTGTGGTTTCCTTTTTTTTTTTTTTCCCTTTTCTTCCAAGCAGCTAAACTTTCCAGTCACTTCTGCTAAATGCCCTCTTTTTTGCATCTTAGCTCTGATGCTGTCGCGTTTAATGTAGTGCAGCCTCGTGTTAGGAAAAATGTATTTTAAAATCCTGAAATTAGCCTGATGTTGTGAGCAAAAGAATGCAGGGCAGGCCACAAATAACTTTACCTTTTTTAAAAAACATATCTCTGTATTTGTGTTTTAAAATGTGCAGAGTGGTAACACACAAATGTAGTTGTTTATACACAAAGAGTTTGTGTAAATGACATTTCAAGAGGTACTTTGATACGGTCGTCACATGACTCTCTATTACGTGAGGTTTATTTAGCGATTTTACCATTAGATGCTTGTTTTAGACCTCTTTGGCTCAATAGGCTTCCTAATTGCTGAAGTTTGCTAAGGGGCTGCAGATTTTATTTTATTTTAAAAGCATAGGATTCATTTATACACCTAATGAAGGGTAAGAGATCTCACCAGTTTTTTATGTTTCTTGGATGACTATATGTCTGTTTTTTAAACCTCCTCTCCATGTTCTTCTAATGTATGGATAAGAAGGAACAGCTTTGCAGTGAAAGACTTGTAGTACTATTCCACTTACAAATTGGTGGAGAAATAATTTGTTGAATAATTAAAAAAATTAACTAGTTAATCGTATAAAAAGTAATAAATGTAGTTTCGGGTGCCTTTCTCGAGGCTGAGGCATTATAGCTGCTTGACTTTAAAGAGAATGTTAGAACTGAAGCTAAAAATCTTTTTCCTTGGGGCATTTCTAGAAATATACTCTGAAGGAATGCTTTTAAATGTTTTGGAATATATACGTTGCTTTCTAATTGCAGCTGTGTTAGCCAAGAGAAATCCACTGGCTTTTATAGTTGTATCGGTGGTTCAGCTTGAATCTGGCCTGTTAAGTTATGGAAGATTTCTTCCACTTAAGACAAAGACTCATTTCTGAAAGCAAACTTTTAAAAGAGCCTACATTTTCATTCATTACTCTTCAGCTTATTTATAAAGTTGGTATAGACTGGAGTGTAAAAATGTGGGGGAATAGGAAATGCAGGAGTAATTTATTTTTTTTCTTAGCCGGTGTTCTTTAAACAGTCGCAATCTCTTTGGTTTTAGTCTATTCATAATAAAGTTTATTCATTACTCCGTATTGATACTGAAAGCAAGAAGAAAATTATTCTTGTCTGAATACTTACCTAGGTTCTATAATACTCAATACTAAATTAGTTAAGGCAGATTTTTTTTTAATAAGATAATGGTGCTGTTTAAAATTGATTTCATTTTTTTTTCCTCCTGGAAATGCTCTCAAGATAAATCAACATAGCTAATTTCCAGATATTTTTTCCACTGCTCTTTTTCAAGTTTGATCTTTAAGAACCTGTGTGACCGAGTGATCTTTTTCTGAATGCAGGTCGCACCGTTTATGGTATTTCTGGAAGTCTGTAGCTTTGCAGTGATCGCTGCGGTGTTAGTAATTTTTTCACTTGAGTTGTGAAATGCAGCTGCAGACGTTTGCGGAAAGGCTTACTTTTAATATACTGGCAAATTCATATAAAACTTCTCTTCAAATAAATATTAATAAAGGCTCTTTTAGTATTGTTCCTAGTGTTTGATAAAAAGGAAACTACTGAAAGTCGTCGTGAATTGACATGTAAGGGTTCAGTTGCAGGTCTTTCAGTTTATTCTTATTTGTCAAGATTTAAAAAGTACTAGTATTTATTGAACGTAAACTCCATTTGGGAAAAAAAATTAAATTTAAATTTTAGTTTTGTGGTTTTTTTTTTTTTTTTTATTATTATTCTATAAAGTATATTAAAGGTTTTGAAAGCAAAGACAGATGCTGGCAATTCTTTTTTTTCATCTTATTTTGGGCCTTAGATATGTAAATGCTGAAATTCCTTCCTACTTGTCAAGTGGCTTTTTGGTATAATAATACCTGTTTCTGAACTTAATCCCTGCAACCAGAGCAATGAGCTCTCAACTGACTGGTACTATGGTGAGACTGATGACCTTTGGTAACAAGTTTTATAATCATAGTGTTTGCTGCAATTATTTTCCAGTGACTTCCCTGAGAAATACAGAAATATCATAGTGCTGTAGGTGGTTTTAGCTTTCTCTCTGGGTTTATGACTGGAAAAGTGTTTTAAACTAAGCTTTTGTCGTGCAGACAGAAAATCAATTGTTCTCATGAGAAATTTTGCCTTATGACTCTCCTTTTTTTTATTCCTAACCTGAATGTACTTAATTCAAAGGGCCATTACAGCAGCTGTAATAAACTAGCAAAGGTCACTAAAAAGATAAACGGGGTCTTAAAGGTTGTGTTTAATAGGGGATTTAAAAGTTTCGGTACTGTTTACGATGTTGTTAGCGTCAGTCCAATGTGTTAGAGTCCGATTTTGGTCTGCCTGACTAACCCAGTGCTTTCTAAAATGTTTCAGCAGTTATCTAACCAGTCTGGTTTAAAACCTGCATGTAATACAGAGTAATACAAGTGCTCAGATGTTCAGGAGAGGCAGGTTTTATAAAGGTCCCTGGGAAGAAAAAGGCTAGTATCGCTTTAAAAAACATATGAAGCCTGGGAGAGAGTTTAGAGCAAGCAAGAGCACTATGGTGTTGACAGCTTTATATCCCTGTTGGGTAACATTCACTTACTAGAATTGGCGTCTCCTCTCAGTTAGTAATTCACTCCATAAGGATTAAAAAAAAAAAAAAAGGGATGATTAATGAATAGGAAACTTATATTTACAAAATTGTTGATTGCAATTCATGAACCTGCTTGTGTATGAGTGGATGTGCGTGTATATATATGTGTATGTGCTGACTTTGAAGAGCATAGAAAATAAGCATCCAAAGCCTCTGAATGCAACTTAAAATGCCAGTCTGTTTTCAACTTTGGTTTTGCTGAAATAGAAACATAGAACTAAAATATAGCCAAGACACACGTTCAAATTTGGAGCAGGAAATGATTGCAAAAAATTTGCTGGTTAGATTAGTGGACACAGTCTGATAGTAAGATGTTCTTACTCATTTAACTGTTAAAATGTGTGATTTAATTTACAGAATATTAATGGAGGAGAAAACTTTTGGACAATTCAAACTAAATTGTATGATTGGGATGTTGATCTGTAGCTGCGGTTACCGTGCTTGTACAGAGTTGGATGTACCAGAAATGTGGATGCAGTGACTCTTCAGAGCGCTGCTCCTAATTGCTGTAAGCCCCGTAAAGTTCTGATGTATCACTGTCTTGTCTGCTTAGGTGTAGTTAGAAATCTGTTTCCTTATATCTCTGGGGTGACAGAAATGCCGACCACGGGTGGTTAAAGAGCTGTTTGTCAAAATCCATGCTAAATATTTCTTGAAAATTATCACAGGGTTTGTGCTAACTGTTACATGCTTCACAAGAATTTGAAGTACTTTACTGGAGAGAAAATCCACTTCTGTGCAGATAGAAGAGTACAGCTTCAGATTTTCTCCTCTGTTCTAAACGATTAGTTAACAGTAAACTCTAAACGACATCCTGAATAGAGTAAGGAAGCATGTTTCACTTGTCCTTATGAATTTAATAAAGTGAAAGGTTAAGTTTTAGATAGTTTTCCTGCCTAGATCCTAGGTGAAGAGTATGTTCCTGCTGCCCGAAAGAATTTGAAAGAATTAAACACATGAGATGCAGAAGCATGAAAGCCGCAAATCCTTGTTAGTTCAGGAATCAGCAGTATGTGAATATATTTTATGTATTATCTGTTGCAGAATAGTTGGAAGATGTTTCCTTGTACTTAGATGTAATCCATTAGGGGTTATGAGGAAATGTAAATTCTTGGATTTTACGCGTTTCTGATACATCATGAGGAAGAGACCTTTAATTTAACAGGAACAGTAAGAAAAGCAAGACGGTGATTTCTTTTTCACGACTGATGGCTAAAAATGAGTTACTGGTCTTTTTGCTGATTTCCACCCCTCACCCCCCTTTTCCAATCAGATTATGTCATGTAAATAGAATAAACAGAGCAGTCACTCCTGGAGGGTCATGCAGTGTATCAGCTGGATTTTTGCTGAGGTAGAAAAATAGTCTTTCTTTATGTGTTTTCAGTACTTGGTCTGTTATTAAAATAAAGACACAGTTGGTTAAAATATACGTGCAATTGAACATACGCATTAAACAGAATATAGGGTATCCACCCATTTGGTGACCTAGGCATAATTTGATGTTTAGAGTAATTTTGGAACTCTAAGTTGCATCTGCAGAAAGCCACCGACAATTTTGAATTCAAGATTTAAGATTAGCTGTAGTAAGATTTTTTTTTTCCCCCGCAACAGTTCCTAAGTGTTTTGAGTCATTTCCCCGCTTCCTCCCCACCCCATACCCACGGCCGCGTTAGTTAACTAGATGCTGTTATTCTTATCATGAACCAAAGGAAAGAAAAAGAAACCAACATATTTGAAAAAGTCAATGTTAGTTCTTCCCCCCTTTATAAATTGGGTCCTGCTTTTTCCTAGTTTCACTGGGATGGAACATAGTAGTTTTACTGTCAATTATTTATAAGGCCTTTTTTTGAAAATTCCTGTTAAAGGTGATTCTGTCAGTGACTCCTCAGAATTATTTTATGACTGAGGAAGATGGCAAAATCATATTAAAAACTATAAAGATGTCTGTGAGGAAACATTTTCAAGAAATTAAATAGCAGCATATTTCTCGCTCAGAATTTAAACAAAGGGTTCGGACATCGAAGGAAGAAAAACTATTCAGCTTCTATTGTTATGAATAGACACTTAAAGGTTTAAAGGTTCCTTTCCTACTTAATTTTGGGGAGTCTTTGTATTTTATTTAAATTATTTTACTGTACTGAATATTTTACCTAGATTTAAAAGTAGAAAAAAACTGGCATAATGCAATTGTAATCAAGTCGTAATTTCAACAGACAGCTAGGTCATATTTAAAATTTCTAGTTTGTAGCACAGCCTTTCAGATGGTGTCCGTTACTTTAAAATACCTTTACACGTATTTGAGTTTAATACTCTTTGTGGATATGCTAGTCTGAATATTTATTTTTGCAGCTAATTTCCATTATTGCTGTTCTCCTTAAAGCTGTCTGTGTGGAATGGGGAGGAAAAGGGCCACAGTGGTGACTTGGAGCTTGAGTAAAATACTCGGACCAGTAAGATTTTTGTCACTCGCATTGACGCGGAAGATGGTAATGCAGTATGGCATCTATGATGTGAAATGAAGGCAGTTTTACTGCAGTCATGTATTTATATTCACCAAACAGCTGTGTGACCTGTTTAGGAAAATTCTTATTTTTGTGATTGGGCAGTCCCCAACCTGCTTTTAAATCTTATTTTTAAACTTTTCAAAATAACTGAAAATCTGTAAAACTTAGGAAGGTTTTATGTCGCATCCCAAATTGCAAGGCATAGATAAGTTAGGCCTTTAATTACCATCCCTCATCATAATTTAGTTAAATTAGTAACTACTGCTGTGTTTTAGGATTAAAGGCCCAGTCTTCCAAGGTATAAAGTATTACCAAGTCCCTTTGAATTGATAGGATGGGGGTTTGTTCAAGATAACCTGTGCCTGATTCAGACTCTGTAACTACCCAACAAGCGTGCTCTCCTTTTGAAGCTCAAAGTGGTTTTGAAACCAGCCCACTGTGTTGAACGAGGAACTGATGCCCTTTCTAGCTTTGAAAAAATTTGTCTTGTGGTAATTGGTTCCTACTGTATGAAGCGTCCTGGGTCAGATGCCTTGGTCCCCACAATGACATGTGTTGTTAACGCAGATGTAAGAAATAGTCACAGCATACAAAAGGCAGCTGAGTATTTGATGGCTTTTGAGAAATGTTTTCTAGCCTCTAGCCATACTAAAAAAAAAATTGCCCTCCAACAAGCTTTGTACTTGTTGCAGAATGCTCATCAGCGACATCTCCGCTGTGGGGTTACATACAAATGAGTTTACATTGATTGGTGGTAAGAAAGAAGATATGCATTGCCATTTAATTTGGGGGGAATTGTTAGATGAGGTTCTTGTGGCCATTCGCAAAGTGTTGACTGCTTTAATGTGTGATACGTTCTCAGCCAGGAAGTCAGGTTGTCCATATTGTCGTCGTTCTATAGTTAGGAATTTTTTTTCCCCCGGAGTTCCTGTGCTTTGTACAAAAGCACGTATTGCAGCTGTTCTATGTACTTTGTCCCCGTCTTCATTTGCATTGATCCAAATATTAGTAACGGAAAAATATTTCACTTCCTATTTCCAATTTTATTTCCTTTATTTCAAAGAACTTTAAAAAAAAAGCTAAACTAGGATTTTAAGTCTTTTTTTCTTTTTAAATACCAGTGCTAGCTCTGCTGGTATTCCCTGAAGATTTACAAATATACCAAGATGTCAGCATTTGTCTATTAGCAATTTAAGGCTGCTGACATTGTGAAACCCTTATAGACAATGATTGAAAGGTTTTGGGGTTTTTTTTGAAAAAGCGTAATTCTTATCTCTGATTTTTAAAGATGTGAACATTGATGTTGCTAATATCTGAGGACTTACATAAAATCTTTTTCCAGGAGGCATTTTTACTTGGAATAAGGCTACACAAATAATTTACAGGATTGCTTAAAAGACGGAGTGTGAGCCCGGCACTGCTAGTATTCTAAGCTGGATGCTAGGGCAGAGATCTCGTGTCTGAACTCAAGATATATTTTAAATTTCTTGACAAATGCTGAATGATTATTGGTGTTACATGCAGCTATGTTAGCAAAAAGAGAGGATTGTCATTACTTGTATGAAGGGAAGAAAAAGAATGTGAAGAAAAGGGACAGGTAGCTCTAGATAAAAGTTTAAGCATATGACTTGTTTTCTAAATAGAAAACTACCTGGCTAATAGTAAAAATTGTCAGTCACTTTGCTCTAACTGGTGTCCTTGTATCAGACGGACATGCAATATTAAACAGTCTGAACACAACTGTTCCTTGTTAGTAGCAATGTCAGCAAAGTAAAAAAGCTCAGAAAAAGATTAATAAAAATAACCTGTCAGACTATATTTTATATGAAGCTGAGGCATCTCTTGGGATAACCATACACCCACTGCATTTTCAGAGTGCAGTAGAAATGTCTCCCACTTAAATATGCTCCCTCCTTATTTGCTCCCCAAAGACACATGCTGAGATGAAAAGACACTCTATTGAAAATAAACCTTTTCAAAAAGTACGAAATCTGGCAAGAAATGTCGGGAGGGGAGTTTGTTATATGAAAAACCATGATTCGTATCGCTGCATACAGCCACAAGGTTACTCTCTCTGTCTCTCTTGCTCAGATGTTCTATTTCTATTTGTATAATGTTGAGAAGTGGCTGGATTAGTCTGTCTTTGCTTGTGTATCGCCGACACTTCACTCTCTAGAAGTTGCTGACTTTGTCTGCATTTGGACAGAAACTTCAGATAAGTGAGGAAACTCACATAGAAGTATTTACCATCATGGTAATCTAAACTCGCAGAAAGTGTTTTGTCATAAATTTAGCTGACAGGCATATATTGGAAATGAAGCATGTCATTTTCAAAACTATAACCAGACTATTTTTCGAGAGTAATATAAATTCATATTTTGAGCATATTTTGGTTTATATGCATTTCCATTATTTATATATTAAAATTAGATGTGCACAATTTCCAGCCTTATTATTTTGAATGGTTATTAAGAAATGTAGTTATAAATTTTGAGTCATACAGTACTTTGGAGTAAAAGGTGATTTTCATAATGTCTTTTCCCAACTTACAAATAACTTTTTTGCCATAATACAAACATGCTAGCAGAGCAACATGATAGATGTCTCTCTAAGTATCGTAGTAAAAGAAAATGACTTGTATTCTGAGGCTGTGGATAGTTTATGTTGTTTTGGACCCATTTCCAAGCAGTGATCGAAAACAGATTACAATAACAATTATACAGTCAGAAGATGCAATATCCATTTCTGTTTTAATTGAGTGAAAGAATAATAAAAACATCATTAAGAAAAATGAGGTGGACCTGTCATACACTCTACCAATTTTTAGACTTGGAGAAAATGCAGAGTAACAGAAGTGTGGGCTTTTTTTTTTTTAATTTTTTCCCTTTCTTTTAAGTCAGGTTTCTTGCTCAAGCTAGAAGTCTGGATGGTAGACTTCATATGGGCTGCTATGAGCAAGTATGCAGTAAGTAGGCGTACTGCTTGACAGTAAAGCTCAAGTTAGGCATTATCTGAGTGTCTGGGTTTGGTTTAATGATGAATGTAATGTTTCTGTCATTGGTTTGAGCCTCCCTGATTATATTAATACGATCACAGTGTCATACTGACCTACGAAACAGATGAGCTCAGAGGATGCCGTGCACAGGTAGAAAGTAGTAAAAAAAGACTTCCTTCTCCTTCAAAACAAAAAGCTGTGCTACTTTATGGTTTTTTTCCCAGTTTTTTTTGCTTTTCCAAATCTGTGGACATGTATGCCAGTAAGAGTACTTGGTCTCTTAAGCCATTGTTACCTGGGACTGACTCTTCTGTGACCCTTTAGCTACTTCACCATCTCAGTCTTCTGATTAAAACCCCATAGATAGAAAGGCCGCATGCTGGGTGCATGCTCCAGCTGTGTTCCTCTTGAAAAGGGACCTAGCTGTAGTCGAACGTCTGCGGCTGAGGGAATGGCTCTCCATTTTCTCTGAAGCTGAGTCCTAGAGCTGTAAGCGCAAGTGTCCTTTGTGCCGTACCATACGTGGAGAGAGAGATCCTCTCTACGGTAGCCTTGGCTCTAGTCGTGTACCATACAGCTTTATAAGTCAACATTTGGAATGGCATCCGGAAGTGAACCGGGAGCCAGTTCAGCCTTTGGAGAGCAGATGTAATCTGCTTTCTTTGGCTAACACCTCTAAGCGAGCACATGCACTTGCACTAGCAGAAGTATCTGATTCTCCAGTGTAGCTCTGTGTATGTAATGAATGTTGTAGCGATTCAGCCTGCTGAGCCCCAAAAGCATGGATTGCTGACTCTTTAACAAGTGAACCCACACACAGTAGGTCAGCCTTCAGGTAGGTCCTTTCCACTCTCGCCTGAACATATCTCTAACTGGTTTAACAAAGTAAGTGTACTGTGCATACCTGAGAAAGAGGATGTACCTGTTAACTCTCATTCCTCGACCTCATGACTTGTTTGATAAAGATGTGGTAGTTATTAAAAACTTTTAGATTAATGTGACCTGCTGGCTGATAAAATAAATGTTCCTAAAAGAATAATGTTCACATGGATAGTTGTCAAATGTGTAATCTTGTCTTTGTGAAAAATGTGGAGTGCTTCCCCCACAGCTCTTGATCTTCTGTCTTTGAAAAAGGAGGAATATGAGAGAATGCCACTCAGAAGCTGCTCTCTCTCTGCAGCGGTGTGGAAGATTGGAGTTGTAAGTAAAGGACGAGCCCCAGATGCCAGTTCCTGACCCGTAATGGGCTGTGGGTGCAGGCTGTCTGAAGGCTTTCTGCATATTCACTGGTGAAAGGGGAGACAGAGCTCAGCTGCTTTCTAGGGGACAGAATGATGGAGCAGCTCCTACTCTTTCTTGGTTGTGGTTCTCTTCTCCATTCATTTTCCCACTGAAGATCTGATGAAAATTTATGTGGTCTCTTTATACCCGAGAAATACCATCTAGTAATGATGTTGCCATAGCAGTAGCTGAACCCTTGCTGAAAGTGTAGCAGGATGAAGGGATCCATCAGAAATCATTGAGTTCGATGACATTCATTCTGAGACAGTGTTTCATGTGGCTTGTCCTATTGTGTGCCTACTTGTAACTTTTACCCGTAACCAGTTCTGCCATATCTGTTGACATTGTCACTTAGAAATGAGGTTTTCTAAGGCTGCCAGTATCTAAAAGACATGAAGGAAGTAGGCTATGATTACAGCGATTACAGATCCATTCAGCTTTTCTTGCAGCCGGAGCCAATTGCAGAGAGGTGTAGGTGCAGTAGTTACATTAGGCTCTCCATTGGCTATTTATCTGGTAACATGAAAGGGGGGTGATACAATTTTTTCTTTTTCTTGCCAGGGAGTGGTTCACAGAGGAATGGACACGAAGGAGAAAAGAGCTTGCTGGTGGGTCCCAGTGGAGATCCCAAATCAGGCCCAAGTGTGGTACGCAGCTCTTCTCCAGAAATAAAACCTCAAACTAGCTACGAAGCTTTTCTGTTACATTCCAGGGGACTTATCCCAGTACCAGGAGACTAGTTAATAGAACCTTCATTAAAATGCTTTTGCTAGAAGATGTTTTTTTGCTTTAAAAATTACATAATATGGTGGCATCTGTAGCACCACTGAAGTTAAGGGCTTATTAGTGGTTCCAGTTTTCAGGGTTTAAAAATGTTGGTCATTAAAATTAATTCTGGGTGGAACTTGGCATAGAAAGCCATAGCCCCTTAGGCGAGTTTTGTTACGTAGTTGAGAGAAAAACAACAGAAAGCAGTCCCCCAAACCAAAAACCCCTCCTGAACCCTAAACTTGTTTTTAAGTTACAGAAACCAAAACCTAAAACTTATAGGAAATTAATGGCTTAAGATGATTTTTTTAAAGAACGCCAGTTTAATTTAAAAGCGTTTCCTTCACTGGTTTTGAGTGAAATGAGTATATTTTCCATTAGTTCATATTATAAAGCACTGCTGTGGGGTATTTTTTCTTCCTTTTTAACGGGGAAACAAGTTGAAACAACTGAGCTATTTTATTTAGGAAAAAATGTAGCTGTAGTGTCTTCGCCTTCACCTTTCGATGTGAATGGTTGGACTCAATGGTCTTAAGGGTCTTTTCCAACCTAAATGATTCTGTGATTCTCTTCTATGAATTGGAAAGCCTGCATGCATTTCTGGCTAAGGCTTGGCACTGGTACCCCCAGAGGCATTCCTGCACGTCCTGGGGGGGCTGGCGACAGGGGAGAACCACAGGGACAGCTGTTTGCGTCTTCTTCTGACTCCCTTAAAACCGTATTTTGAGGTCTGGGTTATCATCACTCTTGCTTTTCACTCATTTAGGTGGAGAGCTGGACGTGCTTTATTCTCCTGTTTAATTGCTTCTGCCTCCTGGCTGCCTGGTGTGCGGCTGTGCCTGGGCTAACCAGGTGGCTCAAAGCCCCAGTGGCTGCTCTCTTTCTTGCCCTTTGAACCCGACCAGTATGACCAATTCGAAGTTTGGGTTGAGTTAGTGCAACTTGTTTAGCAAAGGGGGTTAGTTACCAGAAGCAGCTGATCCATTTTGACTAACAAAAGGTCTCATCACCTGTGAGTAACACTTCTGTCCCAGACACGCAGCAGGAGAGGTAAATGCTTCGTATCCTTCTCTCTTTCTCCTTTCTTGTTCATCTCAGCACATGCTCTGAATATGGCTTTTCTTTTATACCGTTTCTTGAGAAACTCAAGTATTATCAAATCAAGTTATGAGTTTCATAATATGTTTCTGTGGTGGGATAGTGGCCTGGACTATTTCGTGTTAAACAGTAAAGCTGTTATTTCAGCTAGGAGAAGGATTCTTTGGCTAGTTAAGCTGTCAGAAGCAGGGGACATCTGCAGAGACGTTAGTGACTTCTTTATAAGATTTCCTGAGATCTGGGATAGTTGTGATGGTTGGAAGACTGAAGCCACAGAAAGGACTGGAAGCTGAAGAAGGATGTAAATAATATCTTGTGGTTTGCATTCACCATTGGCTAAAATATAATATGTAAAAATGCATTTCCTGCCTACAGATTTATTGAGTATGTAAAGCCAGAAAAAATAACTGAAGAGGAGGAGAAAGATACCGTCCTTAGCTTTACTTCCTCTGGCCCTCCTAAGAAGAAAAATTCTACAATGTAATGTTTCTTAACATGATTTTGTTTCTTTGGCAAACGTTGTATTAAAATCATCTGTGGACTGAGCTCTTCTTTACCAAATTGCATCCTGGAACAAATTATTTGCAACGGGCTTTATAAACCCTTGAGGAGTAGGAGTTTAACAGCGTTGCGTTACTGGTTATATGCACAATCAGATATCTCACATTTTGTCTAGAACACATTGGAGAGCAGAGGATTAGCAGAAAGTAAGGTCCTTGTTTTTAAACAAAACATTTTGCTATAATGAGGTGCTTGATGCTTTTGTTTTGCATAGGATTGTACAGTCTCCTGTATTTGACACAGAGATTTCCCGCTGGCCTCCTGTCAGTGTGCACACACAGCTTTCTTCACGTGGTTCCAAGTGGTTGGTGACAAACAACTGCGAAGTCATTCCTCCAGTCCCCATTAAAAAAGATTTACAGTGGAAGACTTTTTGGCCTCATAATGAGACTGTTGTAAGCTGGTGCTTGATACATAAAAGGCTGAAACACAGTCCATTTACCCAAACCAAGCATTTATTGTAAACAAGTTAAGTGCCAACAGCTTATATTCTGTCCAATTTAATTACATTTATAATTTATGGGGTAGCTTGAAAGGGAGCCTTAGTGGACATGACTAACCCTTGCTGAAATGTGTGAGCTCTGTCTCTTCCACCTTATCACTGAATTGCACAGGCATAGGCTGAACCTGGGATCTGCTTCAAGCCTGAGCCTTCTTGAGCGTGCATAGTCGTGTACGTGTGGCCCTGTGGAAACAGAACAGTTGTGCCTGCCCAGCCCGTCATTGCATATCCTGTATCTGCAGCCCTCAGCTGGACTCTGCAGGATTTTCTGGGGGAGATCTCACATCACCACCAGCTACAGCTACAGTGTGATTTAAAGAAAAGTGGTGTTGAGATCAGAATAAATCCCTGTTTTTTCAAGTACTATTTGGTGTCCTTCCTCTTCAAAAAACCTGTTCCGGAATGCAGTTGATCTTTTCTCATTATGAATTTATCTTCTTTTGTTATAGGTGATCTTACAGGTCTTTTCCAACCAAAACGATTCTGTGATTCTATGTTGGTTCAGCTAGTCGAGTCCTGACTAGAAACCTCCTGATTATTAGCATACACACTAGGTTTTCATTTCTGATCACGTCAGGATTTGCCGTTTATACCATTTTGAAGAAGTGGCATGCTGAAGCTTTGAAGCTGCGCTTTTTTTCTTTCCTTTTTTTTTCCGTGGTGGTGGTGTTAAGCTTTTCAGAATAGAAATGACGGATTTATGTTGCACTGAGGATGTAGGATGGCCATATCTGGTGCAGGAATTCAGGTATTTCTGAATAACTGAAAGCTGTCAAACTTAATTGGTTTCTGCCTTTTCAATTAGAGCTGCAGGATGTGAGGAGGAGAACCGGCAAACCTCTCCTTGCCACGTGGATGCTGATTTCTGCCTTTTGAAACAGTTTTCTCAATTTAGGTCCATTATTCAAGTTTGTTTAAAAGAAAGGGAAAGAGAGTTAAATACCAAATCGATATACGCAAGGTCGGCTCTATTGCAGCGCAAAGAGAAGTAAACAAATAAATAAATGGACTGCTTTCCTTTCACTGCCTTTTGCTGGATAAAGGGCTCCCGTCTAAAGAAAAAACAGAAGCAGATTAGGTTTAGGAAATGTTTGTAGTTTGATTGCTTCCTGTGGTTATTGCCAGTTGTGGAAGAATGCTTTATTGTTAAATATGTGGAATCTTTATCTAGATCGTTTCCTCAAGGCGACCCATGCTTTGCTAATTGAGCTTCCTAGTCTCTGTCGCAGGGTACGGGTCTCATCTTAGAGGTCCAACTGAAGTTGTTCGTAATCCGGTGTTTTGAGGTGTGCGTGGAACAAACATTTGTGGATTCTGTTCTTGCTGTTACCTAGATTTTTATTTTCTTTTTCTCTGTATTGGAAAGACTACCTTAAAGAATGACGTACGTTACAGTCTCTGCTAGGGAAAATGTTTTCTGCATACAGTAGTGAAGAGTTTTCAGTAGTTTATGAATTTTCAAATAAATGTCCTGGTTTCTGAACTCCCAACTATAGAAATTTGCTTTGTCTTTGAGGGAGATTATGTATGTGTCTGTGTTCTGTTTAAAAAAAACAACAACCGACAAACAAAACCTAAAAACCCAAAGCACAACAGCAACAGCAAAACCTTTCTTTTCCACTTCCTTCATTTGATAAAAATCTCTCCACTGTAGAATGATTTCCTTTGGGCTTGACACCACCATTTGATCTCAGTTTTTAATAATTTTGGTGGGTTTCACTCCCAGAAGAAAACATGCTTGTGCTGTGAAGTATTCCCACTAGAAATCTGGGAAGTCTTAAAACCTCATGTTACTCAGGGCTAAGAATTGGCTTCTTTATTAATTCCCTACTAGACAACCCCTGTACAGTAAATCTTTCCATAACACCATGCTGTTGAAATTAATCAAGCTGATGTCTGGAAATTGTTCAAATTAGATTAAATTAAATAACACCTAGATGGGGCTTAAAACTTGCGCTGATGGAAATAGATTTTAATCTAAAAAGACACAAATTTCATTGGTGCCTCTTCTTATTGGTTGATCTTCATATTATACTTATTAGGGCATGCAAGCACTGTTCCCTATTTAATGGCTGAAGAGGTGGGTGGCTGAAATAGTTTAACCTCCTCCTCAGCTTTCTGTATCCTTTTTTATTTTTTTTTTTTTTTGCTTTAGGTGCCAAGCCTGTGATGGTTATGTGGAAGTGGACAATGCATAGACGTCCAGTGCTGCTAGTCTCACATTTATTACTTGCATGCACTGGACAAAGTAGCATTTGCAAATGAACAAAAAAAACAGTGCAGGACTTCTTAATACCTGCTCTGTCTTGTCCTTCTAGTTGGTCATTAGAAAGTTACAGCTTTTACTTGCAAATCTTACAACTGAAAATGTTTTCCAGGAAGCTGCATGACTGCAGTTTGATAATACTTTTAAATGGCTTCAAGTTTTTTGTAAAAAAAATGGATGTTTTATGTAGCAGAGTGTCCAGAGTTTTCACTTCTTGAATGAAATACCCATTTCTCTTTCCTTCATTTTTATGAATTGATTGCTTCTTGGTGAAAGAAAACCGAAATTTTGACTGAAACGGGCAAGGAGGAGAAAATGTGCATTTGGACACAGGTCTTTCTGATACATATTTAATTTCTTCTTAATTCCTCTGCCCCTTAGAAGAGTCTCAGCAAAAAATGCAACTATGTTTACAAAGTCTTCTCTGTACATTGCAGCTTTTCTGTGAAAGCAACAGTGGAGCTTAAATCCCATCTCTGATTTGTTTTAAAAACGTATGTTATACAAAGGTACCAGTCACTGCTAACCATTCTGTTCTGGGTAATAGTGGGAACAGTTTTTCCCTGTTCTCTTCCATGGATTAGAAGGAATTCTTGCTGCGTATGGATGTCCTTATAAAAGCCTTTATGTAGATCTCATTTTATGCTCCCCTAACATTTTATGCAGATGCTGTCTATATGGGGTCAGAGCTCTGTGAGAAGCACGAAAGAGCTGCTTGTAAGTCAGTTAAGTGAATTAACATCAAGAAGAAGTCTTCTGTATAATTTGTGATTGCTATTAATGTTTTGTGTGCATTCCAGCATTGTGTTCATCCTTTAAGGAAACAAACTGTTTCCTTTTTAGCCCTCAGATTACCCCTTGTTTTCTCCGTGTGTGAAAATCAGTGCCGTATGTCATCTACCATCAGCTGTACAGCATCATTCACTGCAGCATCTCTCTAAAGCTGGGAGAACAAACGCACGGATGTTCAGTGCGAAAGGGACCTAAGCCTTTTTTGTGCATATGCATGGGAGAGGGAGGATGACAGTAGTTCTAGCTCATCAGGCATTAGGGGAAGAGCTAAGAGTTTCAGGATTTATGAGTAAGGCTGGCTTGCATTGCCATAGCACTGCGTGCAAGACTTCATTATGGATGCTTGGTCTCCTGCTCTCTGACTATTGCTCTAAGTTCTTCAATTGGAATGTAAATGAGCAGTGACTAACTTGCATTGCTCTTCTGTAAGGGCCCTGTAGTGACGTAATATATGCACCTAGGAGCAAGATGTGTTGTATATCAGAGTGTAAAGAGCATGTTGACTTTTGGCTGCAGATGTTTTTTCTTCGGATTCCAATGTACTGAAAGTATGTTAATTTATTTTCAGATAACATCAGGAAACATCAGAAGTTTGAGGCAATAAATCCATTGGAGACATTATATCTTAACTCTCCAACGTGGAATAGAGGGCAAAGCAGATGGAACTTCCTTGGAGTGAGGTTTACCTGAAAATAAATTAGATTACTGTTGTTTTTTTAGTAAAATAGGGTGGTTAGTAAGATTCCAGACACTATAGCAAGAGGCATGAGAATGGCTTAGCAATGGCAGATGTGGTAACCTGCCCTTTGCTCTCTGTTTTTCAGGTACTAATAGCAGCTTATCATCAGTTATGCTGGGTCACTGAATTCAGAGGTATTTTTGCAAAAGCTGTTACAGCAAAAAAAATCAGGGCCCCTGCAAGCACGGGCAGCAAGAAGGGGCAGGAAAGTCATAATGGGCAAGAATCCTGTGGGTCCTTTGTGCCATCCATAAAGTGATGTCACGTACGGCATCAGTTCTAACATTTGAGATCCTGTTTGTACTGAGACAATAAACAAGTGTGGAGAATAGGTACAACTCCTGCACTGAAAGGGTGGCAAGACTGTTGTATGACAAGGAAAGCATTCAGCAGGAGGATAAAAGATGCTGTGGCATCCCTTTTATCAGTTTGTGTTCACCTACTTTTTCTGTCTGGCCAAAATGTAATTTACACAACTAGTATCAGAGCCTCAGCATTTGGCGAAGTATCTTAACCTTTTGTTAAGATATTAATAGCCCCATCAAAAGTGCTGTGGCAGACTGTATGTTTGACAGGAGGGGAAGTTTGTCGCTTACAGAGGTTAAATTTCATTTTAACTAGTTAAATGATTTATGGAGAAGTAGAATTAAGTTTTTAACTTTTGATAGGAATAGAATTTTTTTCATTGATTTCAGAGGAACAGGATCAGCCCTGCACTGTCTTTTCAGGAAAGCACCTAGTGATTTTTTTGTCACTGAGATTTTTTTTTTTCACACTGTGTGCTAGAATTTGGCTGCTTGAACTTGCAAAACGCATCAGTTTAACCCAGAATCAAGCAGTGAAGAGGGAGCAGCATCAATGTGATGCTGTAACCTACTTACACATTACTTCAGGATGTGTTTCAAAACAAAGAACTAAAACACATCAACTGGATATTGTGGTTTGTAGTTGCTGCTGCTGGCCTGCAGTTAGAATGTCAGACTGCGAGCCACTCCGTGCCTGATAGGTTACTAAATGAGAATTGTGTGTCTAAAATATATTTTAAAGTATATCTAGTCTCTGCAAATTCGAGACAAGAAGGATTTAAGTCTCTTAGCGGTTGTTACTGGTGTGACTGTGTCTATTTCAGGGCAGAACTGGTGTGACTCCTCTGAAGGGATATATACTATTGGTTTGTAGATACTGAAGCTACTGATAGTAGAAGGTCTTGAAGATATTTAACTGACTTTGTACAGAAGGAGAACTGAAATGTGGCTTTCTCCTCTTTTTCCCTTAAAGAAGTGCCTGGTCCAGGAGTAGAGATTTGTGTCTGGCCTTTCATAAATCTTCTCAGTTACTCTTCATAGTTGTTACCTACTGGAAATGATTGCATTTCATTCTGAAGAACAGGAGTGAGAAGTGAATTTTCTGGCAGTATTACGGGCCTTAAATAGCACATTTGGAGGACTGCTTTAGGCTGAGATTTGTCTCTGCCCCAGTATTTTCTAGTTTGTCTACGGGCTAACAAATTGTACTTAACCAGTTAATAAATTTCTGTGACTGGAAGTAATGTGTTTGCCTTTGCCACCCCTTGACTACAGCCTGGCCTGTAGCAGGAAATGGAAATGGCCATGCAGTTCTGTAGGTTTTCTGTCTGTTCCATCTTCCCTCCGTGCAGGCGTTTCAAGTACTGTAGGGCCGTCTCTGGCAAATTGGCTCGTTTCTCTACTGTCTGTAGTAGTATTGAATCCCTTTAAGTTCAAGCCCCACAATTTATTGCCATAGATGACTTGATCCTGTAACCACAAAAGTAAATTTACAGTGAAACAGAACAAAATTGAATCCAGACCACCCCTCAAGTTTTCCACTTCTGTGGTTCCTCCACATCCTTGATCTCCTTTCGAGGAGAGCTGTTCTCACTCTCATCATACATGCGGTGGGAGAACAGCCACTGGCCTCTCTGGGTCTGTATGACCATCAACTGCCAACACAAGATCATCATTTTCATCAAAATCAATGCAAGACTATTTTCCTTGCACGGTGAGAAGACTGGCCATGGTCTGAAAACGGGCAAATAAACCTACCTCAGCCAAGAACTGCATATGGGACTAGCCTCTGCTGATACCTCCAGATGTTCACTGTGTGGAGAGAAGCAGAAGTGGCCTTTGTGTGTCAGGTTTTCCGATGGCTCAATGTGGAGAAGCCCTGACCTGGAAGAATAGGGGCATTCATGGAACTGTAGAAAAGTTCTGCAATGTTGAAAAGGTCTTATTAGGAAATCTTGTTCGTCCTCATGCTGGCTGTGATTCTGTTCCTGAATTGTATTCTCTGGAGCTTTTAGTGTGGTTTTTAAATGAGTCAAGTGATGAGACTTCAGTATTTCCCTTGGAAAGAAAACAAAAGCTATCCCACAGGGAAGAAAGGCAGATTTCCACTTAATATGAGCCTTCTAGGAGGTGTTTTAATTTACAGCTTCCATCAGATATGTATGACATACTTTTTGTTCCTCTCTTACTGATGTTTTGTTGTGGGTTTTTTTTCCATCTAGGTTTGATGATTCCAGTCTTTTGTGTGGTGGAGCAGTCGGACGCCTCTCTTGAATACGATAATCGAGAAGAGCATGCTGAGTTCGTTCTGGTTCGCAAAGATGTGCTCTTTAGCCAGCTGGTGGAGACAGCGCTCCTGGCTCTGGGGTATTCCCACAGTTCTGCAGCTCAGGCACAAGGTATTCAATAAAGTTCTTTTCCCTCTTCTCTGCACTGGTAGAAGACAGCACCTAAGGCTGTACAATGTAAGGAGAAAGCAAGAAAATTGGTGGCAAATCTTGGAAGTGGTTATGCCAGTTGTGTTGATTGCTTAATCTTAAACTAGGTGTACAACAAGCCCTACCTTGTTAGCCTGCCTAGAAAGCATTATCTGGATCTTGCTGAAGTGTGAAATATGGTGATAATGATCAGTCAGCGTATTCATGACACATTTGTTCTGTACCACGAGGCAGGTAGAGCTGGATAGAACCTCTAGGCATACAGCTAGATGGTATCTGGTATTCCTCTTTGTATCAGGGCCATTTTGAAAGCATATTATAGCCTTTCATTTTTAAAATTATAGGTTGTATATAATGGTTATATATATGTGCTCTCTTATGGCCAGTAGTTGTAGTGCTAAACATGCAGGCAGATTTCTCTGTTTGCACTTACCTACTATATTGCTGCAAAGCTCTTTGTAAAGCTCTACAGTCCCTTCCCCTTAGAGATGATTCTCCAGTAGCAGCGAGATCTTAAAATAAACAAAGCTTTCCTCTCTCTACCCAAAATATCAGCTTGAAAAAAACAAACCAAAAATCCTAATCTTGAGGAAGACGGGCAGGAGGTGGTGGGTTGGGAAAAATCTTTCCAGAATGAACTTTGCATTTCAAGAGGCTTTTTTGTACTAAACAGGTTATTTCAGTGCTTAATTCTTTTGGATGAGAAGCCTGTAAGTTTCCGTTTTATCTCCATGTCATCAGTAAAACCTGTGCACATTTAGAGTGCGCATAGGAGCTTTGTGCACATAAGAGCTTTGCCTGGGGATCTGGATTTTATTTGTTGGTTTATTTTGTACAGCTAGGTATTTGAACGTGTGAACAGAGGGAGTAGCCATGGTGTCGAATCCAGGAGTTCCAGGCAGTGGTTAATAGCACAGTGGTCCTTGTACAAACTTCTTTCCAAGCAGGGTGATAATGATTCATTTCCTTCCTCAGCCTCTGCTCTGTGAGAGAGGCTCAGGTTCTGCATACAGGCAGAACTCATGCACATGTGTTTATTTACACAATATGGTAATAAAAGCTCTGCGAGAAGGTAGTTGTTTTGGTTTTTAGTGTGAAACATTTAATGTCATTTTAGGGATGCTTTTTTTCTAAATGTAAAAGGTCAGCGTATCCCACTGTTTCCATCCTGGTGAGCCAGCTTCCTGTTTGACAGCACTATCCATCTCAGTTAACACAGTTGCTCAATGTGTTGCGAGCTAACATGTGGAACACGCTGCATTAGGTGGCCAAGATTTGATTCTTGGCACTTACGAAGGGGAATGGGCTTTGTGAGAAACCTGCTTCAAGGAGGCATGCCATTCAGTGCAGTGATCCACGCTGGCTGAGCATCTCACTTGGGGGAACCTTGCTTTTGCAGCATCTCTCTGGTGTGAGAATAGCAAGGAGGAGAGACAGATTGACTCATGAAGGAAATCAGTCACTGTGCAGGGAGGAAACGGCCACTGCGTTTTTGAACTACAGGCTTTGACAATGAGCAGGTTCAGATACTACTATGGAGCTTGATGTGTTGCTCGAATAACTTGTCTAGAAAATAAAAGTTGAATCTCTAATTGTTGTAATTAGTCTAAAAGAAAAGATTTTGGTGCTTTTGTCTTTAAGGCAGCGATTACCTTCCACTAGAAAACATCAGATAGTATAATATTTAGAAACCACAGAAAATACCTTAAAGATCCGTCAGCTAACAAATCTCTTACTTGGTCAGTTTATTTACCTTCACGCTGAAAGGACCAGTTCTCCAAAGGCTTTTATGCATCCTGGGCAAACACTGCAGGTCATGCTGATTTTAAGATATGAAGCTGAAGTATGCAGCATATTCTGTAGTATCTTGCTTCTGTGCTAGCTGTCTGCAAGCTGAGAGATGAGGTACAGGCAGAGACAGGGTGCTGATAGATCTCTGAGATTGTTTAGTTTAATGAGAAAATTTATAGAATATTGGGCTATAATCTGTCAACTAGGGTTGACAGAAGCATGCTGCTAAATCGTTGATATAAGGATTTATTTGGGAACACAATTTTCTGATATTAAAAAGAGGGAAACAAAGCTATTTGCTTTACTCATTCTGGTGGTAGGAAAACTCTGCTTCTGTTCTAGTGCTTGGGATTGATTTCATTTAGCAATGTACAGTGATAAACAGTCACTTAGTTCTTCTTTATGCTTTATGATCAGCTGAATTACAGGATCTGCATGAGATGTTGAAGATCCTCAGGTGCATTTTTCAAAATGGTAAAGCTTTGAGCAATGGGCTGCGCAAAACACTGACATGAGTTAGGTGTCCCCATGCCCTCCAGGGACAAAGTAAATGTGAGCTTGTCAAAGCTTTTGTAAAGGCTGTCTAATCTGTAATGTAGCGTGTAATAATTGTCACCTTTTGAGGTGGGAAAGTGTTTCATTTCGCCCCCCTCTTGTTTTGGATGACTCTGAGACAAGTAGCAATGTTCACTTCATCTCGTGGGAAACATCTTGCCTTCGCCTGTTCCTTTTAGAACAGGGTCTCCAGTGGCAGATAAAAGAGCTAGATGTGGGGGAAAAGAGGAGTTGTGGCAGCAGAGAGAGTTGCTGTGCCATTTCACACCGCCTTCGCTGCAGTTCGCCATGGCACTTCTACAGACCTGCTGAGGCTCGAGCAGGCGGTGTGCACCTTGCGTGCAGGGCCCTGCCTCACACTTGCCAGCTGTACAGCAGCACGGCAGAGTCTGGGTGCCAGAAAAGGAACGTGGCATGGAGGGGTAGGTGCTGCGTTGCCTCCCTGAGGGGTCTATGTGCCCAAAGGAGCCCAGCCGTGGGGCTGCCTGCCTGGGCAGCAGCCTAGAGCTGCAGAGCTCCCCAAGGAGGTGACGCCGTGTTCGAGCATATGAGCTGTAGCCTGCACACACAGCTGCCACCTGGCCTGGAGCCTCATGTACCAGCTTGTGGTCACTTGGCTTATCGCAGCTAATTTTTAGTCCTGGTCATTGAGTAAATTGAGAATTCTTAGCATAAATAATCTTGAGACAAATATGTATCAGGAGGTATACATGAAGGTGGCCCCATGCCTTACTGGAAGAAGCTCTTCATTCCCACACAGTTTGGGCAGGACACGTTTATTCCACAAACAGCTGGTTGTGAACATTTTTTGTTGATGATGGCAAGAGCAGAGACTTTTCCAGTGAGTGCTGCCCTCGTGAAACTTCCCTTTTCTGACAGGAGCTGTGAAAAGTCTACTGGAACAGCATGGGAATTCGTTAACAGCTTGGCACCGGGGTGTGAAAATTGGTGGTGTGAATGGCAACAAAGGTTTAATAAACATTTATGTATTTTTCTTTCATCACTTGAGTCTACACCTGACACTAGGGAACCTGCTACATGTGCCTTCCGGAGAGAAAAAGTCATGCTTTAAAGGGGCACCTGTTCTGTGTGTAGTTTAATAAAATTTACATGCCCTGATGCATTTTTTTCTTTTTTTTTAGTGGGTGGGGCATTCTCACTGGGCTATGCAAGAGAAGGGAACTGGTAGGGGCTATGTACAGTATATAGTGCTGAGTGCTGGGACCAAACTAGTATGAAAGTAGCTGCAATCTGGTGTACCCTGCATGTAGTCCTGAAGCTTTGGGATCTGCTGTGAAAGCTGATTGCCCCCTCAGTGTGGGGTGGAGGAAGAGCAGTGCTAGTTCGACAATTTAGCAAGTTCTACTTTCTTAGAATCCATATGAAAAAGAAAATAGTGGGATTTCTTGTGGGTATATGTATATAATTTTTTCTTTTGACCAGTTCCTTGTTAGCTGTTGTGAGGGTATACACAGAACTGGTGCACATTGTCTGCAAAAACTTGCAAAGATGGCTGTGTCATTAAAATGGCGTTTGCCTTCTCCTCCCAGGTGCTTCTGCTAGGTGTGCTGGCAGGGCAGTGTGGAGTGCCTGCCCTGACTGCTGTTTGTGGGCAGCTTGAGCTGGGTGCTGGCAAAGTAGTTGTTTGGGTTAGTTGCTGTGTGTGGCCACCACAAGGAAAGGGGTGTACAGAAGAGTGAAATGGTGCTGAGATGCCAAGTGGAGCAGAAGGAGGGGTGAGAAAACAGCGGAGGAAAGTTAACAGAGAGTGAGAGAAACATTAGATCTTTCTAATCCCTGTCACTGTAGAGATTGCCAAGCCCTGGTTCTTGAGCAATGTATTGCCATGAGCAGAGCCATCGCAAGAGGTAGTGCTTTGCGTTAATGCCTTGGAGACCCCTCTTCATGCTGCCCGGATTCTTCTAGTGCTGTGCACTGGCTGCAGGGTGGGAAGCCTTACGGCTTCAGAGAGCAGGGGGCAGAGGCTGGCAGTGGTCAGTGGGGAAGGTGTAAGACAATGAGAAACAGAAAGGGTTTAAGATCTTGCCTTGCCATGTGGAGTTGCAGTAGCTGGGCATGGAGGAGAGCGATGCTCTGTGGGGACCATGACTTAACAAGCTGAGCTCAGACAGCATCGGCCCTGTCACCCTTGCATGACTGTAGTGGGCAAGAGGAGAATTTTGTTGCTGCCAGTTGGCATCTGGCCAGAATAGCTGATGGGGCACCTCTGCCCTAATGTCATGACACCCAGAGGTGTATCTCAGGACCAACTGTCCTTCTCCAGCTGCCTTGCCTGTGAGGCTCTGATGTTGCTTGCAGCCACAGGAAGGTGTAAGACAGTCTTGGCTTGGCTTGGCTTGACTTCGGTGCTTCTGCAGAGCACTGCGCTCCGGAGCACTAATGGAGCTGTCCTTGCAGTGAGCTGCAGCAAGGGAGAAAGATGGCTCTCCTGACTGTATAGCAAGGACACCAAGGCACAGACACGTAAGGGCTCTCCTCTGGATCCGTAGTGCACATGGCTGGGACAGGAAGGAACCCAGACTGCAAGTGTGTTCATTTTCCTCAAGGGTCTAAATATGTGAGCTCAGCCCTGCTCTCTGCTGTTAATTGGAGGCCTCTTGCACTTGCGGCCTGCATTGAAGTCGTATTTCAAAGCAAAGACTGGATCTGTTTGCTGTGGTGACATTTAGTATATCAGTTCAAAGCCCAGGCTGCTGTGTGTGAGAATGTGGCAGCCAGAATGCCGGGCTGTTTCTCTCTGGCTAGCCTTTGTGAGACCAGTATGACCATCATGCCACTTACAGTATTATAACCATGCGTACAAATATCCGAAGGGTGTAAATGACAATGAGGGAATGGATTTGCCTAAGCTGGTCCAAGAGGGTTAGCAGGGAAAGATCCTGTTAAATATTCCTATCTGTGCTGTCTCCAGGACCACAATAGCTTCCAATTGAATGTCAGGTAAAGGCAGAGCATACCAGCTGGGGGCTGTATTGAACACGCACAAGCTGTGTTTATATTTCTGTATCAAGAAAGGTACAGTAAGTAAAAGTGTAGTGAAACCCTGCTAAACTGTGCTTGATGTATACAGCTAAGTTTTTTGCAGCTGGAAAGACCAGATAAACTGTTTTTAACACAAGTGCAAGGTAGCAGTATGGGAGAAATGAGAGGAAACCTGGATTCAGGTTTCTCCTGTGAATAATGTGCAGTGAGTTAAAAGGGTGCTATAATTTGGGATATTCTTACAACGCAGCCAAGTGCTCAGTGTCGTTTGTATGTCTGAGCCATGGCTCCCTGTTCATGGGATCAAAGGCCTTCTAGTCAGTTTGATACTGGCTTTAATGAATAGGAGAGACACTGGTGATATGATGACTTAAATAACAAGACAATACAGCTATCAACAGACTAAATGTTATTTCCTGGCTCTGTCACTGTTTGCTGCTACTTTTTTCTTTTTTGTCTGTACAAAGATAGCATAGTGGTCTCACCTAACAATGTTGTCAGTCTTCGTAGAGTTGCTGTATTTCTCTCAGCTCAAAGTCTTTTGCTACAGAGTATGATCACTCTGCAAAACCAATGCAGCTTAAAACAAACCAAAAAATGCTCCCCAAAACAAACAAAAGAAACCAACCCAGCCCTCTTCAGAGTTTTTTTCAGCGGTTTGGTTTTACTCCATTTATAATTAACAGCTCCTTACCTTTAGTAATCCCCTTTCCCCCCCCCCCCCCCTTGCTTCTAATTTATGGGTAAGGTCTTCTTTCTTCTCTCCAGTTTTGCACTTAAAATTGTAAAAGGCCTAATTCAAATAATTTAACAGTAATATGTGTGAGGGGTATGACTCAAATGGACGTCTTGCAGTAAACTCTTGACATGCAGTTTCATGACAACTTGTCTGGGATTGCTAAGCAGAGTGGATTTCTTGCAGCGATACTCAGCCATCCAGATCAAAGTTTTCCTTGTAAAAGCTGCTCTTTGAATTGTACATTGCTTGAGTTGTATTCTTTGTCTTTCTCCCTGATGTTTGAAGAAAGTGGGCTGAGTACTTCTCAAATATTTATTTGCCTCCCTATATACAGACATTTGCCAGCAAATCACTGTTTTGTCTACCCCACAAACTTCATGACAACTGTAAGTGAAACTCAATTACAGGAACCATGAGAGAAAGTCAGAATTTAATGAGAATGCTGAAAACCTCTTCCTCCTTTGTTTTTTTGATAGGCATTTCAGTGCATAATGACACAGGGTTTGAAAGACACTGTTGTTAAAGGTTCAGCATCTCATGCCATTTCAATTAAAGCCCCAGAGTTCTCTTTAAACGTTGCTTGGAACTCTTAAGAAATCTTATGTAAAAAATAAAAGAAGAGGTAGGGACTGAGGCTGCTTATATTTGTAGGGTTTAGTAAAATTAGTGTGGGGTTTTTTTTTGTGGAAAATATGACATACAAAGAAATGTTAGGATGTCATATTTTTATATATATATAAAATGGAATATATTTTACGTTTTACTTTGTTTCGTGTATATAAATACATATATATTTGTAGTTTAATCTAGAATGTAAACATATATTTTATACATATACACATACGCAAATATATATTTATATAAAAGTAAAATATTTATATGGAAACAAAAGATCAAAATCCAATTACTAAACCAACCTTTCAGGTTACTTGTCACCCTCATTCTCCATCTGTAGTGTTATTTTAAGTTCTGTAGTGTTATTTTAAGTAACCTCATTATCCCAGCAGCATGAACTCTAGTGAATACTTGATTCTTTGATAAGCTTACTGTGAAAGTTCTTAGCTTCTAACCAGTGGTCAGGAAGCATCTCTCTTTCCTTTTCTTCCCCGCCACCCCCCCGTGCTGGTGTGTGTAAAAGTTGCCACGTGGTATTGGCTTTCTGATCCCAATATATTATTTACAGCATTCTTGTGATGGAACAAAACCTTCTACAAATAATAATCTATTTTTCTAGATGGCAAACATCTGGGTAGTAGAAGTAAATGGGTAATTTATTAGTGTTTGAACAGCTTAAAGGAGGGAACCAAAGGTAGCCCTGAAGAGCTCAGCACTTCTGACGGCAGCTCTCTGTCTCATTTGTGGTTTGTGACTGAGCACAGCACCGCTGCTAAGCAGGAGAGGAGGCAGGGGTGAAAGGAGGAAGCAGGGTGGGCAAAGCAGGCTGCAGCTGTGCCAGCAAAACACCCTTTCTTCCTTCCCTGCGCGTCTGTGAGACTTCCCATACCTGCCATGGGCGTTTGAGGCCAAGTGCTTTGAAACGCATCGTGTTTTGGTGACGGCTCCGGGGGCTCCAGTGGACTTGTTGCAGCCGCGTGTGTCATTTGTTTGTTCCACAGTCATAATGGATCAAACTCAGACTTGTGCTATGGGGAAAAATCATTAAACCTTTTGTTCCTCTCTCTCCCTCTTTGTTTCTGAGAAATACTGCTAAGGCCGTAACAGCAAATCAGTGCTTCTGTTTGATGAGGGCTGTATTCTTTAGCGCTTTCCATTCACTTTACGACGCAGGCTGTGTGTAAAAAGACAACACTGCAGGACAGAAGTTCCTTCAAGCTTCTCACTCTTCAAGGAAAGATTTTCATGTATTCTGCCAGTTTTATAAACCAATGAAGAAATGCTGGGGAAATTGAGCCACAGGCTTTTTTGTGTTACAGCAACCCGTATAGTAGTTTGCGGTAAAATAAAAATCAAGTTCGCTCCGAAAGGCCTATGTGTACTCAATTAAAAACTTAGACCAGCATATAAAAAATTCTGATTTTTCTTGGCCCCCTTCCCAACCTCTCAGCTAAGCCCACAAGCCCATGAACCGCTGGTATTTTTGAGGAAAATTGGGAAATGGTCTTTATTAATCTTAATTTAAAATAAAATTTTGTTGTCTTTTTCTTGCATGAATCTGATAATGAAGCAGTGCTGTATTTAAAATGGGAATCAATTAGGTGTTCCTCTGTCCTGAGAAGGAAAATGCAGAGATGCAGTTAGCAGCCTGTTAGCTAACAAGCAAATTATTTAAACATTCAGTAGTATGTGAGGAGAGCAAAGCGTGGTGGTGGTTAACACAAGTTAGGGTAGCTTTTTTTTGCTTCCCCTCTGCCCTTTTTTTTTTTTTTTCTTTTTAGACATTCTTGTCTGCTGAGATTTTTTCCAGGCGGCATTTTAACTCTGTGACACGAGAAGATGCCTTTCGCTCCAGATGCATATTGCCTTGCCCCATCTGCCCTCCCCACGGGGTCACAAAGCCGGGCCAACCTTCAGCTCCTTCTTCCCTGTAACCTAGCAGAGGCAGAGCTCATCGCCCAGTTTGGCTTCTGCTCATCGGGAAGAACATCCCAGCATCTAGGGTCTCTGGTTTGCCTTGGGCGAAGGTTTCCCCATGCAGCCTTTGTATTGGATATGCTGCTGGGGGGAAAGCAGAGCTCTTTCTGCTGGCTGGTCCAAAGTCCATTTATCATCAGTGCCCCAGTCTGGATCTCGCTGCACATGTGATGGGGAATTGGGTTGAACATGTGGAGAGCAACGGTGCTGGCTGCAGGGTCCCTTGCGAGCTCATGGTATAAGGCAGCACTTCTCAGTCCCCTTTGCCCACATAGACAAGCTAAGCATGAAAAACAGTTTGTTTTGAAACTGAAAACCTAACAAAGTAAGGCTAGAAAACTTAAAGAGGATAAAGGGAAAGTGTTTCCTGGGTTAAAAAAAAAAGAAAAGAAAAGAGAGAGGGCAAGCACCTGACCCTTGTTCTATGTCTGATTGTCTCTTTAGGGAAGATCCTTCTGGCACTGACAGCAAAGTGTCAGTTCAGAGGGTTTCTCACTGCCGCGTGTGAGCATTGTAGAAGGGACTCAGCTTTAGTCCTCCTGGCCCTTACTAGAACATAAATGAACATGTCAGTCAGCAACTGTATTTGATGTTTGCATCTTTTCATACTGGTTGAATTTTACAAGGGCAGTCTGCCCTCCTACATTACTTGTCATTGGGGGTCTGCAGGAGATTAAATGGCTACATTTACAGAATGGGAAAGGATGAGCAAAAGGCAATGCTATTAGTGACCTCCTTTTGCCTACTATCCTGTTCACTGGAAACTCACTTGGAAAGCACCGATGAAGGTTTGAATTCAAGCTGTGGCTGAGAGAAGTGGGGGTGTATGTCCTCCTCCTGTCCACTGAGTTGCTTGGTTGTTTGGGGTGGGGGTCTCTTCCTCTCCGTACTGATGCAGGACTTACAGAGAATCACTCGTACTCTGTCTTCCTTTCAGCCAGTGAAAACCTTTGATTTATCCAGACAACTTAAAAAAATACAGGTTTATACAGGTGTGATTAAAAAAAGGCATTGCATCGAGTTGAATGAGATGAGGTTGGGGTATTTTTCACTGGGTATTTATGTGTGGTTTTATTTTCAACTTTATTCCAACAGAAAAAGAATTCTTCTAGGATGAAGTAGCTCTCAGTTATACAATACAGCTATATTAATCCTGGGATCTGGGGTCTGTATTTTATTCCATTTTCACTCCCCAGTTTTCGTACGTGCAGCATCTTTGACTTCACCTGTCTACTTCCACAGTTACCAATAAAGAGTTAAATTCAGACAAGCAAGCTAGGAGGAGAGTGCATGTGCCAGTCCAGATTCTTAGCTAAATTGCTTTCATACTTTGTTTTTATAATATATTTGCTGCTTAGCCACATTTTGGCCTTTTTCCTTTTTCTAACAAAAATCATTATGTAGGATAGCTAGTAGATAATTCCTACTTTCACAGTGACAACTCCATGCTAAAAATGTCCCTTGTCATAGGGTTCGTTAACTGATGGCAATTTGTCTGCCTTTCTGAGTAGGGTTTTTTTCGGCACCAGCTCTGGAGTCTATGAAATAGTCTGTGGGGGGAAAAGTGTTTATCTTGTGTTGAAGCTGAGGATGGACCAAATGCTTGAGGAAAAGAATGTATCAAATAATGAGCTATAGATAATACTAAATCTTTTCAAGATCCTGGAAGGAGATGTTTAGGCAGAATTGTGCGGCAGTCAGCATGAGAAAATTGGCGTTTTGTGAAATGCTGCCGTAGAATGTTTCAAACGTCACTATTTATGTATCCATTTATATAGATAGCATCAATTACATATTTTTAAATGTTGATGACGGGTCTAAAAACTACACACATTAAGAACATAAAACTTTCTTTTTCTGTGGCTTCTCTGAGCATGGAGAACAAGTCTTTTTTTTCTCAATCTGAAAGCTGTATATGTTTGCTTAAAAGAATGACAAATGGTATTTTGTTGGTAATATTCACAAAGATGTATTAATATTTTATTGTGGAGCTTTTAAATAGAGGGCTACACATACTACTTTTTTTTTCTGATAGCTCTGCTAAAAGAGCATAGTAACACCATACATTTGCATTTTCTGATAACTAAAAGTCCCCCCTACCATAAATGTGTATGTGAAATTGAGAACCTAATTAAAAGATTAACAGCATGTACAGTACTTTACCCAAAAGGCATGTGTTAATTTGTTAAAACACTAAAGATTTTTATGCTGTCTTTTTTGACACTATCAAAATATTTTCAGTGGAACTGGTTGAACCTGGTCTCTTTATTATAAATGCTTCTGCACAGTAAGATGACTTAATTTCATATCTAATTGCATAAGGAATTATAAATTAACTTTTCTAAGGGACCTATGACACTAAAACACAGAATGAACAAATAAAACTGATTTGTTCTGGTACAAATGAAGATATATGGCAGTATTTTTATTACAGACACCATTTGTTTGGGTTGAGTGTCTGAATATTTTACAATAAGATACAAAGTGCTCTTTGTCAAGCAGTCGTTCTAGCAATGCATATTAAGGTGTTTTACAACTCATTGCCATGAAATGAAGAAACCCACATCAACAAAAAACAGCCCCACCCATAAAATAAAACCCTGTGCAGAATGGGATAAATCTGTTCCAAAGGAAATACATTTTATATGCATTCATAGAAGCAGCGGGATCTGCCTCTTGGATCAAACATGGAACTTCTCTAATGTTCACAGAGGAGAGACCTGTTGATTTCAAAAGGATGCTTTATCTCAGAAAAAGGTGACTTGCTGTATGTAAAATGGTAGTTTCCAGCTAGGTAAGAGATGTCAGTCTAGACTAGAGCACACAGGTGAAGGATTACAAGTCTGGTTTCTAGTGGGGAAGCGCGATTTATGTGCAGGACAGTGTACTGGAGGTGGGCATTTCCCTGATACAAAGGGAAATGAATGTCCTGCCGTAGCCCCATTAGTGCTGTGTAACCCGAGGGGATGCCATGGTGCTGCAGTGTTAGGATTTCCTTCCCTTCTGGGGCTTTTTGGAGGAATCTTAAACAAATCTCCCTTTCTGCCCCTAGAGCACAACCAGTAGGTATTCTCCTTTGGAAACAACTGGGTATTTGCCGGTAGAAAGTGACGTATTACTTTGAGAATTGAATATTACTCTTATGGCAGAATATAGCAGAAACTGGCAGTTACTAAAGATTTGTCTTTTGTAATTACTTTTCATGGAATTTTATTCTGTCATTGAAAGTTTAAAATGGTTTATAGTAAATTTACCATTTTTTTCTGAACTGTGTCGGTGTTGATGCCAAGGCTGTTCGAACGTTACTGAACGTCTATTTAACCAGATTAGATTAAACCCTATTACATTATTTAGTGCAAGTGTATTGTTCATAAAGGAACAGATTAATAATATTCTACTGACCTTTTGAGGGTTGAATTAATAAATTTATCACAAGGATTAGTTTGGTATTGTATAATAGAGACATTCTTTTATTTATTTATCCAGAAGTACTTCTATTATGAAGTTTACTGGTACAAAGCTGCTTCTGTTAAGCTGATTGTTATTCCCAGCTACTAAAAGACCGGTGACAAATTGTATAAATCCCAACGTATATGTGCATTTATGATTTTTTTCAGGAGGGGGCCAAAATTGTAGTATGTGACTTCAAAAAACCAAATAGGAAAGAAGTGTAATAATTTTTAGCTAGAGAGCTTCCATAGTCTAGTTTGAGTGATAGGAGTGATGAGAGGAAAACTGCAGCATTTATGGTGAAATGTCCATTACACTTAAAAAAAAATATTTATGCCTAATAATAAAAAGTTTTTTCAATAACAAAGTTAAGGAATATTTTTATTATTATAAAAACATGAGATTTTTTTTCCTTTACCTTTCTGTAGCTCTGCAGTAAATTTTCATTTTGTAAGGACTTTTTGTACTTCACAATTTTGAGCATGTGGGGAGGTAGAAAGCAAAAAAGAAGAGAGACAGCCAAGAGAGCAAGTGTTTCTACGCTGTTCATAATAGCAATGTCGTGTCTCTGTGAGGAACAGCAGCGTGAGTTTGGGTGGCTTGCTTTTTTTGGTAGTGTAGTAAGCACCTGTGTCATCTCCCCAAGGTACAGCAATGCCCCTGTCCCACTCTTCTTCTTCCCCTTCTTGCTGAAGCAAGGGTGGGATGGAGTTGCAGGTACAGGTATAGTACCCCGTGGTCACAGTGTGGATTTTGTGGAAGGAGGGGCTGTTACAGAACAAAATTCGCATCAAACATCTTCAAGGCTTCTACTGAATTCTTCTGTTTTTTAATCTGTGTCTCTTGTGCATAAACTCTGGTTTTGCATGTAAATGTGAGGGAGATGGAGAAATCTTAGCTGAAAAAACCCCAGTGTCTTGATATTTTAAAAAATTACAGAATTAGAAGGAGATAAATTTATGTAGCCTTTGCACCATAATAATGTGGAAAGACCTGACACAAAGCCATAAGGCTTTTTTCACAGATTCAGTTGTCTGGAAATTGTGCAATGCTGTTTTAACGGAATGACTTTTAACAGATCGCAATAAATCTTAAAAAAAAAAAAAGTTTTCACCAAGGATTACATGATCGCAGTGCTAACTCCCATGCAATTAATAGACAGTGTGTACTTTGTTTTCCTTTGAGTGCTTAGCATTTTGTCTAGATTTTATCTGGTCGTGTATCTAGGAACTGGGTATGGATGCAAGCTGCTGTTAATTGAATTGTGTTTAGGACTATGAAAGCCATCCTGGGTGCTGTACGGCAAGACGTATAGCTAAATTTAGTAAGAAGGCAGCCCCTAGTCCCCATGTTCTTAGGTACAGAATGTAATTGATTTATGACAAAATAACTTCTAACGACACAGCATTTGTCTTTTACAAAACGAGCAGTTGCGAGGTACAGCTTGTAGCTTCACAGGAAGAAAGATGGAATATGTTCTAATTTTGGTGTGGATTGTTGGCCCATTGAATCGGGTCTTGTGCTGTAGCAGCTTCTTTGTAGAGGAAGGCTGGTTTTCCCCTGATCTCATTCACTTACTGAATGTCTTTTTACATCCAGCTAGTTGTGTGATGTAGTATTTAGGGGGAAGAAGATGCTGTCTGCTCTAAGGAGTGACAAATTTAAATCTGGAAGCAAAAAAAGCCCCTTATTTCCGTGCTTGCTGGATTAAGTCTTTTATATAACATGCTTTATAGAAAAAGAGCTACGTTTGTACAGAAGGAGGTGCCAGAACGCTAATAGAAGTATAGTAGCTCATCTGATGGGTGGGACAGACTTCTGCATGCTATTCTGGAACAAAATTAACCCTGTGTGGGAGTAGAATACCTAGCATTGTTAGTTCCTGACCTTTTTGTTTTCTTCCCCGTACTTCTGGGGCTCTTGATGAGAGGAGCTTCAGCTTCTCTTTACAAATTTAATTTGCAGAGACAAAAATAAAATCTTAGAGGATTCCATCAGAAGCTTGTGAGCATGATCCTGTCTTTGGCATGAGAACATGGAATAGAAAAGAATCCAAGCATTTTAATTTGCTGGGAACAAAAAGAAGCTGATTGGTAACTTTGGGATACGGTATTGCTCTCTGAGCACATCGCTTTACGGGTGTGCAGACATGTGACCGTGTGTTGGTACCTGGGTCTGTGTTGGCTTCAAACGTGCCCGGGGCCTCCTGTGGCCCTTTTATTTCTGAGCCTTTGGCACGGCGTGCTGGTGGGGGATGTGTGGAGATGGGGAAACGAGAGAACTAGATATTAGAATTCAGTAGCAGATTTAAATTAAGCAGAAACCTCAGTATGTTATAAACTTGTAAGGCTATATATACACTATGGCATGTGGCTGGACCATAGTCATGCTCAGCAAACCACTGAATATTATAGGATAGTTCATATGTTTTCTAATTCTTCCCAGAAAAAAGAGGATTTCAGAACTGAGTAATATCTTATTATCCCATTCCTACTATCGGTAGCACAGCAATTTGAAGTTGCAAAAAGAGCAGATTAGATATTTCCCTGAAACGACATATACTATTTAGGGTCTTATTGATGTTCTGGCAGAACAGCGCAGGGATTGACAGAAACCGGGGCTGAGAGTGACTTAAGGGAGCTAACAGAGTTTAGCGAAGGTTATGAAAAAGCAGTGCTTTCCATTAGGCATCCTCTGAAGAGAGAGATGGGAAAGGAAGAGAGATGCCAAAGCGGGAACTACACACTGAACATGGCTTTCTGAGCTGGGAAGAAGGAGTCTAGGCTGACAATTTCATTTGGGGCTTTGCTTCCTTGGTAGGAAGACTTAAGAACAGAAGTGAAAAAGCTGGTAGTAGTAGAGATAATGTCCTGACCTCTTAAAACTTAAGTGTAAGGTGCATATCTCAGAATCAATATTCTTTCAATGGTGGAAACTTAAATGCAGTGTTCTGGTACTACTGTACTACTGTAGTAAGGCAAAAAAAGGAACTAGAAAGGTTTGTCTCGGTGTAAAGGCTAAGAGAAATGCAAAAGTTAAGCAGGCATGTTGTGTGATGTAGAGTCCAAAATCAGCACACACAGTGCTGTTAGTGTTCATAATTGTTGGTACTGTAGCTTCAGCAAGGGATTCTTTACAAGAAAATTAAGCCATGTTTTAAGTTACAACAGTATAAATAAAGTCAAATGCTTCTGAAGTCAGTGGAGTTTTCGATTTCCACTGATGCAGCTGAGGACAGAGGCTGAAACATGATTTTTATTTCCAGATATATCACAGACGTATCTCAAGCTATGTTTCAAACTTGTTTTACATGAAGAAATAAATGATCTGTTGTGAGGCAGGTTGGGAGCATAGGTAACACAGCTTCAGATATGTTTATCTATAGGACCAGTAACAACTGTATAATGTTTGCAAAGAGCTTGTTTGGAGTGTTGCTTCCACGTAATTTTTCAGCTGTGTCCTAATACAGACAAACAAACTCAATACAGCTATTCTGGAGTGAATTATTTAGCTATAGGAGGGATAGGCCAAAGCCATATTACTACAGAACATTTTTCCTTATATAAAAGCCATCCATTTGCAGGATGTTTTTTGTTTAATGATCTTCAGAGTAATTTGATTATTTTTTACAATACATCGTAGAAGCTTGGGTTTAGGTTCTTGCTTACTTATGTGAATACCTGAGACACAATAACTTAGACTCGGACAACAAAGTAGACATTACGCATAGGGATCCTCTTAGCTCTGCAGAGTCATGGAGAAAGATGGCTTGTGTCCTCAGAGGACAGAAGCATGGGAGCTCTGAGACTGAAAGTAGGGAGGCATGTTTGTTTTAATATATGTAAGATTTGACCTGGTTTCAAGTATTTTTTCTGAACTGGAGGAAGGAGAAAGCTGCAGAGAGTAGGGAGACATGTGAAGCCAGAGCTTGAGAGCCTTATGGTAGGCGATGGTGTTGCTTTAGTTGTGTGTGTGTGTCTGTGTGTGTGGTTTTGACTGAAGGTGGGGATGGCAAATACTCACCTTTTTGGCAAGGACTGAGAAGTTGGTCTTTAGTTTGACTAATAAGTGTGTATATGTAGGAAGGTTTTAAAAGAAGGGGAAAATATTTGTTAATTTGGACTATTTGTGGTTGAAATATCATAAGCACTTGGATTTAATAAGGAAATACAGTAACTTTTTGTTTTCAGAGGACTTGTTAGAAATATTACTTGAAATTAAAGATTCATATATTTTTGCAGAGGAGCTTTTTTGTGAGGTTTTCATGTAAAAGGAGGGTTCTCTGTCTAAATACATCTATAAATCAAGGTGGTGCCTTCTTTTCTTTGGAACTTAAGGTAAAGAGTTTTAGTTTTAAAGCATAAGGTGGTTAGTACTTGTCTGTAGACTTTTAAATAGTGTGCAAATGCACAAGATTTTTCTTTGATTAACTTTTTTTTTTTCATTTATTAACAAGGTGGTCATGTAGGAACATTCATCAGAAGCTTTAGAAATCGTGGGAGATTTATGATGTCATATGATGTCATTGCAGCAATACATTGCATTGTAAAACTTCAGAGCAACCACGGCTGTACCGCCAGGGTGAATAATGGAGCATTCATTCACTCCTACCAAATCCCAACATCAGATATTCCACAGGGTCTCTTAAAACAGCAATCGTGCCTATAGAAACATGTAGTGAGAAGTTACGCTTGGGAGGGTGTAATCAGAGTACCTCAAAAGGGGTGGTAGATACTTCAGTTCCCAGAAGTCGTCGTGTTAAGACTGCACAAAAGCTACAGATTCTCTGAGGTAAAAGGTCCTCAGAAGGAAGTGGCTGAAAAAATCTTGGCTAGCTCATGGGGAGCTTGTGAGAACAAGTACTAGAGGCCAACTTCTGCTCTGTTACACCATCCTACGTTTGGACCAGTGCCAAGGACAAGCGCTTTCCCCGCTGCGACTAGACTGGAGGGAGTACAACTCTGAGGGGTCTGAGCAACGAGTGACTACTCTAAACCACACATAAAATGAGTTTAGCAATCTTGGACTGTTGTACAATGATTCATTTTATAATACGACCACAAAATGTAGCTGAGTTGGTAGTGATTGCTTCAAACAGCTCCAGAAACTGAACGAGGAAGGAGGAGTTGGGATTACCCTTAGCCCTACTAAGTGTCCTTCTTGGGCCCGAGGTCAAGGCTTCCCGGTATAACTTTTGCCCGGGGCTGCACAGGCAGGCAGGGGAGAGCTCTGCCTGCAATCCAGACAGACAAAGGTCTCATTCTTTAGTGGTAAACGTGCTTTAACAGCCACCAGTGTATACTAACACTTAAAATGAAAGGAAATGTTAAGTCTGCTGCATGTTACTTGTTCGGGATGTTAACAGCTGTATGGCAAATACATCTATAGTATAGGAGGGAGAGGAGGATACAAGCAAACTTTCACAGCCATCCTTTCATATCTGTAATTACATCCAGACTTAGCCGTGGTGTCATTTTGTTTTGCAGAGGAGCGTGGCAGCCCTTGAAGTGAGATTTCTTGGTGTTCAATCCCACACGGTAGAAAAGGTCCATTGTGCTCTGACCTGCTTTAAAACAAACCATACCAAACCCTGCATGCATGCTCAAAGAGCCCCCCCCTCCCCTTTATATAGGCAACTGCCATTTGTTGCAGGGGTTGCTATGGCAAACTGGGGCAGAAAATCCTATCTTGATGTTAAAGCAAAATACTTAGAAATTGTGAGGAGACAGATTTTGAGAATATAAATTAATTAAATGGCAGTAATTGCATTATTGCACTATCTTGCCAGGGAAATAGCTATTCCTGTGAGAGTCTATTACTGTGTTAGGTCTTGGAGCAGAGCGTAATTTTTTGAAAGTGCTTTAGATTTTCCAAATCTGTCTTTCTGCTTTTATTTAATTCTAACTAGTGGTAAATGGCAACTTAGCCCTGCAAAGGTGGTCATCATCCTGCATGCATTTACAATTTGGGCTTAAACTGACAGAAGTAAATAACTTTAACTTCACCAATCTGGCCCAAGTAGCTGCCTGATATCTTGCCCTGCTGGGATCAGTGCCTTTGGATTGGGACAGGAAACATGAGGCTTCTTCCAGATAGGAATACTACAGCTGTGTAATGTGCCTTTTGCACCTTCACTGCTGGAAGCACAAAGTGTCAGGCAGGTGGGAGATTTCTATGGTGCATTTCTTCATTTGCAAGAAGAACAAAAACCCCAAGGCTGCTTATGTTGCTTGCCTTATTTTTTTCCTCTGTGTCCTGACTACTTAACACCTGTGACCTTACTGTAGTTGTGTCCTTCAAATCTCCAACGAAAGGGTGAAGAGTAAACTTCAGAAACGGAACTGATAAACTGGATGCCACCTAGCATATGTTTAGTCCAATTAGAAAAGCTGCTTGGAAATATTTTTTGCTTTTAATGCTGAAAACAGGCAGTTCTATATCTTTACATCTATAATGGTTATTTATTAGAGTATTTCCTTACATTTTTAAGTGGGACTATGTTATGGCCCTTTGATAATGTCTGGGGAGAAATGAAGACTACAATGCCCATTTCCCACATCTGAAAGAGAAATTCAGATTTAAAAGGAGGAAGGGCTCAAACCACTACATATAAAGAGAAATGAAAAATGATTTTTGTAAATATGTTACCTTGGACCATAAAGAGCCTTAGTCAGTTGACCCGGTGAGTGAAGTCCTTTCTTTAGGTGTTCTTCAAGCATCTTTGGTCTTTCCTCAGTTGATCTCAGTTGATCAATCAGCCTCTGGTTGGCTGAATGTGCGCACAGATCAGTGACTGTGTTGATTATGCCAATATTGCAATCTCATGGATTGACCATCTGCTGTTTGCTTTTGTGTGCACATGGAGAGTCAGGCAGCAAGAACATGGCAGTAACCTAGGATTAGCACCTACATCAAAGTTCAGGAACTCCTGAGTCTTCTCAGTTTTGCCACTGCCTATTTATCTTGAAGAAGTCATCTTTGGGAATGCTACTAGTACAGCTTGCTGCAGTTGGTTGTGCTGGTGAACGAAGGTAAATATATGCTTCTGTTGAATTTCCAGAGTTCATTTTAGTGCGTTGAGAGTTTTGTATGTTCCCCTTGGGTTCCTGAGTAGGCAGTAGACTGTCCAATGCATCCAAGGAATGGAATGGAATGTAACAAAGCTGTGTTGCGGATTGAATTTGATATGTTTGGGAGAGGGACCAGCAGCTTCCCAAATGGGAATTGAAAAAAAAAGACAGAAATGTAAAAATGTTTATAACTGGCTCAAGTCAGCATCCTCATCTGGAATTGGCCAAGTCTAATTCAAGATACTTTTCATGCCACTGTGTTTGCCAGCTACCTCTTAGATGAAGGCATTTGTAGTGATTCAAGAGTTCAACTCTGTGTTAGAAAAAGAAAGTCACTTCTTGTGGAATATCATTAAAAGCTGAGCCAAGTTTTTTCTCATTTAATATTACTTACTTGAATCCACTGTCTTTCCTAGTATTCTGTGCAGCATTATTATTTCTTGTACATTTATCGTTATTCAGCTGACAGGTTTTTCACTGCATTACCTGAGTTAAAATGATCTCATATTCAAGGCTGAAATTAAGGACTTTTGAAAACCTGGGTATTCTGATTGTCACTAGTGCAGAGATTAGGTATAGATGACTGACTGCTTTGAAGGGGAGCTTTGTAGCCACTTATCAGCTTTTGTTAGCTTCATAAAAGTGACAAAGAATCAAATAATTTAAAAAATATAAACAAAGTTAATTGAAAACTACTTTTCCATACATGTTGCAGTCCTTCCTTATGGGTAAATAAATGTATAAAACATTGAAACTACACCCACAACATACATTCTTATTAGATGAAAACAGTTTTTTATACTAACTCTGCATGGTAAGTGAATAATTTCTATCTTAAATTCTACATTTTTCCTCTGTGGTTGCAACCAAAATTATACAGATTCCCCGTGTGGAATTATATCCTGAACTACTTTCCCCCAAGGTATTTTTAAACTTTTTGCCTAAATGATGTGCATTATTTTAATTACAGCACATAACAATTATCTGGAAGCTATTGGTTATTATGTCAGTCCGAGGTGCCATTTTTCTTCTTCCTTTTCTTCTCACAATTAACAAAATAGTAATTGTTTCAAAGGCAGGCAGGGATATGAACTCAAATCAAATCCTAGCAGGCATGTCATTATCGTAGCAGGGGAAAGCAAAGGAGCAGGTCCCTCCCTGGGTGAAAGCATCGGGAAGAAACGGGTGGTTGTATTTGTTTTGGCAGGCTGAAGCTGTCGTGAGCCCGGAGTCCCAGCCAAAACCAAGTGAGCTTTGAGTTGACTTGAGCCATTTCTCAAATGTTTTTGTGAACTCTCGCTTTTTTTTTTTTATTCCCCATATTGTTTTAATTATACTTCTCAGTGCTGGGAACATCACAGCAGATTTTCCATGTTTCGGGATGATTTGTGAAAGGATTTCTCATCAGCTAATAGCCATTATTTCAAAAAATCTTCATTGGTTGGGTTAAAATCTGAGCTCAGATGTGTGATCACATAAGGGAAAATTCCATGGAGACTTGGAGTGGAATGAAGCCCCCTCCTTAATACTTTTGTCTAACATATGTCACTGTATTAAAAATAATTACTTTGGTTCCTTAGAGGGGAAGAGGAAGTGTTTTTTTTAAAACTTGGAATTCTATATTGAGTAGGCAAATAAACTCCTGAGATTGCTTTCATTTGAAAAGGATATTTTAAATGGTACCTTTTACTTGAATGTTGGCCAGTTTAATTTAGATTATTGCTTCTGACAATTAACCTCGTGTTGGGCTGCACTTGTCTCATTAGCAATGTGGCAAGTGATGAACTTGGATTCGTGAGGGCTCAGCTCTCACCTGGGAAACTCACCCCCAGGGCTACGCCGCTGCTCTGAAAATTAACAAATCCACATAAAAGCTGTCCGTGGAGAGCTGGGGCTGGGGGATTAAACAAATATATTAGTAGTCTTATCAAATTCATTGAGTAGTTTTTCTGGGAGAGAAAGTTAAACAGCACAGGAAGCATGGGCATGGGATTTAAAAATATGTCATTTTGAGGTGATCTGGTTTTGATATTTTCCTGTTTCAACTTTTTCTAGTTTGAGACAGAATTTCTCCTTCAAAATGTATCATCTGCTTTAAAAATAATTTTTTAAATAAAAAGGGAATAGAGTGATAGGGAGTTAGGATAGGGCTAAATGATTAAAGAATAAAATTCTTAAATTCTGTTTTAATGTAATGCTTCATCTGCCAGGAAATGATCAGTTGATTTGTTTTTCATTTAAGCAAAACCAGTTATGCAAGTTGTGGTTTCATGAACTGATTTCCCCCCCTTTTTATCCTCTGATTTTTATCCACTGAAGCAAAATATCTGTTACTTCCACAGTCTACCGATCTGTGTTACACAGGGAACATCCAGGAAAAAATGTCATCTTTTGGTGGTGATTTGATGAACAAAAGGATTGAAGATAATTTTCTGCAATAGAAATAATGACCTTACCAACTTTGTATAGTTGAAGGCTTCTCATCTAAATATCATCAGAGAATGACTACTAATGTTCAAACCCCAAGATGCAATACAAAGAATTTTCTAGCATTACTAGGAGAAAGAACTGAAAAAAACCCACTTTTTTTTCAAAATTTTTTTTCTTCTTATGTTTTTAATTTCTTAGTTATACCAACATGCTGCGTACCTGTGTCTAAGTTTATATATATACATATATAGCAACTGTATAGTGTCCACAGACAGAGGTATCTTTATATCCAGGAAGGGGGAAAGTGTTAGTTCCTTTAAAGTACGCATTTTATTTTTTTCCTTTTGATTTAAATTCACTTTGCATTTTACTGTGTCGGCTCCCTACAAATACTTTACTTCTTTTGCTGTGAAAGTCAGGAAGGGGAGCATGATTTAAACTGACTGATCTGTTCTCTCTCATTATGTGGCTATGTGTATAATATTTGCAGCCACTTAAAAGGTATTATTACGTGTTATTTAGAAATAGTTATTCCATTGAATATTTAATAACGTATACATGAAAACTGATCCAGAAGAGAGTATATGAAAAAAGGCTTGCTCTGGCAGTAAGTGGGTTATTTTAGTGGAAAAATGAAATCTTTTTTTTTCCCTTGACTGCAGGGAGAGATGGGTCTGTGCAGCCGGCCAGTTAAATGTGTAGCCCATATGTGCACAGTGAAAAAAGCTAACGCTGAGGTGCAAATGTGACTGGCAGAGATCACCGTGCCTGCCTGCCCTGTTCCTTTCCCATCTACGAGGGTAGCTTCGCCCTGCCCTGGGAGCTTGCACCTTGGCGTTTTCTGGGCTGCTCTGCGCTGTACCGGCTGTGTGAGCATGCCTGGTGGTGGGTACCCTTGGGCACAGGTCTTGTGGAGCAGGCATGCCTCACTCATCTATCTCAGTAGCCTAGACCTGTGGCAGTCTCTAGTGATCTTCTCTTCCGCTTGTTTATAAATTTGGGTAATGTTCATGGGAAGAAGACGGGAATGATGACTCAAGCTAAATAGAGTGTAAGTTGTTGCCTTGGGGGTAGGAGGAGGGGATATTAGAGGTTTGTGGGCTGGAGATTTGTTCCTGTAGAGGAATAATTTTTTTTTTAATTATTCCTGTGAGGCTGGCCATCATTCAGAGATGGGAGCAGTGTGGCGTGGGCGGGAGGAGGAAGGCAACAGTGATGTGGCCCTGGGCCGGTGGGTGAGCAGGTACTGACCAGCAGAGCCACTTGCCATGAGAGATTCTCAGCCAGGGTTGAAAGCATCTTAGGGACTGTGATGAGTCTCGGCTCTATTTTAGCAGGAAAGAAAACCTATTCATTTATTTGTAAAAATTAAAGCTATTTTCTTTGTACAGGAGGCCTAAAGGGCTGGCAACAAGGTCAAGACCATTTTCTGGCTGGGGCAGTTGGTGGAGGGTTCTGCCGTCTCACTGAGGCTGAGGGAGAGTGTGCATCGTTCTTGCCCATCAGCCTGTCAAGTCTACCTGTCTCTCGTGAGATACAGCACTGCAAATTCCCTTTCCTCTACTGGCAGAAAATACCTCAGCCATGATAATAGCATAATTTTGCAGTTCTACCAAGATTGCACTAAAGTTTTAGTTGTGACATTTCATTACATTTGCTAATTTTTTCCTTCAGTATAAAATTTACTCAAAAGATGCTTCAGATATGACATTCCTCTTATTTAAACAGGGCACATGCAGGCACACAACACAGCTAATCTTATTTAAACAGGGCACATGCAGGCACATGACACTGCTAATGGAATATGAAGCCTTTCGTACACTACATACCTGGATAAAAGCTGTCTTAAGTCCTTAATGTCTTGAAATTGCTACCTCCATTTCATTGCTGTTTGTAAAGAGCTTACGTTAGCACAGCCTAAAGATAGCATATTTTCATTACAAACTGTTATCTCAGTTTCTATAAATTAACAGTGTTCTTTAGACATTTTGAGATGAGGGGCCTCCAGATTTTCAGTTCCCTTCTTTGGGCATGCAATGAAAAGCATTTCACCTCAGAGTAGGTAAAGGAGGTAACAGGCCAATGTTTTGGGCCACCAGCAGTAAAATTACTCCTGATTGTCAAGAGTGCATAGAACTTAATTCTCAGCAAGAACTGATGGAACAACTTCAGTATCAGTATATCTAAAGGAAGCCATTTTTCACAAAATCTTGTATTTTTTTAATCTTAATCCATAATTTATCCATTTTATTTAATATTTAAGATTATTCTCCTAGATTATGATTTTAATGGTATGGCTTTGACCTTTTACACCTACACCACAGTGGTGCCTGGTCACACTGACTGGTACCCTTATTGCATGAGTTCCTCAAATGGGTTATTCTGTGAGAAACTGTAAACCAGGGCCATCACCTGGGGAACATGAGAGCTGTTTTAATGTTGATAGGCTCCTCTGATTGGATTTTCATCCACAATAAACTCAAATGTGAAGTGGAGAAAGGAGGGTATTTGCAAGGCAGTGGATTTTTCCAGGTGGTCATGCATTACAATGGGTGTTTGGTCCTCACCTAGAGTGCTGCTGATCAAAAAGGCAGGCAGAAAAGCAGAAAAGCCTCTACTCAGAGAACCAGAGACCTGAAGAAGTGCTGGAGCATCCCATGTGGTGGATGTGCTGCATCACCTCTTTACTCCATATACTCTTTTTTTTCCTTCTTTTGTAACTGATTAGAAAAAGAAGAAATTTCAAATGGTTTTGAAGTCTGAATTATTTTAGTATTTTAGGCATCTCAGATTTCAGGGATAATTCTTTAGGAATAAAGTTTTTACTTACTCAGAAAGTCTTTATGTCTTTGCAGTTTATACCTGCCTTAAGACCTGCAGTACAAAGTAACCAGTAATACTCCATGTCTCCAAATGAGCAAAAGACTTTGGGGGAGTAAAATAGACTTTCATTAAGATGCAGATACCCACAGTGGAACCCACGTCCGACCGTCAGAGTGAGTGCCAAGAGCAGGGAATAGTTATTGGCTGTGGGAAATGACTGTGTCGGCAGAAACCAGATTGAGGCTTTTCTCCAGGGTGACCTTTGAAATCAATCAGATTGTGAAAATGATAAACTTCCCAAAGCCGCCTCTTTGTGTTGCGCTTGCTGTGCTGGTAGTGCTCCCTCAGTGCTGAGGTTCACTCTGGTTCCCTGAGTAAAAGGGTAAAGGAGAGGAGAATATATCTGGATTATTGGAGGGTCATTCTGCCTATTCTTTCGGGAATGCATGTGCATGCAGCGTCTTCATCTTCCTACATAAGACTTTGGGAAGTACTGTTATTTATATCTTATTATCTCCTTTACTATGATGTTATTAGTTGAAATCCCCAGTCAATTACTGTGTATTTGTGGTACAGAGGAGAACGCTGGCAGCAGTATAGGCTGTACCTTATGGTGAAATGCATCTTTGATAGATTCCAAAGGTTTTCCAGTATTGGTACCATGTTCTGAATAAGGCATCATCCCAGTGTATCTTTATTTAACAATATTCCCCAGAACTGTAATCAGGCCTCTGGATTCCCTTTCTGCTTACACTCATGTAGAAGCTGTGCATGTGTGGGCCCAAGACACCTGGGGCTTTGGGAGATGATTAGAAATTACAGTCTTTCCTCCCTTTTTTATTGAAATACCAACATGGGGGTTTTTTTAGCTCTTTGCATTTGAACATGAGGCATAGTTTAGGAAGGAGAAAGAAGTGGTGAGAGCACTGAGCTCTGGAGGAATGGAATTCTGGTACAGAAATTGATTTAGTGTAGGAGTGTTGGTATTAAACAACAGTTTCTTTCACCAGAAGAGCCGTCACTGGGGCTGTTGTGATAACCTGTCTCTTAAAGTGCCTGCAGTGGCACAAAGAAAAAGAGGCCTGAGAGTGCTGGTGTGTTGCCTTCCAGCTTGGTGGGTTCTGAAGCACCGTGATCTACTTACTGGAGGATGGATCTCAGGAGGTACTAGAGCTCTCCGCCATCTCATGAGGGTGTTTGCAGTGCCACCAGTGCTTGAGACTTTATTGAGTCTTGCAGCGTCTGGTGGTGTCCATTGAATTCCTGTACCGGTTTTGGCTGGGATACAGTTAATTTTCTTCATAGCAGCTCCACAGCCTCTGTATCCTGTGATTACACAAGAATCTTAGCTGCTACATAAAGAAGCAGTAAACTTCTGGAAATGCTTCAAAACATGATGCATGTGTGCTGCAAACCTCCAGATCCAAAAGGTGAATAACTCTTTCCAGTCTTTGCCATGTGTACAGAAAATTATCGTTCAAATTAAAAAATAGTTCTTTTTGTCTTTCTGTCTTTCATCTGCAAACTGACTAACGTGAAGATGAAAATGCTAACAGGATCCAAAAAGGATCTGGTGGCTTTGTAAGGAAATAGGTTCAGTTCTAGGAAGATGTGGGCTAAGAAAACAAATCTGGGTTCATCTCAGCATAATGTGGGCTCATCAACAGTACAAGGGAAAACTATTTTTTTCTGAGTCTGGTAACAGTTCCTGCTTGCTCTGAGTCATCTCCTTTAGTGGTGAACTACAGTCTTTTTTTTTTCTCCTTTGTTTTCTGTTGATAGGAAATGTAGCATAGTTCAGTGACCAGCAAAGCTTTATTTAGACTTGTCAGAAATGCAGAATTGTTTTGCTCTTCCTTGGAAGAAAAGAGGGAGATAAAGAACCTGAGAATCAGGTTATCAACTGAAATGAGTGTCAGTAAAGTAAAAATTTGTATTGAATTTAATTGAATGTATTTGAATTTACAGGGCTGCCCAAATTAGGGACTAGGATTATTAAAATTTATTTTGAAAAGAAATACTGCAACCTTGAAGATACTATTCTCTGTCTCTCCCTACGAGATCAATTTGTAAGAGAAGGTTTGATTCTTTGCCTTTTACCCATTTGTGAGCTATGAGGGAGAGCTAGGCCTAAAGATCAACAACCCTTCAATCTTTGGTCTATTGCTTATTCTTAAATAGACATGTGCATGCACATTTACATATGGATAATTTTGCTTAATTACAATTTTTTAATATAATTATGCTAGAATACAAGCCTTACTTCCTTTGTTAACTGCTTCATGGTGGATCTTGTTCTTAACTGAATGTGGTTAAAGATACTATGATGAAGCCTATGGACATTGTTTGGTCTTGTATGGATCTGGATATGCTCTTACAATAATGAAGCTATGGAGAGCAAAGGACTTCTGAGTAAAATTGCAGAGGTAACAGCAACTGTATTTTCACATATTGCATTCATGTTTAATTAATGGAAGCAGTTGTTGTTGGGGGTTTTCAGCAAAGTCCTCAATCCCTCTCTTTCCTCAGCAATACATGGTTTCCTGTTCTGCTAGTTAGATGCTGTCCTACTAGTTCTTCAGTTTTTCATGTTGTTTTTTTCATGGAAGTCAAGAACTGAATGTCTGGTGGGAGGAAAGAAAAGACAGAAGGCAAGCCAAAAGTAGTAATTTAGTGAAAAAATGCTAGTCTTTATACAGCGTAAGGAAAACCCCAAAAGACACAAATCCTAAACTAAAGAGATTAAGCTGTTAAACTACATAGGCCAAAATATGATTCTGCATTCAGTTTGGGGGTTTGTTTGTGCAGCACAGCATGCTGCGTGTCCCTATTTTTCTTTGGACTTGAGACCCATGAATTTTCAAATCTACTTGTAGTTGACTCAACACAAAGGGAGTTGGCTACTGTATGTCTGCAGTCTGAGCCAGACTTTCTGTGCTCTCTGTAGCTGTGTTAACCGTGAGTAGGCAGGATATTCAGATTCATACAAGGCCAAACAATGTCTGTAGGCTTAATTCTAAGCCTATTAGCCTCTACAATGTCCTATTAGCAATGCTCTTTTATAACTTTTAAAATGTATTTTATGTATTCAGTTGCAATGCCATGTTGTTGTGCTTTTTTCCTGCTCAGTGGGCTGGTTTTCCATGTGAAGCTTACAGGCAAGTGTCGAAGCTGGGTGAATTGAATGGGTTTGGGGCACTGGCATCTTTTTAAAAACAGTTACAAGTTTTTCCCCAAAGAAGGAAAACATCTTCTGCCTCTCCCTCTCTTCTCCGTTTGAAAACATCACAATATAAAATCCAAGAAAGGCTTCTGGAGGATGGGGATCAAAGGCTGTCTGCTCAGATGCCTTGTTCTCCTTGCTGGAGGTGCTGTGAGGCAGGTTATGTCAGTGGCATCGGGCTGGTAGGAAGCTGACAAAGGAGGTTGGAAATGTTTATGTAAAGTTCTGGTCCTTTTACTCATGTGCAGCCACTTGTAGGTCATGAGGTGGCAATACAGTCACCAAGTCCAGAATTTGGGGCGAGATGATCCAGGCATCATTTGTAGCTGTTAAACATGTGCAGTGGAGAAGAGTACCATAGCTGTTGAGTACACTTGCGTTCATGTTTCTTAGCAACTGAGGCAAATACACTAAAGCCCGCGTTTTCAGCCTGTAAGGCAGAGGTGGAAGCACGTTACAGGTCCCACTAACAATATCTACCTATGTTGGCTCTCTGGGAAGCACTTAAGTTACAGACAGGAGCTGTGGTCCTGGTGCCAGGCTGGGGGATGACAGAGAAGCAGCCAGTGTTTTGCCAGGGAGCCTGGGACTCAATGAGAGGCAGCTTCTGTCCAAAGCAAAAGGAACAGCGGTGGTTTTAAGATGGCAAAGCAAACCTCCACGCATAGGGAGCAGCTAAGGAAGCTCTTTGATTAGGGAATAGGCTGAGTTGTGAACACTCCCGGTCTGGATTTCAAAGGCATTCAGCAGCCAGTGCTACCTGGGAGGAGGCACAGCCTTTGCTCCTGTGCAGCTGAGCAAGCTCAAGTGTTCCCTGGATTGAGCTGGGAAGGATCTTACCATAAGAGTAGAGGTTGCCAAAAAGACAGTAATTTCATGCAAAAACTGGGGGAGTGCCATGCTTTGGGCTTTATGTGGGGATGATGTTAGTGCAGGAGAGGGTGCTGCAACCCTGTGGGCATTGGGGCTACTGAATAATACTGCTGAGAAAAGTAGCCCTGGTGTGATGGTGCCTCTCAGGAGAGGACACCCTGGTGGGGGGTAAAGCTGAGCTCCAGGCTGACAGGGTTATGAAGGTCAACTGCTAAGAGCTGCTTAGTATCCTGGATGCAGTAGCCTTTTTGTCGTGAGTTTTCATGACTGAAAAGACTTCATTTCCATGCCATGGAAGTGATGCTTAGAGGAGTGGTTCTCTCTCTCAGACAAAAGAGAGAAAAAGAGGATTTCTCTCTCTTTAGTCATCTATTACTTCTCACTGTCCAAGGTAAGTGCAGACTTATTCCAGAAATACCAAAAAAGAGATGTTAGAGAGGGCTGAATGTGGTTTTCCTTAATGGAGGTAATAGTTTTAAAAGTAATACAGAAAAATGTAAAAAACACTTTTTCTGTAATATTTTGTACCTCCTGTGCTTCCTCACCCTTCTATTTATTTGTGGTATTCACATTCTATCATGTAACAGTTTTAAAAATAATCCCCTGAAGTAAATAACATCAACCTTTTTTTTTCCCTTCTGTTTCCTTACCAATTATTGGTTGTTTTTTCAAACAGAATAGGGGGTTGGAAAATTAAATAAAGACTTCCAAAATAACAAGCTTCAGAAAATTTTATTTAATTTGTGGGTTCATTCTGTTCTTTCTCTCCCCCCTCTTTTTTTTTTTTTTTTAAGAAGATCTTTATTAATTTAGTCTAGTAACTTAGTGCCTATATTAAATTAATCTAATAAAAGTCAGGGTCCTCACATAACGTTTCCCAAATGTGAAGCAGCATCTATTACATGAGGCACAATCTTTTTACAGTAAAATGTAAACCCGATATGTAGAATTACAAGGCATGAGACTGTTTGGTGTATGTTATTTAAGTCAAATACTTGAGTACAGTCATATTGGAGGAAAGGAATGGGCAACACTAACATTCAAAAAATTAAAAACTCAAACCAAGATTCATATATCAAAGCAATTTTCATCTGTGAAAGTAGCACGAAGCTCGGCAATTAAACCTTGTAACACTAACGGTCTTTCTATTAACAGTTACTCACATCCATGTTTCTATAAACATTTTAATGGTATAAATACATAGTCTGTATTAAAGTCTGCATATTGATACAGATCTGAAAGGCTAGATAGGAGTGTTTAAATTAACCAGCTCATAGATGGGTTGTTGCACCACAAAGTTTCATTCTGTAAACCACCATTGGAACACATAGTTTATGACAGCGTTTTAAAACAGCAATAGCAATGACCTCCAGCAGCAGCAGTACAAGGAGCTTTGCGCTGCCAGAGCTTCGGGTAGCTTGGCCATGCCTTCCCCTGGGGTGAAGGTCGCCCTTTTGTGCAGAGCCCTAAAGTTGCACAAGTCTCAGGAGCTGCGGTGGAGTGTTCATCATTCAGGGAGTGTGGGTGTTCCTGTTGATTTGTGGATGTGTACATCACAGTGTAATCACATAGTTTATTCCTGTTCTCTCACTGAATTATTTATTATGGACTGAAATGAGGAAGCAGGGGGATTCTTTTGTATTGGCATAAACATAGGATTATGTTCATTGTGTGCTTTCAATCACTAAATCACCAATATGTCAATTGGCATAATACAGTCTACCTCACAGGGATGTTATGAAGCTTAATTAATTAATGTTTTTAAAGTGCTTTGGGATCCTCTGGTGAAAGGCGCTTTAGAAGTGCAGAGGAGGATTATGCTGGTTATTTTTCCCATCTATTACCCCAATATGTCACTGGTTGAAATTCAGTAGAATAATACAGGCACCCTTATAATGATGGGCAAAGGCAGTATAATATTTTTTTAAATTGACATTAAAGCTAGAAAAGGCAGCTCAATAATATAATACAAAAATTAATATAATCAGGGTTTTTTTTAAATTGTTCCCATTGCTTTTTCCTCCTTTCTGCTTGAAAAGTCATTCCCTTTGCTGGATTAACAATAGTAACTACAAATTATGCGTTTATGTTGTTACAGTTTGATGATATGCTACAGCCAGGGCACAGGTTAGAAACACAGGCCGAGTTATTATGTACTGCAGGGTAGTGATTTCCTGCAAACTGATTTATGGATAAATAATTCTATGTACTTATTACATGGGACAGCAGTTTTTAATTTCTGTAACAAAGCAGAGCTGAACAAAGGAAAATTACATGCTATAGCATAGGGACAAGACGCCTCTGAAGAGGATAAACAGATGCAATCAATGTCACAAGAGCCTACCCATCTTGTAGGGGGGGCTGTCAGTAGTGGCCGATAGATAAATGGCTTGATGGTCCCCAAAGCGGAGGTTTTATTGAATGTTTCATTGAGGTCTTTCATTTGGAGCCGTAATAGGAATCGAAAGTGTTTGGGTGCTAACGCTAATCTGCGGTTTCTCCTGAATTTCTGTTGTGTTGCTAAGAGCTGATGTTAAAAAGTAAGATGTTTAAACAAAATTGTTTGATTGAACTCACAGCATGGCAGCAAACGACAGTTGCATTCTTCACCCAGCCTTGTGTTTGCAGTTGGACACTCTCAGGCTGTGATCCAGTGGTGCAGGGAAGCGAATGCCAGGACATCCAGTACAGCTCTGGGATGGCTGCAGCCACGTGGGGTCGGGTATAACTGCAGAATCAAATTTGCCCTCAGCCTTTCTGAAGCTCACATAAACACTGTGGTGTTTGCTGTGTCTGACTGTACAGGCACGTGTTCTTGCCTGAGCTGTGTGTAACTTGTACTGCCGCAGCCTGCAACAGCGCTGACCCGGTGTTAGTGAATGTGGAGCTGCAGTGTAGGAAACAAGCTTTGCACTTCTCCAGTTTCCAGCCTGACTTGTGTCAGTCCACAAGGAGAGCAATTGTGTGCTTTAATACCTCACCCTATATGAGTCTCAGCAGGTTACATTTGCTTATGCTGTCTCTGCTATCCTCCTTTTCCTCTTTAGCCAAAGAATACAAGATTCCTTCTCTTTCCTTCTCTGTACATACCTGGGCAAGTATTACTCATGATTCATTTTGTAGCTGTCTCCGGAATAATGTTGAGGTGGGGGTGGTGATGCTAAGAGGAACTTCCAAAGTGTCCTTCATTTGATCCCGTGACTTAATTTTAACCCTAGCAGATTAGCATTTTAAATAAATTGCATTAATCCTGTGCGACCTACCTACAGGTATCCATTTAAGATGTAACTCAGGTATGCTCATAATTTGTGAAAGGTGAAATCGGGAGTCTAACCCTGGAGGGAAGGAGCAGGGAATAGTTTGTGAAGGGAGCCAGTGACAGCGTGAGGTATGTTCTGGTCCTCTTTGCTCTGTTTAGCTGCAAAAACGAATCTGGAAAATACCCCATTTTAAGAGTTTGATTTCACAGTAGTGGTGTATTGAAGTATCTGTGAGATGCTCCAGGAATTCCCATGGGACTATCCAGATAAAAAGTTAACTGTGCAGGTGACTGGGAGATGCAGGACCCGGACCTCATTCTGTTTATGACCAAGAAGTGTCATAGCTAGACTATGAGATATAAATATTCTAAACCCCAGATATGACCTTCTTAGAATGAGTGTACTGTATGGCTATCTTTCTGTTTGCAAAGATAGATGAGGCTTCCAGCCCAGATAGGCAAATGATTTTCTGGGACAGTATAAGCTACATAATAATGAAAAGGGTTTGACAGCTTAGCTATATTTTTCTAGAAAAGCAGCTTTTTGCCTTTAATTGTTGTTAGGCTCCTGATTAGCATAGTTATTCTGGAAGTCTGCTTTAGTCCCAACCTTGCATCCATTTGGTTCACGTCTCACTAGGGTAAAGTCCCAGGAATAATCCCAGTACTTTGGATACATCGCTTTTTCAGGTGATACTGTAAAATAAAGGTCATGAAGATCCTTTGACAAGTTCTGCTAGATATAGAGGTCAGCCCCGATGTAGCTGGTCAAGCCTTCTGTTGAATGTATTGTTCTGCTCTGACTTGCATAGGTATCACTTTCTTCTCCAAAGGAGCTGCATTTTAAATGAAACTAAATTGAAAGCACTCTAGCAGGGTGGCACATTGTTGGCCTAAGTGGAACAAGAGCAGTGAATTGCAGTGGTTGTTATGAATGAACCTGACACTTGAGCTCACAGAAGTTTGCCGATAGTGTGTTCTGGCATTCTTGTGGGTAAAAGGAGTTATGCAAATTTAAAACTAGGTTACTCTGTCTTTTTTCTCCATCTGTATTTTGATGAAGCTGAAGCTTAAACTTAATAAAAGACCTGTCTGTAGAAGGACAGGCATTCAAGAACCAACAGCCAGCATGGGTAGAAAATATCTTGTAAAATACGTTTTGAAAAAAAAATCTTTTGAGAAAACTGTTTGGTCTGTTTATTGTCTTTAATTGACTAACTGGCCTGGGCTGCATTCAACCATTTCTAGATGAGTTCTTGAGAGCTGTTCTAGTGTACGGCCATTTCTTGAGTGGGTGCAAGCTTTGAAATCCATTAGACTTTCTGTTCAAAAAACACTTACAGGAAAAGAGTTCCAAAGGGTCATTGTTACAGGAAGGAGAACCGGACTCATTAACAGAAGAGGTTTGTGACCTCCTGAAAGATGGGCTTTTGGATCTCCTGAGTAGTCTGATCTGCTGTGCATTATCCACACGTAATTTTGAGAAGGTCTGGAGCTGACAGAGGAGTGATATTCCTGGAGCAGTAGTATATTCATTAATAACACAATGACCTTTGCTCATTCCTGTCCCCATTCCCAAGTCTCAGTTGTGGTAGGATGAAAGCTCAGTCAGGCCAGTTAAAGTGATTTCTTTAGAGGCCTGAGCCGTACCATTTGAAGTCAATGAGAGGAACAATAAAAAATGTGTATGTGCAAGTGACTCCTTGCTACCAGGCTGTTCTCATCTTGGCATTGTTGTTACACCAGAAATACCCAGTCCTGGATGAGAAGGGACCTTTTTAGGGGGAAAATTTTGGTCCACTCAGATTTTACTGAGGAATCATTCAGAGATGTCTTCTAGCGTGCAGAGAATACTTTTGTGGAACAAGCTGGCATCATCTTCTCAACTGCAGCCCAAGAGTTGCCTTAAGTACAGTGTTGATGCCATGAAATAAACCACCTGTGAAGTCTGCTGAGGAACTGGATGGAAACCATGGCTTCTGGCTATCGTTGGGACCAGCTTAATGTGCTCTGGAAAAAAAAATTTCACACGTCATATCACACCGGCTGAAAAAATAGTGCACATCAGCAGTGCTGTAACAGAGTAAAGGACTCGCAGCAGGTGTTAATGTGCAGAGGCACCGAGCATTATGGTAACACCTGTGTTTGTCTAAATCCAGCCAAAACAATTTCCTCTCCAGTTGTAGAGGAGGATTAAAAAAAAAAAATCTACCTAACTTCCAGTAGTAGCAGACATTTCCTGTGAAGCAATTTGCATAGTATTTCCCATGGTGCACTGTGGCTGCGTTGTGGTTTTTTTCTCTTTTAAACTTTTTTAGTTTGGGGACACCTTTGGTAACTTCAGTGACCCCGACCATCTCTTTGTCTCTCGCCAGCGATGCCAGGCCCAAGCAGTTGCAGATGGTGTGCTCTCTGAGCGCTTTCCTTAATTGAATGAAAAATAAAGCCTCTTGTAAAATATTACCGATTTAGATGTGACTTATGGGGCACATATGATGCTTATTTTTTCAATTACATGAAAACTTGGCATGGTTAAACATAGGAAGCCAAGTGTTCTGTGAAGCTGGTATAGATTTCTGGATTTTTAGGTGATTTTGCTTTAAATTATTATATAGCAGAAGGGGGTGAAGGAAGTCAGCAACTAAACTCTGTTTTCCCAGCATGTATTTCACTCAGTGGACCCTTGATGCTCATTTCATGACTAATATATGCTGTACTATATGCATTTCTTGTTGTCACCAGAGATAACATTAAGTAAACTATCCCCTTAAGAAAAACAGCTTTTCTTGGCAAGTGGAATATGACTCAAGGAGCCAGCACTGGAGACATACGGTGCTGTGAATGAGTGCTGTGTGTTACTCTACTGGATCTGAGTCCAGGCACTATTTATACTGCAGCATATTCAGCACCAGATTGTTAAATCTTAATACTGAAACAGTGCATCATTTAAATGTTTTTGTTCTGTTTATGTCCCATTTTCAAGCATTGGATATCAAGCAACACTTACTAACTTTTTGTTTCATTTGGACAAGATCTCCCCTTGCCAAAAGCTTTCTAATCTGCTCTTGAAATATCAGCCTGTCTGTACCAGCATGTTACAGTGAAATTTTGTGCCACTGAGGCTGAACTAGGTCGCTTCAAGCTTCTTTCAGTATGTGGTGACAGAATGCCTTGCAAAGCAATACGTCAGTGGTAAATGCAAACATTTAAGTGTTACAGAAAAGGAGTTGTACTAAAATTATTTCCTCCTCAACTTGTGTAGGAATGGGGAAAAAAAATATTCCATAGCAGTTATTTCATGGGCTCATTAGCATGGTGTTCTGTCATTGTCTCTTGTGCAAGAGGCACTGTCTCTGTGCTTTGTTTTACAGTTTCAGAGGTGGTATTTATTTTATGATCATGTTTGGGAGATCAGGATAAAATGCCTTTGGATTTATTTCAGTTTTATTAGTTCCAGAGCTGGTGAAGAACTGGGAGTAGAAAGTGAGGAAGGAGTTGAAGTTTCTTGGCATCACAGCATCCTTCCAGATACCCAAAGAGGGTACTTGGAACTCCTGTTAAGGAAGTAGTTTTCTCATCTATTAGTGTATTGCTGTCAGTAGAGTTTACAGATGGACTTTTTGAAGATCAAAAAGTATATAAGCAGACCTCAAAAGGCATCAGTTTAAGTGGGAGACAGGGTGATTGGTGTCTTGTAGGGCTGCACTGAGAAAAGTTACATGAGCAGAACAGTGGGGCAATGGGAAGCTAGTGGAGGAGGCAATAAAAGCGGTAGTCGCAGTAGTGCAGAACAAGGCTGAAGTGCTTTGCTCTCATGTGAGATAGCACTGTGGCTTGCTTTGTTTGGCGTCTTCCTGGAAGTCTTTTCTGGGTATTAGTCACTGGTTTTGGTGTGGGTGGGCCCTCTGCAATTGTCTAAACAGAAATAATACCTCTGCACCAAATGGTTTACCATCCAAGTTTACAGTCTTTGTGACAAGCTCTTCCAGAAGAGGTGATGATCTCTATTGAAGAATAAACAGAAGTAGAAATAGGACTTATAGCATTCCCCCTGCCTCCAAAATGCTATTTTGGAGCTGTGGTCAGCAGCCTGCAGTTGGTTTTTTCGCAAAGAAAAGCAACCGTCTGCATAGTGCAACTTTTAGCTGGGAGTGAACCCTTCCTACTTCATGGATTTCCAGTGTCATCCATCCCCAGTGGGAATCGTACCATGCTTAGATTGTAACTGTGTGCTGAAAGCCCACACATAGGAATTTTCCTGTTCAAGTCAAAACGAATGCATTTATTTACTGAAGGGTTTTGTAGACTGCAAAATCAGGACTAGAGAGTATTTAAAGCTTGTTCTAACTTAGAGAACTACACTTTAGTGGGATGATGAAAGATGTGAAGGGAGGAAGCCTCCTGTGCTTCCTTGAAGTAGTTGAAGAGCCAGGAACATGTCAGCAGCTCTCTGCTAAGAACTGAAAATCTATTCCTACTCTTCCCCATTGTTTGCTTCAGGAGTGAGTACAACACATCTTTTTGAGCAAGGCTGCAATAAACCTCAAGGGAGATCTTGAATCTCATAAACAAACAAGCTTATCAAAGGGTTTAGTGAATGGCTGATAAAATATAATGTATGATTTTTTTGTTTTCTTTTCAGGAATAATCAAGCTTGGGAGGTGGAATCCCCTCCCTCTCAGTTATGTGACTGATGCACCAGATGCGACAGTAGCCGACATGCTACAAGATGTCTATCATGTTGTGACATTGAAAATCCAATTACAAAGGTGGGTGTTTCTGAACATCTGTCCTTCTCTATTCTCTGAGCTGCTCTGTCGATTACAGCGTTACTACAGAGATTAGCACATCCTGTCTTCATTAATTTCTGGTCTGAAATGAAAAGAAAAATGAAGAGAAGGGTGGGTCACCTGGCAGCTTTTTGGTGCATGTTCCAACTGATTTTGTGTGTGTTCTGAAGTAGCAACATGGCAGCAGAGAGGAGAGGGGCAGAAACTCAATCAAGTAAAGATATCGAGCCTTTAATGGCACACCTTTCCACAATCCCTAATTTAATGGATTCTTGAGGCTCATTATATCAAAAAAATAAACTCCTTGCCTTTTTCCAGTGGTTGCATTGTGAGAATCCAGGTCTTCTACTGCCAGTCACTGAGACGGGGAGGAGGGGAGCTTGTTGACTTTCCTTTTTTTCTGCAGTGGTCTTCCCAGTGAAAAGGCAAGAAGATGAGGAAGGGATGTGTTACTGCAGCTCCATTTGTCATTTGAAAAATATTTTCTTTCCCTGAATGCTAGTTCTGATTAGAAAAGCAAAACCTCCTTCTTACATTCTTCTACACTTAGTTGCCCTCCCTTCCCTTCCTCCCACCTTCTCTCCCTCTTTCTCTCTACTGGCCTTCAAAAGAGTCCTCAAATAGTTACTGATGTCTGTGTAAGGTGTTGTGTCAGGTCCCTGGCAGTGCATGGCATACTCTAGACCTGCTGGTAAGCCTACATTGCAGTCTACTGTGGCTCTGTGGCCAGGGCACAGAGGAAAGAGGCAAATATAACAGACACCCTGGAATAATTTGCCCACAATTCTCTGAAGCTCGACTGAACAGAACAGGGGTCCACCGGGACATGTGCGTGTGTCCTTTAGTGGCAGGTACAGACCCTCCAACTGCTCAGCTCAGTTTGAAATTTGGAAGTAGTTGATTCCTCACTGACGTTAACCTCCCAAACAGCAACATTTCTTTCCTATCATATCTCTGATGGGGCTTGGGGTTTCCACTTCCTGCTAACAGGCATTTCCTTGGTTTTCTATACTGTTACCGTTTCTCAGCTAGACTGCATCTCCGCAGCATAGTTGTAAAAGAGCATCTAGAGCCTGTAGCTGCTATAAAACTGGAGTGCAGTAACTCATCTCCTCAGAAGTATGAGCTACCAGGAGTCCATCTAGCCTACCGTCAACGTCTGTATTACCAAAGGGTATCAATCCAAGATCAAGGTCTCCTTCTTTATCTTCAAAGTGCTTGAATGCCTGAGTGCTGTGTAAATAAAAGATAGCCAGTGACTTTGAGATAAAGATGGTCATTGACTACTTGAACTCCTCAAGCACTACTGAACTTTCAACTCTGAGAGTAAAGCCAGGCTGTAGAGGCAGAAAGCAGAACCACCTCAGAGGCTGATTGGAGAGTGTGCATTAAGGTTCTCAGATGTGAATGGTAATGAAAACTTCTCCCAACTTTCTGATGTGCTTCTTGGGTCTGCCCCCATGTATGTAGACACAGACCATAAGCTTGTTAAATTAAAAGAGGCACAAGTCAGGAGAGGACAAAAGCTTCACTACATATGCAATTCTTGTAGAATGAAAGTGAGAATGAACTACATGTGACAGATGTTGGGCATATGGCTTAATGTGTTTCCGAAAGGCTTTCGGTACTTCAGCGATGAGAGCAGTATAAGAACCGGTATAAAATAAAATTAATTTTTCAGTTTTGCTGCTCAAATCCTTGCCTCCACACAGTGTGGGCCCTTACTGTTTAGTGATCTTGTTAGTGACAGTGTGGCATGTATGTTTATTTTTTATCCCAGCAGGAGTATCTTTCTCTGGAGAGGGTGGCTTTATCCAGCCATTTCTGGGGCTTGCTTTATGCAGTTTCTTTGCTCTCCAACAGGCCCCAGAGGAAATGGTTATGCATACATATAATATAGTAAGATTAGCTGCTATTCTTGCCGTGTACTGTAATTCTTGTAGTTAAACTCCACATCTTCTGGGAGTCAGGCTTTGTGGGGAGGGCAAAGAGGGGAGAAACACCTCGATGGGCTGGCTAAGCAGGAAATGAACTCCAAGGTTGTGCTAGCTGCTTAAAGGTCTGTAGCACTTGTATGCAAACAGTAAGCATCTATGAAGGTGATGATTCTATCTGCTTTTTGCTTTCTGTTTTAACAGTTGTTCAAAGTTGGAAGACTTGCCAGCAGAGCAGTGGAACCATGCCACAGTTCGCAATGCCTTAAAGGAACTGCTCAAAGAGATGAATCAGAGCACATTAGCCAAAGAATGCCCTCTCTCACAGGTCAGTGTTTTTAACAGGCTCAGGAAAAGCCAGATTTACAGCTCATATTTGTTCAGTAAAGGGCTTGGACTAAACAATTCCATAAATATCAAATCAATTCCTTGTTTTCTTTAGAAAAGAGAAATACTAATTAATATGAAAAAGAGTGTCTTTATACCATGTTTTCCTTGTGGGTTGCCAGGTGGAAATCATGAATGAATTGGTTGATTTTTATCCTGCTGTTTGGAGAGATGTAAATTCTTCATTCTGAACCTTTTGCAATAGGACTAATGATCCTCAAATGCAAGATTTGAGTTGCTTCTTCCCACTAACAGAGGCCTGCCTTCCCCACTGACCCATAGGTAGCTCCCATCAGCCTCCAGCTATGATAAAAAGTATGCTGTTTTAACAGTTGTGCCCCAATTTCTAGGAAACAGCAACAGAAAATGTATATGTAATTATGCTAAAAAAAGAACAAAAACTCAGTGTCATTCTCCATGACTGCTTTATAAACAGCAGTGATGTCATGTATAAGGCGCTAAGGCAAAGGTTCCTACAGATACCATGAGTTCTACTTGTACTTCAGATTGTCATAACAAGAGATTCATAAAATTTTCATGACTGAGTTCTCCTTGCCTCTCAGAAAAAACAGAAAAACACTCCAGCACCCAGACCAAGTAACTTTGCTAGGAGTGAAAAATAGATTGCCTTCTAAAAACTTTATTAGAATCATAGACAACAGACGATCTGTCTATTGTATCTTTAAACAGTCAAAACATCAGTAATTCCTGCTTGCTAAAAATCTTTGCTAGCCCATATCCAACATTTTTTCTCCTCTGGTTGCCTGTCTGCTCATCCTGCAATTCATGATCCAAAGCCTCTGTGAACCAGGAGAATTCCTTCTATGTATAACCAACACAAATTTGCCTCACTGTGTTATGATTACAACTCCAGGGAAAGCACAGAGGTGAGATACAGAGCAGAATTTAGGTATTTGCAATTGGTAGGAATCACATTCCTCATCTTCCTTAGCCATGTTGGGTCTGCAGAACTGACAGGAATGGAAAGGCTGTATACGGAAAAGCCATGTAACTTGCCTTATTTACTAAAGGAGTAGCAGTGACTCTAGATATGCACAGAGCGTAAGTGCATTGAATACGAAAGTATTTTTCTTTTCACACAGTTTAAGTGTAATTTCTTTAAATAGAATTATCTGTGGAATCTGGTCAGCTAATGATGATTGCAGCATATGGTTGTCTCTGCCCAGTCTTCTTCAATATCCAGTATAACTAAACTATGCATCATTTCATATGCAGAATTCATTTGTTGTCTGGGTCTTTTTCTTCCCACTTCAGTTTCAAAGACTACCAGGTGGAAATGCTGCAGTTGGTTTACTCCTTCTATAGCCTCTGTCTGACATACATTTACAAAATTACTGATGGCAGGACTGTAGCAGCAAAAATCCTTGCCCCGGTATTTATTTAGTGGACAAAGCTAAAAGGAGATCTTTCTGCAGAAAATTGAGCTTGCTTACTTTTAAGCACAGGTGTAAGTGACCTTGAGTAGTGACTAACTCTTGAACTGGGACTGCAAGGATGCAGCTTGTATTATTATTGTTATTTTTGCCATAAAAAGTTCCAGTCTCTTTTGTTTTGGTTCACAAAATGCAAAAGATACAATGGAAGGTTGTATAGGAGCTGTCTATTACCATCATCTGAATATGCCTCTAATACAATTCCTTCTCCCAAATCAGTTTTAAAAAAATATCGTGCCAAATGTGAAATGTCATTACAACCCCCTTGTGGTTAATATATTATTGACAGCAGCAAATTGCAGAGTGGTCTCTTAGGAGCCAAACTGCAGAGTAAATGCTGCTGTGTATTAATGTGTTCACAGTGCCTCAAGTACAGAAGTGGAGAGGGGCAGCATGGGGAGCTCTCGCTCCCACCAGCGACAGTGCTCCGTCTCTGGTTCTCAGTGCCTGAGCTCTCCATGCAGCCCAGATGGGGATTCTGATTGCTGCTAATGGGAAATGTAATCATTCATTTTGATTTAAAATTGTTCTGTTTTTTTCTGCTAGGTGTATTATGTGGTTGCAGCTTAGCTACCCTTAGCGTACAGTTCCTTTTCAAACAAATAAATCCCAGTTAACCAAGCAGGGGGGAAGGAGAGTAGGTGAGGGGAGTGTGTGTGGCAGAAAGAAACCCAGTTATTTCAGCATTTGCATCTTTGTATAGAGACCTCTGTCTTTCCCATGTATCATGTAACTCATTTCAACACTGACCATGAGTTTTCTCTCTTTGCTGGAGCAAGATTTCTTGGGATGTAAGCACGTCCCGTGTTTTTCTCCTTGACGTTACTACACCAGATTTTCTTTGTGGGGATATTTCTTAGCTCCTGGTGTAAGTAGTTTTCATTGCACGTGGCTGTCATGGCCACACACATACCAAATATATCTGCTACTTCATACCATCTATTCCTTCTTTAAGGATTTTCCCAGGAATAATATGCATTATTCAGAAATTTGCAATTAGTCAATTTTTTTTTGCCACTCTTTTCTGAGTGGATATTTCTTTTCTGCAGACTTATCAAGATTCCTAGCAGAAAACTGGCTAGGATTCCTCTCCATTTAATAGTGAGGATATGTAGTTTGAAAGTTGTTATGGTTCCTTCCCCTGCTCTACTCTCAAGCAGTTGAAGAGAATCTGTCCTGAGTTTTTTCACCAATGGTTGACTTACTATCTGATTTTACTATTTAGTTTAAGCTTTGCTTTATCAAATAAAGGTTAATGGGTTAATATATTTTGTGACATTTAATAGCCCTACAATTTCAGTAATGTCAATTTATTGTGGAAATAGAAGATTGAGGGCGGGGGGAGGAGGTGAAACCCAACTTGTTATGTAGGCAGAGCTAAATAATTTCCCCATCCTTCTTTAGTGACTGGAGATTTAACTAAAGTGACTCTAAAAATAAAGGCAAGTTATTGCAGCTCAACTTTGTTCAAAATCCTTCCTTAGCAGAGGCTATCTCCACATCAGGCTTTCAGAATACTATTGCTTGTTAAAATGATTTGGAGCACGGGAGGATTTATGGGGAGGGAATTGCTGCTGACTGCCACAATGCTAGGTTTATGTCTCAAAATATTGATTTTAATTAGAAAATTGAACCTCCGTTTTAGAAATTGAAGCTGCCACTTGAAAAGGCTCTTACTTCATAGCCTTTATATTCCACTGCAGTGTACCGTAGCAGCCTTCGAGTGGAAAAGTTGAAGTGAAAAGGCAGAAGAGCCTCTTTACTGAAAGTGAGATCACCTGTTGAAGACTGAAACTAATCTGCACCACCCAGTTATCATAAGTCTCTCAGTTGTGCTCACATCTTTTAAGTCCCCAAAACTCAAGAGTTCAGGAATAGCTGGAGTCCTGTGATAGTGCAGTGAATTGGGTAGAATGCTTGATAAATCTGCAAGAGGGAGGATATTTTTGTTTTTAAAGCATTGTTAGAATATTGTAGAGTAAGCCAATGTGCAAGCTTTGTAGCTTTCCTGACACGGCCAGGATTCCATTTTGCACAGGAGCCTGCAGGAGCCAGTGGGCCAGACCTTGAACCTACAGTAAATACCTTGTTCGAGCTGTGAGGTCATCCTTGCTCTGTGCTGAAAGGTCATACAATGTGCCAGGGCTTTTTCTGAGCTTTGATGTATGTGAGGAAGGAGGGCCTAAGGAAAATGTGATTTCTGGAGAAGGTGCATTGGCTCCCATGTTAGTGGTGTTAGATTGCATTTCCTTGCTGCAAATTTACACTTGCTGGGAATTATTTGACCCTGGAGGAGTTCACAGGGGGAGGAAAGGAAAGCAAAATGTTGTTGTTAAAAAGATGACTCCTCTGTAGAATGGATGAAGGGAAGGGGAAAAACCAGAAAGGCAGAACTACCAGTAATAGGGCTCTTTCCCACCCTATAGGCAGAAACAGCCCAGGTATCAAATATCATCTTTATGGGTATTAGGTGCTGCAGTTGACTAAGAGTTGCTTAGAGGGAATTCACAAAGAGCAGAGAGGGGTGGTGGTTAAGCCAATGATATTTCAGTTTTGTTGAGCTTTTTCTGTGTTTTTTGGCTGTTCTGTATTGTAGTATGCATAGTTCCCTTCCCTCTGAATGACACCGTTAATTTCTCTTTTGGGTGATTTTTCACACCAGGGCTAATCACACGTTTCTATAAATTATATTAATTTAACTTATTTGCCTAACTGTTGTTCTGCAGCAAGTAGCACGGATGTTCTCCAGTTCTTGGCTGCATGGTCTCTCTGCATTTGCAAGCAGAACAGAAACATCTGAAAAGCATTATTTGGATTATGCATGCTGGAGCATCTAATCTTACCTTTAGGATCTGGTTCCTAAATCATGCTTGCTCTCACCCAGGTGCAGTGAGCATGTGTTCCCCAGCATGGCACTGCCTGTTGTCATGCAACTAAAGTTTAGATATTGTAACATCACAAGTACAAAGTAAAGTAGAACTCCCTGCCCCCCAGCCTGAGCTGCAGGTCTCAGTCTAGGTTTGTACTGCATCTTTTTTGCATTAATATGCAAAATAATAATAATTATTTTCTAATTTTAATTATGGCGGGGAATATAGAATGGAGAATAAAACCAATTTTGTGTACTAATCAGACACTTCTTTTCATTTTAAAGTCGCAAATGAATGATCATTGTGCACTCACATGTCATTCACTTTCCCTGGAAAAGGTTTCTAATTGTGCAAGATATTTTAAAACACTTTTTGTCTTTCTTTCTGTACTTCCAGAGTATGATTTCATCCATTGTAAATAGCACATACTATGCCAATGTGTCAGCAACCAAGTGCCAGGAGTTTGGGAGATGGTACAAAAAGTACAAGAAGATTAAAGGTAAATTGATTTTTTTGTGACTTTCCAAGTTCTTGAACTTCTGCTGTATGTGCTTTAAGTAAAAGTGATAATAAGCTATAATAATATTAGTGAGTTTGTCTACAAAGAGGGCACAGTCACAGCACATTTGAAATTAAATCTGATACTTTACAAACAAGGCTGGCATGAAAACACAGGCCACTTAAAACATGCTTAAAATATCCCATTTAGCTGTGCTGAAAAATCAACTGTGTTTTGAATTAAGCTAAAATGTTTTTTGGGAAAAAAAAAAAGGTTCTAGTAGCTCTGGATTTAGAAGTTAAATTGCTATGTAAATTACCTTAGTTGCATTTTATTCGTGAAAGCTAAAACACTGTCTTTCTAAGTTACATGTTCCCTTGCTCTCTGTTTTCAATACTACTAAGTGTATTGGTGTTCCTGCCGTGTTTTATCATATGAAATCTGGATACCAATGGTACATTTAACACCTGATTGTGAGGAGATGTTGCTAAATAACATGGTGCTGAAGTTAAGATGAAAAGAGCCCTTTGTATTTTTTCTACAATGAAATTGTATTAGGTGGCTAGCAGTGAATGCCTGAGGCAATAAAATTATTCTTCCTAAGTTCATCCCACTCTCACCAGTGAAATGTCTTATCACCTTCTAATAGCACACGAAGCAGTACACAAACATCCATCATGTGTAGTTTGTTCTTTTATTCATTCTTTTCTTTGGGAAGGGACTTGTGTGTGTACTGGACCATTTGTTTTGGTAGTGTTTTTGTTTTAAAACACATGTGTTTTGAGCAGGAATGTGGGGAAAGTCAAAAGCCTTTCCACAATACAAACTGGCTCCTCTTTCCCCAAATGTCCATTAACCTTGGAGATTAGCTTTACCCTGTGATTGTTTTTTTCATAGTTTTTCTCTCTGTTACACCACTGAAGGGAAGAGTCATTGTTTGAAGGAAGATACAGGCTTTTTTTTGTTGTTTCTGTCTGATCCTTTCAGAGGCCAGGGAAATCGTAACAGGATTCACAAGCATAATGCAGAAATAGGGTAAGGTCCTGTCCTTCTTGCGAAACCGTTGTATTTGTAGTTGCATGAAGATGAGCAACTTTCAGAAAGATTCTGCTGCGTTTTTTCTCTTAAAAGGCTGGCATACATAAGCTATGAAAGGTTGCTTGTTTAGTTTCCATAGGGCAGACTAGAAATCTGCATAATAATACCATAAAGAGTCTGCTGCTTGAGTTAGGAACGCATGAAGCAAAATTGCATAAAATATCAGAACACGCTCTGAGGCATCTGGTTTTCCTCTGCACGTCTGGCTTGTACAGAGCATACCTGTGATACGCTCAGGCCTGGGCCGTGCAGTGCTTAGAATTTCACTAGGGGCAAAAAAAAAAAAAGGACTACTTTTATGGTAAAATTATTTGTGTTTAGAAGGAAGATGGTTCAGGCAGAAGTGGGGTAACACTGCAGATGAGGAAATGGAGGTGTTGCTTTTCACCTACTAAAATGATTTTGGCTTGAAGTAAAAATGTTGATTGGACATTTTAGTACGTGGTTACCCTCGTGCCAAACAAACTGGATAGTTTCTTCTCACTTTAAATTGCCATTGTGTGACTCAGCAGTGTTTCTTTTCTCTAAATGGTGTCTCTTAATAAAAGAATTTTATTCGAAGTGCTCTAGCATATCCTCTTGGATAAAAAACAATCAAAGGAATCAAACAGCTTCAAGGTCATCACCGTTCGCTTTTACTTGCTGTTCTAGGAGAACAGAGACGGGCTTTTTTTTTTTTTTCTTCTTTTTTTTTTCCAAACTGGGCAAGGGTGCAGTTGCAGAGGCACTGGAAGCCCTTAACTGTAGTGTTCTTAACTGTAGAGATGCCACTACAGCTTCTGAGTGTTTCTAGCACACTGCTGTCTTCCACTTTCTTCCATTCTTAGAGCACTGAATTCTTTTAAGCCCTTACTTTTTTTACTTAGTAAGTGCACAGTTAAATTGTTAAGTGCAGCAAAAGCAGAATGAGACCTCAATCAAGAGGTCAAGGATCCAAACCTGAAGAGTTTGCCAGATAACTCTGTATCTCTGCTATTCAAAGAGACACAGCCAGTCGTTGCTGTTTGGAAGTGTGTGTGTGTGTGTTAGTAGGAGGAGAAAAAGGAAGGTTAAGGTATGTGTGAAGTAAACACAAGCTGCTATAAAGCAGTTCAAGTAGTGTTGATTCATCAACCATATGAGTGGGAGAGAAAACAAAGAGTCTATGGCAGGTACAGTGGTGCACGAGAATAAACAGCCACGCAACTTCAGGGCAGTAATCTAAACCCCCTGGAAACAGAAAGACTTCTGCATTTTTTTTTGGGTGGTTTCAATTTCTCATCATCTCTGTTTTTGTGATGTTTTGTTTCTTTTCTGTAGCCAGATACTCCTACGGGACAGCTCAGTGCGCAAAATCAGTGACTTACGTACTTCAGTCATCACGTACTCCTTTAATAATAATTTAAAAAAATGACTTAAGTTTTCCATGAGGTGAATGGATGAAGCAGCAATTCATTTTTCGTGTTGTAATCTGGATAGATTGGGTAAAACTATAATTTAGAGTCTTTGGGACCAGCACCCCTACCCATGTGTAACTCTAGAGCTGGTTATTAGAAAGTAAAAGCAAAAAACAATTCACATGAGCTTTGGTAAACGCAAAATAGGAAGGGGCTTCAAAATAACTTTATTGACGTTGCAAACTAAATGCAGCCTACAGTGTTAAATGTGTTTCCTATTATCTGCTAATGTCTGTTTTAATAAAACAGTGGGAACTAAATGGTTGCTTCTTAATCAAAACCATGATTTCCTAAACATAAGCTATGTGATTCTGTTACAAATTGCCACATATAGATCTCCTAGGTCAAACTTTTTTCCTTTCTCATAGAAATAAATAAACAGTAAAATAATTATACACTCCGGAAGATCAAAGTAATTACAACTGAAGCCAGGCAAAAATGAAAAGTTTTCTGGAAAAAAAAAAAAAAAAAGAAAAGCATCAGGTTGCTGAGTATATAGTCAACGTTTAAATAAATATAAGAAAGTGAACAATCAATAATTCGATATCATTAGCAACAGATGTAAAAGCTGTACACAAATGGAATTGTATCAAATCTCAAGTAAACATTCTCAGTGTGCATTCTGTTGAACTCACCGAAAAGACAGCTAAACTATTTATGCTTGTAATTTAAAAAAAGTTTTCAGTTAGTTCATCTCAGCATGGTAAGTTTGTCTTGTGTCAAAACGATGCTAGAATAAAATTCTGCTTGAATTTTTTCTCCCACCCTGCCCCAGCCCCTTAAGGTTTTAAGACATTTACAGTTTACTCAGCAGCACGAGAGTTACTATACAGACAGATTCAGGAATTGGCTGATGTGAGGTTGGAGGCTTTTTGTTTCCTCCTGGCTCTGAGCTTACCACTTGGGATCCGTGCGAGGACACAAGTGAGTTTATAATAGGATGTCCGCTCTTTCCAGTCTCCTTGGGATACATGCGTATATTTGAAGGAGAGCTTATATTAACACAGTTCTAATGGAAAATGTACAGTAGTTGAGAAACAAAAAGCTTACAGTTCTTCTGTGAACTTTCTCTTCCCCGCATGGACATCTGTAACTATTTGGGAAGGTAATAAAGCTATCTAGTTTGTATTGCAATTTTGTTCAGAATATGCACCGTGAATAAATTTAATATTACTATGGCAAGCCTTTTTCAAACTCTTTTTATTTACTTTTTAATTTTTCTTCTTTTTGAGGGATGCAAGGCGTTTTGGTACAGTTGTGCAGACATGATGGGGTTTAATGGTGTTTAAACCTACTTTAATGAAGAATCAGAATTCCCCCTTCTTAATAGAGGTTACATGTTAATTGAATACAATTATACAGCAAGGGCTTAGTCCAGTGGTTCTCAAACTGACTTCCTCCTGCCCAGTCCCGCAGGGTTACTCCTCTCAATCCGAGAACCGCTTGTCTGGTTTCTCTAGGCGCTGAACTTGCTGAAGCTGGGAGAAGGTATTGAATGTTGTTGAAATTTGGGGTTTGAATAATTGTTGAAAAGGCTTGCACTGGCTCTTAATTTGATTAACCAATAGATACATAAATAAAAATACCACTTTCTAAATAACTGTGTAAGTATATATATGTATGTTTGGAGAGAAGTATTTCAGAACTTTGCCGTGCAACTCAGATCATTGTCAAGGGATCAGACTTGTACCAGTTATCTACTCATTGCCCAGTGTTTTGAGTTCGTAGCATTTAGAATATTTTTTAGCTCTATTTCTCAATAGATATTTCACTTCCAAGTGTCATGCTTTCTATTTTTATCAGAAGGACTATCACTGTATCAGAATTCTTTCACAACTGAAACTCTTAACTGGTGTGAATTTTTTTCTTTTTGCCTGATGACACAGCTTAGCTTGGTGGGAGGAAGTTAGGAAGGCAGAGGGGAGAAATAAATACATTTTGAACTTAAAACTAAAAAGACATATTTTCTTTGTCTGAGTATTAAGAACATTTCATCTTTGCTCCTGCCATCAGTGGCTGTCAAAATACAGCTTTCTGGGGATGTGAGTTTTGAGACTCTGGCTGTCTCAGAGTTTTTGTGAAACGATGAGGCTTTTCAGTTTAAAGGAGAAGGGCTTGGTTATTTCTATTTCAACAGGTCAGGAATGTAAGAAAAAGCTTTCATAGTTTCCTTAAATTGAGAATATGCTTTGGCTGCTCTTTGATTTTTTCCAGTATTACTGATCTGTTATTTGTGTGCTGGTTTATTCTTGAAAGTATCATAGAATCATAGAAAGTATGTTTGCTTACTTCCCATAACGGATAGACAGAGCAATCTGTTTTTCTTATAACAGGTTCTAGAGGCTGTTGTAGGCTGAGAGAGGTTAGAAGCAGTATTCAGAAGGGCTCCCAGCTTTGTTAGTTCCAGGCTGAAGGAACGTAGGATTGTGGCATGGTGATAATGCCGGTGCGAGTCTGGGGAAAATTGTCATTATGTGCTTTGAGGAATAGTTTTTAATTGTTCCTCTGAAGCAGATGTTGTGGAAACCTCATGAAAAGGCACTCCAGATCTTTCCCAAGCAGTGTTTTTGACTTTTTGTCATGGTTTAACCCCAGCTAGCAACTAAGCTCCACACAGCCACTTTCTCACTCTGCCCCCGGTGGGATGGGGGAGAGAATTGGAAGAGTAAAATTGAAAAAACTCGTGGGTTGAGGTAAAGACAGTTTAATAGGTAAAGCAAAAGCCATGCATGCAAGCAAAGCAACAGAAGAATTCATTCCCTACTTCCCATTGGCAGGCAGGGGTTCAGCCACCTCCAGGAAAGCAGGGCTTCATCACGCGTAATGGTTACTTGGGAAGGCAAACACTGTCACTCTGAATGTCCCCCCCTTCCTTCTTCCCACAGCTTTACATGCTGAGCATGATGTCCTATGCTGTGGAATATCCATTTGGTCCGTTGGGTTCAGCTGTCTTAGCTGTGCCCCCTCCCAGCTTCTTGTGCACCCCAGCCTCCTTGCTGGTGGAGTGGGGTGAAGAAGCAGAAAAGGCCTTGACTCTGTATAAGCCCTGCTCAGCAGTAACAAAAAAATCCCTGGGTTATCAACAGTTTCCAGCACAAATCCAAAACATAGCCCCCTACTATGGAGAAAATAAACTCTACCCCAGCAAAAAAAAAAAAGCACACTTTTTTTTAATTAAAAATATCCTATTTATTGAGACATGTGTGTATATCTCTATGTAAATAGAGGGGTTTATATATATATGTATGCATATATAGATCTTGACCTTTTGTCTTTTTAATTAACAGATTGAGGCAGAAATGCTAAGTTGTTTTTTTTTTTAAGAAGAGATCATTTCATGTCTTGTTTGGATATTAGTCGCAGCTCTGGCACTAAACCAGTTAGGGTCATTCAGGTCACCTCTGTGGCTCTTGACGTTACTATAATTTTTCCTTTGCTTACTTTTAGACTCCTGACTGTGTATTTATTTCACTAAAAATAAGACTTTCCTCACTTTCTTAAGGAAAAAGGAAAGAAAATAACATCATTTGCAGGCAAGATCATCTAGATGACATACATGACCTGAAGATCATCTCTGACTCAGAGACATCATCTTAGTTTGTGGACTGCTGTGCTGTTTTACGCGGAGAGTCGTTCATCGGTTTGCCGTGGTCATGAGGAAAGGGTGGCATCTCTCTTTAAATATAAGTTTAAACTTGCCAAGATTCACCGAGAGTTATAGACCCCTTGGCTGCTGTTTTCCACACCCACATTAGCATTTTGTATTTCAGCATTGCCCCTGGTGTTAAGTGCCAGTTTGGGGGGGTTTGTGCATGTGTATTGTTAAGAAACAATTTACCCACTGCAGTGCGTTCCAGGGGCTTTACGAGTTGTGGCCCTCTTGGCTGTTCCTCTCTGTAAAGAGAATTAAAACAGACCCTTTGGGTTCTTTTTTTACTTAAACTTAACTTTTATCTGAAGTAAATGCATATATGAATTTCAGCTTTGCAGAATGTCTTTCATGTCTTCTGGCTGTTTTGGAGCAATGTCTCTCTCTCTTAAGAGTATGTGTGCTGTGGCAGAAGGATATGTGTGGTCAGCTGAATGCTGTCTCTTGGGTGTGCGTGTGGCTGGAGCTGCAGCCATTGCTGCTTTAGGGAATGTATGTCTTTACAATAAAGGTTGGAAACTTTTCTGTGGAGAAATTGCCTAGCCACTTGTCCTGTGTCTTGTCCCTGCCATGCAGGGACATTATACCTTTTTGAATTAAGAGATGCTGACCAAATCTTCTCAAATAATGTCACACAACTTTCTGGATTTAAAATGTCTCCTGCTCCAAATACAGTGCTTTTCTCAGTGAGGACCAGTTGTCTGCTGAGGCCGGGACTTCTGTCCAGCCACTTTTGAATTCTTAGTAAAGAATGGTCATCTTCATTTTCTATAAAGCAAACACTTTTTTTCTTTAATCTGCAGAATCTCAAAATGAATTTTCCTTCATATTTAAAAAAATCTTTTTGTGTGCTGCCAAACAGTGACAAGTTAGCTCAAAAGGAAATGAATTTTTAGAAAGTAAGTATTAGTGGAGATTAGATTGGAACGGGAGGAAAACCTGACGCTTAGGTACAGGCATAAGCTTTTCTGGTGTGAAAGCTGCAATGTGGCTGTCCGTGATCCCATGGATTTCACAGAATGCATAACTGGGAGAGCAGAATTAAATTCTGTTCACTCAAAGTATCTGAAGAGTTAGGTCTGCCTTAATGATATTTATGTTCTGTCTCATTCCTTTCACCCTCTCTGATGTTACGAGTCAAGCAGAGATAAGTACATATCTTCTGGAGGGATTGCACAATTGACTGGGTATTCTAGGAGGTTTGCACCTCCCTCTCGAGGTGCCCACGAAAGGTTAGTACTTAAATAGCAGGACAGACTTCTGTCACAGTAGTTTGACAGGAAGGGAGATATTTTTATCAGATGAGAACATCAGTCCATCTATAACCAATAATCTCTCTGTTTGTCAGACCGTTCTGAGTAATGTTTGCCCTGCTTCTCCTTTTCTATTTCCACCTGACCAATATTCATGCATTAGACCAGGTGGTCACTAAAGCACCTTCAACGTAATGCTTTTCTCTGCCAGATGCATCTGGCAAGTCCTGTCTACAGACGATGTTAATGTGATTATGAAGAACTGAGCCCATACTTCTATGTGCCCTCTTGAACCTATACAGTAACACAAAAATAATCCAAAAATAAGATCATGGGTTAAATTCTTCTTTTCTGACAAGCATCTTTGGAAGCAGTGCAGTCCAGGGACAGCCCATGGGAAGAATATGGCTTACTATGTTTAAGCAGAACTGACAGAAATCATGTTAGTGTCTCTCTGTCCCAAAGGATGACTTGGATCTAGTCTTTAGGACAAGGGAAGGAGAAGGTCAGCTGCAGAGAGAAAGTCAGCAAAGTTAGTACCCCCTGCTCAGTTCACTGATGCTGATCAAAAGCCCACTTCTAATGATGGTTCTTCTAAATACAAAAATAATTATTTGTACTTTGGTAGGAACTGAACGATTTGCAACGCAACTAAAAGCAGACAATGGCCTTTCCTGTCTGTTTTCCATTAGGCTTGGATAAAGGCCTTTGCTACCCACAGCCAGTGGCCAATTTCTGATGTGCTCTATAGCTATTTTGAGGTTACTTGCTATCCTGCAGGAGTAGAGGAAGAGAAAGTTTTTTAAAGTTACAGATTCTTATCAAGTCTACCTCTCCAGTCAAGCTGCTTTTTCTCCAGGTCTGACTGCAGGAACAAATGGCCCAGGCAGAGATCAGTCAGTGAATGAAGTCAGTGAACAACTTTGGGTAAATATGAAGATTAGATGCTGAACGAAAATGAGATTCCTCAGACCAGCCCTTCGCACTGAAGTGGTTAAGTGGGCTGTGATTAAAAGAAATCAGTAATTATCCTAATTATAGATGAAAAGATACAGAATTACCACTTTAAAAGCACCTCCTGTGCTCTGGAGTGGTTCTGTTATTTACACAAAAGTGGTGGTTCATAATTATGTAGCATAAGCAAAAGGGCACCCTCTTGGTGTAGTGCAGCAGCCCTGCCTCTTCAAGGCAGAGGGTGGTACTGTGCCGGAGAGTGCTTTGTCCCCCAAGCACGGCTCCAAAGTTCAGGTCTTGCTCCAGTGAGTAAGATGGTGCTAAGCCAGGAGAAATTGTGGGAACCTTTCTATCTCAAGCTGAGTGCAGGGCACACTACAGTTCACAGAGCTCTCCCTCGGCCATGACCACCGCTGGTAATGGCTTTTATGATCACCAGGTTTTAAATAATAAATAAAACAAAGAAGCAAACTCCGAAGCACTGGTGAACAGCCCTGGGTGGTGACATCCTGTCACAATTGAAGCATGGCAATTCTGCCGGCTGGTAACTTATTACAAAACGTTTCTTTACCAGTCTCTTCCGACTCTGGGGCAAAGTGCCCGTATGCCTGTGGGACTGAAAAGTTCAGGACTCGCTGGGTCATGGGTGCTGGCGGGCCCTCTGTGCAGTGCCGCGCTGGGAGACGTGTTATGCTCTTGCTCTCCCGGCCGCATCCGTTATTGTGCGTAGGAATTTGGTTTCCAGTGCTGTCAGTCAATTCAGTGCTGCTCATAAGCCCTAAATGCCCCACAGGCTGTTTGTCAGAATGTTCCTATTAACAACTCAGTGAAAATAAAGGGTGAGGGGAAGGGAAGGTGGAGAAATAAATCTTATTTTAAATCTTTTGAGCTGGCTTAATTTCAAATGGAAAGTTACATGTGGACCACCCCAAGCTATTGTGCTGTGGACTGCGTCAGCTGCTTGACTGTGCAAAGAAGATTTGGGTAGAGGTTAAGAGGAAGGGGAAGGGTGCACTGGATTCCTTTTGTGCCGTATCCAGGAAGTTTCTAACTTGGTATGGAGTTGAAATACGTCGACACACGTGGTAATCATTATAAGAAGAGAAAGGAACATTGAAATACGACAATTTGCTGCTCCCATTCTGGGGATTATGTTGGTTTCTGACTGTCTTGTAGAGGTAGTGATATGTTGTAGTGGGGTATAGGAAAAGGAAGGGCAGATGCTATACTGGAGTGCTCTGAGAGCTGCTTGCTAAGTTTAGCACAGTACCTGTTGTCCAGATACCGTGTATCTGCCTACCAAGTGTATGGCTTCAGAAGGGTGGGTGGCTCTGAAATGTGGCAGTACCATTGCACTTGGTTTAAAAGAGCATTTCAAGCAAAGAGCTGCAGAAGCTTATACCAGGCAGTGCAATGCAGGGAGAACAGGGAAATGCTGCCATGTCTTTTGCTGTGGCCACACCACAGATGGTGGTGGGTAACAGCCTCCTGGACCAGCTTTTGTTCAACTAGCGCAGGTATCGCTAGCAGAGGAAGTTTATCAGCAGTACTTGAACATAGACAGCACACATCCATGGAGCCCCTTCCTTCTCAGTTTAAGGTCCTGCTGGTCTGTCTTCACTGCTTTGTATTCCAATATGTTCAAGTACCAACCAGTTCATACAGGACTACAAGAGCTGTAACTGTATCCCGAGTTTGAGTGGAGCGATAACAAACAAAAGAAGGGTAAAGGAAAGACCATAATGGGGTAGGAACATGGAAAATGGAGGATGCAAATGGAAAAAGCCTGTCTCGGAGAAGATCTGAGGCAGAACATTGGTGTTGCAGCAGCTTTGTGGCTCCTATATCCCTTTTTCCTTAGAGCATTGCTGGCAAGCTGGTCTGTCTCCCAGGACAGTGCCAGTCTCCATCTCGGGGTTGTCTGAGGCTCGCTCCTGTCCAGCTCCTCCAAGCCATACCAATCCATAGTTACCAAAGAACAACAGGGAATCTGATATGGGCAATGTGTTCGAAAAGGAAAGAGTCTTGAGGAGTTGAGTAATGCACATTTTTTCCATCCAGCGTAACTGTTAATGGTAACCTTTTATTATTTAAGTGGTTGAAGTGACTAGAATCTGGTTTGTTTATTGGGAGTATATGTATGCCTCTATAGTCTAATGTGATTGAAAAAGTAAACTGATAATAAGGGAAAAATATACCTATGGAAGCAAGTCAGGTGATGTCTCTGTGTAATTGTAATTCAAAGTAGCACTGCAGAGATTAACAGCCTGGCAGCCTTTTCATCTTAAACTTTATTTTTATAGGGGTTTATAACTTGGCACTAAAGTCAAGAGTGGGTGGAAACTTGGCAAATGTGGTTCAGCCCAGAAAGTGAATGTTATTTATATTTATTTCTCACCAAGTTTTCAAAAACACTTGGTTACTGTTTTTGTGTTCTAACAAGTAGTAATTTGTTGGTTTCAGTGACTTATTTTCTGTGTGCTTCTTAAACTACAAAATAGTTCAGAACTTATTTCAGCTCTTCTGAAACTCCTAGTGGAAGGACTCTAGATTTCCAGGGGTGTAAATGAAGACCAAAAGTAGTTCTTACTGTATTTTCTTTTAGCGGGATGCTCCAAGTATTTCATGTACGCTGAGCCACATCTTTATTGTATTTACATCAGATTAATTCCTGATTGCCAAGTAGCTACTGAGACTTTGGAATGGTTACATTTGTTTTTTCTGGCAACTGCATGTATTTAATGGCATTACTCAGGTGCAGGCTTACGACGGAGAGGCTGAGGAGGCAATAGTATGGCCACGTGGGCTCTGAATCGTCCGTGTCACAGAACATGCTGTGGTAAAGCAGCCCCTCTTCCCCACATGCCATCTCTATATCGACGCCGGGTGCGTCCCTGCTATTAACGCTGCTCGTATTTCATACTTCACATTGATTTCATGGCTGTTCTTAAAGCCAGAGGCTAGCAGCTTAGAGCTTTCTCTACCTGATTTTCAGGGAGGCCTACTGACATCGCAAGGAGCAACATTTGAATAGGGGGTTTCCATATTTTCAGCAAACTGAAATACCACGTTATGTCTCTGGCAGGCTGTGAGTAACGTAGCAAAATGGTCATCTGCTGACAGTAGCGTTTGTGTATTGCACGTATTGCTGTTTCATAGCTGCAGCATACTGCACAAATAAGCACTTATCTAGAAAATCAGTCAGATTGAAACATTGGCTTTTATGGAAAAATGGAATTAATTTTCTTAGAAATGCTTAATTTTTCTTTGAAAAGGTTTTTTTTAAAGCAATTTTTTATAGAAGGTTAAGATGATATGGGTTTTTTCTTTAAAAGAATGGGAAGAAAGAGTTAAAATTTCTTACAAGAAAATCCTGGGTACTAATTCACCTAGTTGTAAAATTCGGTACTTGTGCTGTTCCAGAATGACAGCTCTAAAGATATAACTGTGTGTGTTTGTGTGTGTTCAGGGCATGACTCTCTCCCCAGTGAGAATTCAACCCTCTCCATCTGAGATTAACTCTGGAAGGTGAAAAGAGCTGTCTTTCTATTTAGAAGGAAACAGAGAAAGTCATCAGTAAACTGTCATCCTGAGTATTAACTGTGTAAAGCTTCAAAGCTTTATATAGATCAAGTTTTAAAAAAGAGTTCAAAGCCTTGTACAGTTGTTAATCATTACACAAGTTATAATAGTATTACGGCATTTATGAAGTAAATCCTATCTTGTTATATGCTGAGAGCAATACAAGGGTGAGGTAGTAGTTCTCTAGTTGTATGATATGCGTCCCTGAACACTTTTCTATCAGACCAATATATAAATGCCTATCCGATTGCATGTAGTGAGGCTCACGGAATCTGCAACCTACTGTAAAATGACTTCTGATTACTTAAAATTATCTAAGTAATAGTTATATTTTGTACTTTTTACACTTCATTTCCTATTTCAAATATAACTTTTAGAGGAAGTTTAGCTTTGTAATATGTGCATTTAGTTTTGCTGTTACATGAAAAGATACTGCAGCATTGCTGACGTAAGATATTTAAAAGCGCAATGTGTATCTGTATATAGAATTACAGTATATGCATTTGGTTTGTAGTCTTTAAGTTTTTGTAGTAGGGTGTGACTTAAAGATCATGGGTCTTTGTTGTGCTAAATAAAGGGTTTTTTTTAAGAGCATGAGGCCACTTTCTTTAAAGTGGACATTCATGCAGAGATGCTTTAAGGTTTCTGGATCCTCTCATAGTGGTGAGGCTTTGGATATAGGAACCATTGCTTTAAAATTTTCTCATGTGTGCATCATGTGGGTTTGTAGCATGCTTCATTCTGTTGTAGTGCATCTGGGTGAATTGATGTTACCAGATAACTTCATCCACACACAATGCAAATTAGAGTTTATGTTGGTTAAAGAAATAGTTGCTGAGTTTGTAATGAGAAGCTGTTCCATGAGCTGCACAGGGAATGGTCTGGTTTCCATTGGGTTTGTGTGAATGGATACTAATCTGGGTTTCTTTCCTTCACCTAAATGCCAGTGATTCTGAAACATTCACCCCTTTTAAAAGTTACTCAATTTGGTGACAGATTCAAAAGTTAGTGACAGGGTGAGTGGAAAGGTCCAAACTCGTTGTTTTAGGAAATGAGGCTGGAGAGGATACCTGCTACTGATTTGATAAGGAGGCTTCCTGAGCAGTGGGTGACACCTGAAAAGTCCAAAAGAATGTTATTGTTGTTGCTATTACTTTGTGCTTCTTTTGCTTATGTTTCTGTGAAGCTTTTATGCAAGTGCAGATTTGCAAACTGCAGCGGGTGCTGTTGTGCACAGCCACCTGCAGTAACCCTTACTCTTAACAGTTGTCTTATAAGTGCAAACTGAAATGACAGCAAACTAATTTTTCTCTTTTAACAGTGGAAAGAGTGGAAAGAGAAAACCTTTCAGACTATTGTGTTCTTGGTCAACGTCCCATGCACTTACCAAATATCAACCAGCTGGCAACCTTGGGAAAAACTAACGAACAGTCTCCTCATGGCCAAATTCACCACAGTACTCCAATCCGAAACCAAGTGCCAACGATGCAGACAATGATAAACCCTGGGCTCCTGTCTCCTCAGCTCAGTCCACAACTGGTGAGGCAGCAGATAGCAATGGCCCATCTGATAAACCAACAGATTGCTGTCAGCCGGCTATTGGCTCACCAGCACCCACAAGCTATCAACCAGCAGTTCTTGAATCATCCACCCATCCCTAGAGCTGTCAAACCAGAGCCATCAAATTCATCGGTGGAAGTCTCTCCAGATATTTACCAGCAAGTCAGAGATGAGCTGAAGAGAGCCAGTGTGTCTCAAGCTGTCTTTGCAAGAGTAGCATTCAACCGCACACAGGTATCAATTTCTATTCTATAACCAAGAAGTGCTGAGGGGGCAAAGTTGTGGCTCTTGTGGGGCTGTATGGTTGTTGCAGATCAAGGCAGGAGGTGTGCCATAGAAACAGGTCAAACCACCCTCCGTTTTTTCCCCCAGTCTCTTTGTCAGCGTTGAACAAGACTCTTTCTTCCTGGAACAGCCGTTCGTTTGCATTTGGTCATCCCTGTGCCATTACCTGAGCTTTGTCCTCTAGCAGTAATTCTGCTCATGTGAGTTCTTCCTTGAGTTCCTTTCTGTGGTTATAAACTTCCACACCTGCCCCTGCCTAATGGCCAGGAAGAGGTAACAAGAGACTCTGAGAGTCAGAGGTGTCTTTGGGCTTCTGTTGTTTCCCCAATTCCTTCCTGTGGTACAACTCATGCCGCAGCTAGTGCCAAAGGCTACTGCCACAAGAAATATGTAAGACAAGTGTGCATAGGCCTAAAGACTGACTGCTGGGAAAGACGTCTGCCATTTGCAGCAGATCGTGTTTGCTTTCATACACCCGACACAGGTTTTCTCACCTAGTGAAATGCAGATGTTGAAATGATCGCATGATAACGTCAGCTTGTGCTTAGCACCTGGAGCACCCAGGGTCAATGCGTGTTCAGAAAGACAAGCCATTTGCATTTATCCTGCTGCCAGATACCATTCAAGGCATTCCAAGTATGATCTCTCGATTGTGATACTCTAACAAGGCTAAAGAAATGGAAAGTGGCTTCATATTTAATATTGGTACAAATTTCTTTTGTGCAATCAGAATTGGTCTTTGAGGTAAGCTTTACCAGCAAGAGAAAACAAAGGCCACGTGTGTGCGTGTGTCCCCTTGTCCCATACAGTGCTTTTGTCTGTTCTCCTGGATTAATGATTTTCTTTGGCACTCCCATTTTGGAAATGTCATGTTATGAGGGAACTAATTAAAGTATAGAGCACATTTTATTACTTTCCTTCTGCCATTAAATTCATAAGATGGCTGCACTCAGAAAAAACATTCACTTCCAGTCAACGTGACTTTGAGTTCTGGGGTTAGTCTTGAGGATATCAAATGAAAACTGCATAGGAATGTATGAGTACTTCCTCTTTAAAATGCTGCTTTTAATTTGGAAAAGCTTTTCATCCCTCTGGGATCATAACATGTATATAAAGCCTGGTATAATCAAGGTAGATGGTATTGACAGAATGACATATTCTGAACTTGAGCGAGAGGTCAGCAGTAAGGTTGCTGGTGAGGCTTTTGCCACCATCACTGAACATGAAGCTCTGCTTTAGCCAGATTAGAGAGCTGGGTTGGTAATGCTCAAGTCTGCCATTAAACCAAAAGCTCACCCCACAGTGAGGAAGCTGCCATGCAACTTGTGTGTTAAATCAGCAGTTCTGCTACAGTATTTAAAAGGAGGCAAGGCTTTGATTCCGTGTGTCTAGGAAACCTCGAGCCTTGCATATCACTGACCAGACATCACAGATTGACTTTCTAGGGCAGCAGGGAAAAGGCAAGCACATGAGAAAGAGCACTCTGGCCTTTTCCTAGCAGCAGCACAGCACTGCATCTGCCTATGGTGTTTATTAGCAGCCACAGTAGAGATCGCGCCACACTCCCCACAGATAATCTGGAATTTGGACTAAATCAGCTGCAGTATGGTTTGGCGGTTTGGGGTGGGTGTTTGGTTTTGGTTTGGTGTTTTTTTTTTTCCTTTTGCACCTCCTGCAGCGTTCTGGCATAGATCTAGTGGGTTTGGGACACTAACCAGGTCTTTGGGTGAAATGTAGTTTCTTCCCAACTTCAGTGACTCCTGACAGTGTGACTGTGGGCCAGTCACACCTGACAGCATTTTCAGATGCCCTTTATGACTTGGAACACCAGGTGTGTAACCATTCAGACTGGGCTTACTCATCGGGAGCACAGACCTGAGTGGACATGACAAGGTAATGTCCTCTGAGAAGGTGCCAAGCACTGGGCAGGACTGTACCTGGAAATGGGATGTGATGCTCTGTCCTCCGACCACTTTACATTTGAGTTCAGTATACAAAATGGGGCCTGTAATTCAGGGTACTAGTATCACTGGTTTTGTCAGTCCTTTTGTCCTCCTGCTGACATTTATCTTAGGATGCACTAACTTCTCTAGCTTTTCTTTAAAAAAAAAAAATCTTCCCTATTTTGATCACTTCATTACAAGATACCAGACAAATAATTTTATATAAAAGGAAAGAAATTGCCTACTACTTAGCCCTCCATCATAAGTAATAGTCATCATACAGTCCATGACACTGATTCCAGAACAGGCAAGTCTTAAACATCCATAAAAGATATGCTCATCTCACAGCTGTGTTTCATTAGTCTACAGAGCCTTAATATAGAAGACCAGTGGATCTTGCATATAGTGCATCATGTCTATAGAAGCCATCACTGTAGCAAAAGAGTGTAGATACATACTTATGCTTCCCTGTCCCCAGCTTTTAATTCCAACTCAAATCAATCTCCCCTCGTGTCAGAGACTGTTTGAGGTACTAAGAAGGCAGTCAGCCTTGCACTGCACAGTAGATGTGGGATGTTCCCACGCACCCATGGTGGAGAAGCAAACTCTGTAAAAAGTACTTGAAGTTCAAGTCTGCTCTCACCACCTTCCGTTCCCCTTGCTGCCTCCAAGGATCCTCTCCTTGGGAGGTGCAGAGACCCCATGCATTTCTCTCTGTAAATGTTTGGGTTTGTTGCATTTCACATGAAGTACCAGCCTTTGAAACCGGACCTCTGTTGTTTCTCATGATGGTACCAAATAATAGATGCTGTATGCCAGCCAGCTAATAATTGTATTAATCACTGCATTATGGGCCACTGCTTAATCTTTCTTTGCGGTAGCTCTGTGGTGCACGTTAGCATATAATTAAGTATAGCTTCATGAAATATGTACTGTGAGGCTTGTTTAATAGATAAACTATTCTCTCATTTATTTTAAAGTCCAATGACCTACATACTCAGTGCTGAAAAACCCCCTCTTACTGACATTATTTCTCCCCTGAGACCTTCCCTCTGAGCAAATCTGTTAAATGAAGTAGAGGAAGCTTTGATCCAAACTAGGCTAAATCCATCGGAACAAGTGGCTGACACATGTATGTATGCATGTGTGTGTGAGAAGGGGGACGTAGGAGGGTCAGAAGAAGGGGAGGTGCAATCGTTTGTGAAACATCCAAATCTTCCTCTTAAAGTTGGAAATACGTTGCTTAAGACAACAGTATTTGCTTGTACCTGTGACAAATCCTGTGCATTTTCTGGGGCAGAGCACTCCCACTGAGGTCCCACTCTGAGATGGGGACTGACCATCAGGCAGCTTCGTACCTGCTGTGTGCATGGGAGAGCTGCCCAGGATGTTTGGCTAGGAGCTGGCCCAGGCTGTGTTAGCCATGAAGAGGGTTTCTTTCAAACAGGAAGTTCCAGAGTGAACATTTTCAGATTTGTTTGAAACTGAGTATGAAGAACCCTCAAAGTGTGTAGGACTGATTTTTAGTAAATGCCTTGAACTAACCTCTGCCCTTTCTTTTTATTTTATCTTTAGAGAGTCAATATCACAATTCTAATTCACCCTGCTGTAGAATCCACATGCCTATTTATTCAGCAAACAGGATGGATAGAAGAGAGTTCTCAGACCCACAGAGGCAATGTAGTTATTGAAGGTGGTTTTTATGACACCATTTCCAATGAGTAGGAAATTCCTACACAACCTTCAGAACATGTAAAATGGTTGTGCATGTTACCATGCTTGTCTAAGCTGTTGTTGCCTACAACCTGCTCAGCAATGATAAGAAGGGTGCATGTTGGAAAAACGCCCTCTTAGGCTCTATGTAGCCTTCCTTTCTCTTGTGGAAGCCGGCAGCACTGCAGTTTTTAACTCCAGGTATGGTCCTCTCTTGTGGACTGCAGTGAGTTGCTGTTCACACTTGTCAAGAAGGTGGTGTAGCCCCATGGGTGGAGCTGAGGCTGTTCTGCCCCGTTCCAGGAGCCCTGTTGAGACCGGGTATGATGCAGGCAGAGACGATAACATACAAGGGATGTTTATATTCCTGGCCCTATGCTTTGCTGGCCACCATTTCCCTCCCTCCAAGGTAAGGAGGGGCCTGCGGGCTCATACAGGGAAAGGTAGATCAAGGGAGTCGAGAAAGCTTGCCATGACTAAGGTGGTTAGCAGTATGCTGGGGCAGGAGGTTCACTTTCTTGCTTGTGTAATTGCATAGTTTGTGCCCAGGTTCTTCATGGCCTTGGCTCCCTTTTGCAGCTCTGTTGGCCTGGCCTGTAAGTTGGAAATTTGCAGGCTCCTTGATTTGAATCTGTTGTTTACTGAAATAGTTTGTTCCCTTTGTTTGGACTGCTGCTATGAACTAATAGCTCGCTAATGGAAAGCTAGGCATCCTTGTCTGGGTCTTAAAAACTGCGTGCAAGGGCGTGAGTGGGTTTGAATGGAAGGCAGAGAGCTGTATGAGGCCCATCAAACACTTGAGAGTCACATGGTCATACCTGATATCTTTATTTTAAAATGGAGGGTGTCTTCATAAAGCATGTTGACATGCAGCCAAGCTGTAAGCTGAAGTTGCTATTAAAACAGTCATTAGTGAAAGCTTTGCTTTCTGTAAGGCTTTGGTACTTTTTGATTGTATAAAACCATTCAATCAGAAAAGTCTTATGAATACTGCAAATCCACAGGAGAAGTGCAACTGCCAGAGGCAGAGCAGACGCACCTAGCACTTGGAATTGCCCTGTGCACATTTTTAAAAGCAGTCAAAGCTTTGAAGAGGCCAGACTGAAGGAAGACCCTGCAAGATACATGCTGCAGAGGGTGAGAAGATTTTAACATGCAGGGGGAGCTGCTGTCCCTCACTGGTCTCAAACAGTGTGGCAAAATCAAAGGGGCTGTCAGTACAGGCTGGAGATCCCCAAAAATGCCTACCTGGCTGAAGCATGCATCGTCTTTAAATCAGGGTAACTTCTAGGTGACCAGTAGCCTCTAAAAGCATGAGCACCCTTCACGTTGGCCAGCCAAGCTGCTGTGAAGTGGGAGGCAGGACAAGGGGACTGCAGGCCAAAGCTATTACCAAGGCTATGGACTTCTTCCTGGAGGAGAACACATATGTGGATTTTGGCCATCCTCAGGGCAGGGTCCTTGTGCCATCTCCCTCTTGCACTATACTGTCTCCTAATACAGCATTTGGGTTGCAACCAAAAGGTTGTAATAACCAAAGCTTGCTTATCACAGGTTGTAATGTATTGAGAAGTGGGCAGGTGGTGATGGTTACAGAAGAAAGAGGGCTATTTTAAAGGCAATGCATGAAAATGCTCTCTCTGATTCACCTTGTACTTCTCTGTAAAGTTTTTTTAGCAAATCTGGAGGTGCTGAAGTGATCTGTGCTCTTCAGAATCCTAGCTGGAAAATAAGTAATTTGAATCCTGCTTTGGATAAGGAAAACAAACATACTCCCCTTCCTCTGCCCGCTTGCTCAGCATCCCTCTTTGCTGTGGGCTCATGGAGTTGCAGTCAGGACAGTTGGTCAGGCTCTTTGTAAGAGCGTGGACAGTCTAAATCACTGGGTCAGTGAACTGCTTCTCTCTTCCTCAGGAGTGCCCAGGGGACTGCAAAGCCTATAGACTGAATGAGTGTTTCTGTTTATATCTTCCTTTTTTTTTAAACCATATTTTTTTTTTTTTTTGCCAATGTTTTGACATAATAGCCAAAACTAGTAAAATGTTTGGGCGAGTGGCCAGTGCTTGTTTTGCTGAACAGCCTCAGAAACTGGAAATATCCGTGAACCTGAGGCTTTTTGAATGAAACAGTTGTGGTGCCAGATACAAAGAGAGCTGGGTAAAAACACCAGGCATGTTCAGGCTGCTTGTAACTCTCTTTCCAAAGAGCGCTGCTCCCTCTCTCCCGCCCTGAGTAGCTCTGGGTGAGGAGCGTTGGCTTTCTGGCCTGCAGCTGGGAAGGCAGCGCTTACCCAGCTTGGCCCCTGCCTGGGTTAGTTGGTGCCTAACCACCCCTCTGCGGATTAAAGGAAATAACAGCACAGGGAGGATGAAACTACCAGCCTTGGATGTAGTGAAATTTATGATGAAATAAACTAAACTGATTCACCTTGTTTGAGGGACTCGGTTGTAGCTACCTGCAGGAGTGGGGAAATGCAGGATCGATGCTGGATGTGTGCGACTCTGGGCAAGTCAAGCTTCTGGTGCGACTGTGGGCAAGTCCAGGCTTCTGCAATGAGGAAGGGGGAAATAACACTTCGGCGGCATGCTGAGGTGTTGCCAGTCAGTTATAGAGGGGTTGGGGCTCTGAGAGCAGAATCATAGTTGGTAAGGAAGCTCCAAAGAAAGGCTTTGGAGGCAGGCAAGGAGGGAGGTGGGTGATGACCCCTCATTTATTTCTAATTCTCCTTTCTTTGGTGAAATTCCCCCAAACTGAAGTGGGATCAGAAAAGGGTCCTCTGAGAGGCTTAAGATCAGAAATACGGTTTGTTGAAATAACTAACTCTTCTACCTCTACTTGCTTGTGAGCCAAATCCTGGACAGAATCCCTTTTGCAGATCATTTTCCCTTTAACTTAAGTGAGAGGAAGACAAGCAGCTTTAATTCTTTGCCTGGTATCTAGTGAGTCATGCCGCATTCATCTTTATGGTGTCTGCCCCATTGTGCAGAGACTTTCAATTAGCAAGGGTTCTGGTTTTGGTTTGGGGGGGGGGTTATTTTTTGTTGTTTTTTTTCCCCCCTGGAAAACTCTCTCTTATTGCATGAAACCCTTTCATGCTGCCTGCTTGTTTTATTCTTGTGTGTAATGTGGCACAAGCAGCGTTCTGTTGTACTCAGAGGAAAGAAGGCAGTCTGTAAGGGAAGTGCTTAATTTAATAAATTGCAGATTTTTGGTACATGGGATATTTGTTCCAACAGTGGGTTTTGCACTGCCCAAAATTTCAGTTTCAATTAACTTAATTGTATTCAATAGACTGAATGAAAAGGTCTTAAGTAGCATGTGAGTCAGGCTTTCAGAATGTGGGCTTGTAGGAGGCGTCTGCTGCCTGCTCAGCTGATGCACAGGAGTCCTGAGCCTTGGAAGCAAATGCCTGGATAGAGAGAGTGTGCACGAGCTGTGTGTCTTTGCTCATTTTCCAGCATATTTCAGTATAAAGATTTGACATGCATGTCATATAAATGGTGGCACTTTGTGGCTGCAGGTGGTCGGTCTTTCTCTGCTTCCTTTTCCCCATGCATCCACATTCAGCTCCGCATGCACATCCTGTCTTCCCTCATAAAAAGAGATACCATAATAAAAAAGAGGCTTTATTAAACTAATGCAATAAAGGCATTTTCTTTGAGGATTTAAACACTTCATTTTTAATAATAAAAATCAAATTGTCATCGTTGCACCCTGTATAAGTTTTATTCAAATCAGCCTTTAAATGCTTCGTGCCTAAGCAGCTCTCTCCTGAGATGTATGTATTTTAGCATTAGTTAAATGAGTTTAAGAACGAGGCTCATACTCTGGCTGTAGGCAGTGAATCTAGAGATCAGGAGATTTCTTTTAAATGAGGGACTGTTGTGATGCATTCAGCTACACCGAAGGGTACTGGGAGACAGCTGGTCTCCCATTTACAACTATGGAAAGCCAGGCAAAGTCCTCGGAGTTCTGAAGTTCATATGAACTGACATGAATGTGGCACCACAGGTTTTGCCCATTGAGACAGAAGAGTTGGTCAGCGAATGGGGTGCAAACACAGTTTTGCCTGATGGAAACTGTGGCAGGATGGATATGAAGGTGCTTGGTTTGGGTAACCACTCAAAAATTTCCACTGATTATCTAAAGCAATTTTGCTCAGCAAAATTGGACTGGATGCGTTGCCATGATAAGCATTTCTAAGAGACTTCCAGCACTTGTACTTCGTATCCTAGCTGGATTTAGGAAGAGATGCAAGGGGATTGAAGCAAAGCAGTGAACATTTGAAAATAAACTTGTGTCCTAAGAGGCCTGCAAGTACTTTATATACTCTTGTCGAGTGCTGTATACTTAAGAGGCAGAGAGAAGTATTTTTAGAATTGTTGAATGTATCTTATTCAGCCCAGAAGACCATATTGAAGGTGGGACCTGAAGTAAATGCAGAGAGTCGAAGAGATGTCACGGTGAAAGCTTGCCTTGATGTGGGAAAAACACAGCAGGTGGAGTCACTTTATTTCCTTGGAGTGTTATGAGAAGTTAGCGCTCCTGCTGCAGAACTCCCCGGGCTGACCTGCCTCCTCTAGCTTTCAATTGTGAGTGGCAGTCAGTTTTAAATACAGTCATTTTAGCCTAGCAAAATCAACTTTGTTGTTGTATACTGAAGGTACATTGTAATTCAGTAGGAATGAGTGGCTAACTGGGGATTCCCTGAGTGCTGCCTTCCATGCTGGAAACAGGCTTTGTGTGCTAAACTGAGATGCTGAGAGGGGACAGGTTTACATCACTGATCTTTAAGATTCAGATATTGAATTTTAATAAATTCCTGCGTTTTCTGATCCTGCTCAGAGTCGTATCTACACCTGATGGGAAGCAGAATAGCTTTTCTATCGAGACTGTCGGTTAAAAGTACTGAGCTTAAAGTACTTGGAGCTGTAAGTACTACAGGAGCAATATTTTTCTAGTATTTCAGCATTTTCTCTGTTGCTTTTGGCAAAAGCTGAAGTACAGAGAGGCACAAATAAACCAAAAGTATGAAAAAAGTGTTTATGCTTTTTCAGTCCTTCATATATATATAATCTCCTTACACAGAACATAAAAACTGAGGTTTAGCACATTAGTTGAGTTTATTTAAGTTTTTGCCTTGGCCAGCATTTTGGTTGTCCAAAGCCTGTTTTGAACCTTTTTAACCTTAGTGCCTGCTCTTGTAGATGTGTTGCTTCCGTCTATATGAGGGGGAGCAGAGCTCCCATCCAAGTCATCAGACCTGATGCGTGTGAGGTCCTGGCCCAGTGCTCGTGAGTTTCCTGCTGCCTGATGGCCCTCATCCTCCTCTCTCCCCAGGCCATCAGTGGCTGGGCTGTACTCCAGCATGACCTCCTTACCCCCATCCAGATTGCTTTTGAAAAGCTCTGGTTGTAAAACTGTCCTGCACTTGGTCACTGTTAGTGCAGTCTGCTATCCCACTGAGATGTCATTTCCAGGCCTGAGCCAAAGCCCTTTGGGAAGAAGGCAGAACGGCTTTGCTCGCCTTCTGTGGGCTTTGGTCAAGCCTTTGGGTTGGCCTCGATGACTGGTCAGTTGGTCCTTTGGATGTAGGAGTCAGTCTGAATAACATGCACTCTACACGGTACCGTGTCTTTTATAAGTTCCTTAAAAAAAAAAAAGATTTCTTGCCCCTGAGGTTTGGCTTGTTCATCCTGGAAATTCTGTAGTTAATAAAAATGAAAGAAACGAGTTCACAAATGGGGTTTCATAGAATGAGTGCAAAGCAAACCCCCAAAACAGTGACCTTGCTGGCTTGGTTTTGAAGGACTAGATTTCAGCTAGTTTGAAAAAACACTGTCAGAATTACTCCTACCTTAAATAGCTCGAATGACTTTTTTTATTTTGATTGGACATTTGCTCCTTTTTCCACCTCTGGTTATTTTTTTTTTTTTTTAGTCAATTATGTATCCAGTGTGTAATTTAAAAAATGGTGTTAGTTCCAAGCGTGTCTTGCAACTGTGCCCGCGTGGAGTCCTTGGCTCAGGGTGAAGCGCACACCTCGTTCACGAGCACGGCCTGTGTGAACATTAAACTTTTCATCAGTTGCCTCTTCAGCAACTGCCTTAAAAATTATGCACAGGAGTGGAAGAGCAAAGATATTATCAAGCTACATATTCTAAAATGTATTGTGAGAGCTGTGTTCAGTATAGAAGATCTGTTCGGCTATCTAAAATCAGTTTGACACTTTCTAGTCCCTGAGGATCATCTTTTAGGATTGCAGAGCTGGTTACCCTGCAAACTGCCAATTTTTTTATTTTTTAATTATTTTTTTTTAATATGTGAGATGTAAGTAAGTTGGAATGAGCTAATTTAGCCAATGGAATTTTATAACAAATGTATGAATGCTGTGGGTTTCCCTCCCTCACCCTCTCCAGCAGAAACATAATTTGCAGAAATGAAAACAGTCCCTGGCTGGCTTTAGGGTTTTCTCAAAAATAGAAACAGTAGGGTTTGTCTGGCTGGGCCAGTTTCCTCACCACACACCTGGTGTATATCACTTTAAAAAATACATTATGCCTCATTAAATTACAATTAAATGAAATCATGATCATTTGTTTTTCTGGAAGGAAGATGTTTTGCATATTGAAAGCCTAATTTGTTGCAGGTGACAAAAAGGCTGAACAGATTATTTAATATCACTTTATTTTTTATAATGTTGCTCACTGGTTAGTTTGTGTATACTTCAGTAGCTCAGAATTACATTATTGTAAACATTATTGCTCTCAAGATACTTTATTTTATTGTCCTACCCTATCACTCGGCTATCTAGCTGCTGTTGTTTACCAGCCTTGTTTATCTTCAGTTGCAGGAAGACATGAGATTTTTCCCTCAGAGTCAGTTTTCTTATTATCCGTCCTGCTGTTTACATGGTTCCTAAGCTGCCAAAGCACTTGGAGGAGCTGCAGAAAAACCTTTCTTGCAACCAGGTTTTCTACCTGTGGGGCATGGGGGAGCAGGGCTTGGCCCCTGCCAGGGGCTGTAAGAATTGGTATCTCACTGCCTCTTAGTGCCATGGCCAAGCCACTTGTACGTGTAAGTCTCTGATTTACATAGGGAGTCAATGACTGCACTGAAAAGTAATTGCTGGCATGCTTTCACATATGTTTCTGCTCTCCATTTTTGAAATTGGACCATAAATTCAGCCAGGCTAAGATGGGGGGGAGAGGAAGCTGTCTTAGAGTCAGCTCCAGTAGCTTTCAGGTACCTTTCTTTCAAGCTAAACCCATTAATTCTTGAAGTTGATATTTTCTTTTAAAAAAATGTTATGTATCCTTTAAAAGACCCAGGAAATTAAGAATTTGGAAAATCTGTGGAACTGGTATTTCATTTACTTAACTGCATGTGGATAATTTTCTACTAACTAAGGGAAAATTATAATAGGGACTTGATGTATCGATCTTGGAATCATTCGAGTCATGGCTTCAGGCTTCTGTAATGTCCTTTTTTTGGTTAATCTCCCCCAGCCTGTGAGTCTGGCAAATTTTGGACAGTTTTTCAAATGTCCCTAGCTTCTCTGAGGGATGGTAAACCCTGAGGAAGAAGCCGGAAGCATGCAGTTGTGTTGAGGTTGCAGAGAATACCAGAGGCCAGCCCAGCACTGCACCTTTCCTCAAACATTTCCCTGGTGTAGATCTTTTTCACCGGTTGGCTTCTTTCTCCGATCCCACCATGGCTCTATTCCCAGCTCCAGTCCTTCTGGTAACTACTCTGATAATTGCAGGAAAATGTAATTGGGAATCTCTTAGGTTGATTATGTAGATGAGGAGCTGAAAAGATGGAGCTGTGTGCAGCCTACCTTCAGGTTGTGTGTGAAGCTTGTTTGGAGCACTTCTGGCATAAACACTGCTGAAGTAGGGCTTTCATGTATGTGTTTTAATGTAGGTGTTTAACAGCAGACAGCAGATAAATGCAGATACAGATACATCGTTTGCTGGTCTGTTGGTTTTGTCAGGAAGTCTGGTAAATAAGATCAATATATACTAAAAATGTTGGCGTTTGGTTAATCAGCCAACTGTAGTGGCAGTGTTTTAGCAAGGCTTTTTGGAGGAGACTCTCTGATACGGAAGAAAATAAACTAAGACTAAATATTACCAGGTTTTGACTATGTAGTTGTTTTCTAGTAACATTTTTCTTAGAAGAAAGGAGTAAGCCTTGACAGTACTCGTAAGGCAGTTTGCCTCAGTCATGGCTGTAAAGTAGCTGCAAAACGCTCGTGCCAACAGTAACAGCTAAATTGTGTCCAGGGCACTGCGGTGTCCCTTCGCACGTGGTCGCTGAGCATCGCTCCTCTCATGGCAGTAGGTTGAGGTGAGCCCTTTGAGCTCCGACTGGGATTTCACACTGCTTCTGTGGCTGGCGTTCCTGGGAGCAGTGGTGCAGAGAGCCTCTGGGGCATGGCAGGCAGCACGGGTATATCGGGCTGCTCAGGGAAACATTGGCAGAAGAGCCTTTAAAATAATGAGCCGCTGACTGCCATTTCTTACGATAGGTTATAAGTAGTCTCAATGGGCAGAAGCGGTCCCTCTCTGCTTCTTTGCACACCAGCACATTTAAACATCGATAGTTCAGGAAATTGCTGTTACTGCTTTTTGGAGTGAAATACCCACTGGTGATGTGTTGGATGTGAGGGGGTGCCTGGGGGAAGCTGATGGCACACGCTGTGCCCCAGTTGTTTCTGTAGGCCCTGATCCAGGCTTGTGTGTTCTGCCTTTAACTTCTAGATAATCTGTGGAACTGTTGAGTGTATACAGTTATGCATAAATTTAATCCCATCATTAGATTTAAGCCTCTTCTAATGACATTTTCATCTCTCCAACTCTTTTTCCTTTCTTTTTCCTTTTTTTTCTTTTTTTTTTAATGAAAGTGCTGTGCTGGTTACCTCCTGGAATAATGGCTTTTGTAAAAACTAGACTAATATGGTGTTCATTCATGGTTGCAATATGAAGCCTGTGGTATTTTAAAATGAGGCATGAAAGAATGGGTTAAATCCCTAAAGCTAGATTCTAAAGCTTTATTATTGCTCCATTTTTCTCCTCTCAGAAATGACTGTCCAAATCAAAATGAACGGACCGTAACATCAAAAAACAGCCAAACGTTTTTCTTTATAAACCTCCTGCACTGTTTAAATGTCGAAACTAAATTTACCAACCTTGGCAGATTTGTCAAAGATGAGCAGGATTGCCAAGTGTTCCCAGCTTCAAGTAAAAAGAGAGAGAGAGACAGAGAGATCTAACAGCTCCTAAAATATTTGCAGCAAGCACCTGGTCGTAACTGCAATTTCTTCTACCCAGTGCACCTACCTTCCTATCCAGCATCTCCATACTCAGAAGCTTATTACAGTGCCAGAATAGGACAGTCCCAAAATAAACCCCAGCCCCCAGAAGACAAACACTTTCCTACAAAATATCCCCTCTGGGAGAGCCCATGAGATTCTGCTGTAGGTTCTCAGTATTGCAACCCAGCTGGTTACACTAAACAAATTTTTTTTAAAAAAAAAAAAACAAACCCAACACATGACTGGGCTTTTTTTCTTTTTTTCTTCTTTTTTTTTTTTTTTTTTTTTTGAACTAGGGCTTGTTGTCAGAGATCCTGCGTAAAGAAGAAGACCCTAGGACAGCTTCCCAGTCCCTGCTGGTAAACTTAAGGGCAATGCAGAATTTCCTCAACTTGCCTGACTCGGAGCGGGATCGTATCTATCAGGACGAGAGAGAGAGAAGTATGAACCCCAATGTGAGCATGGTGTCTTCAGCTGCCAGCAGCCCAAGCTCCTCCAGAACCCCCCAGGTAAGATGCAATTCCTTGTTACCTGTTTGTTGTGTGGATTAGTCCAGGGAAGGAGTTCCTCTCCTCCCTTCCCCTGCCAGTTGCTCCCCTTGCTCAGATGAATAGAGGAAATCCTTTTGTAAGGTTTTGGAGTGGCTGTTAAGAGACATTTAGTGGATTTCAGCAACACATTGTGATGATGATTTTAGCTTTAATCAATGCCATAAATGTAAAAAAGTATGTAACGTTAGTGCCTGAAAGAGTGTGTGGGCATTACATACAGGCTGTTGATGTATGTCCACTAAATGGCTATTATAGAATATATTACAGGAAGATAGTGCACATAACTTTTTATCTGTCCCCATTACATTCTGCAGAACTCGGAGGTTATTTCTGGGCTTGTGGAGAGTTTCATACATGTTGCAATAAAAAGTGTGCAGTGAACAGAGGTTGGCAGTGAATTAGACAGGCATTGCTAGAAATCAGTGCATCCTGTATTCTACATAGGAAATCACAGTCCTTGAGTTAGAGGTTTACACGAGTAATTATTTGAAGTACAGAAAGTAGAGATGGGCAGGGTGCGGGGAAGGAAGATGATGCTTTACAGCTCCAAACCAGCTGTCATCTCATTGACTTAACTGCACGTGTTTATTAACGTGCTGTTGCCACCCACTTCCCTGGGTAGGTTGTTCCATTGCACTAAGAAAGAACATCCACATACTACATGGTAAGAGTCATCCCCCCTTTTCTCAGCCTGCTTGCAGTCCTGGATGTATATTCTGAAAAAGCGAGGGTGCTTGCAAGCAGGTGATGATTAACTCCTGTCATGGCATTTGCCTAACTCGAGTTCGAAATTTCTAACTGTGCAGACATGATGGGTCAGTTCTAGCACTTCTCTTGATCTTTAGTAAATGGGCCTGTCTAACCCTACCGCTTCGGTGCTTTCACAGTCATGTAGCCTGCAAAGTCTCGGACTGTGTTAGCTGTGCTTATAATAGTATTACTGAGCACTCCTCATATTGAATTCTGTGCCCACAGCTGCTAAAAATCAGTAAGTGTTGCGGGGGGTGGGGGGACATGACACAGTTTTACATGCAAACTGGTCATCCTAAAGGAAGGTATGTTGATTTTGTAGAAACTGTGGAACTTGTTCAGCTTGAGCCTGGTGTTTGGGTGCACTTCACCACAATACATGATGTAAAGAACTGCTTTCACTGAAAGCAAGGGTATCCTGCCAACCCAAATTTGATGCTGAATTTTTATTATATGGGAAACTCATTGTATAACTCTTATCTTTTTTTAGTTACCTTTTGGTGAAAATAAAATTATAAAGGGAACTATTTTAATCTCTAAGTAGTGTATGCACTTTCTGCATTTATATTTATTCAGGAAAGAATTAGCTTATTCCTACTTATATTTATTGCAATAGATTTCACAACTAAAATGGAATAACAGAAGGAAATGGAGAGGTTAGATGCAGTCTAGTGAGAATAAAAATAGGATTTGTTGCCCCATCTCATTCCTGTGTCGAAATACGACATTTTCCCCATGTTCTAGCCACAGCTACAGAACATTATTTAAAATAATGGAAATTTTGCCTGCCTTTTTAAGAGCTAAGAGTTGCTAGAAGTACAAAGCATCCTTGCCTTATTTCAGCTTGAAGAATCCAGCAGAGTATTGTGAGGTTTTTAATCAGCAAAAGCAAAACACAAAGGTTTGCGTACCCAGTGCTCACCTTGTGCCCACCGGATAACATTTCCCCAGCCCTCAGAGGGCCAGCACCAGTCAGCACAGGTGCTGTTTTGACAACTTGGACACCTTTGCAAATGAGGCTGCTTCCCAGCTCCCAGGCAGGCAGCACGGCTACTGCGCTTCCCCATATGCCCGGTATTAGTTCTGGCGAGACAAATGCCATCCTCGCATGCAGCGCAGCGATTCCCGGTAGCATCGCCCCCCCGGGCAGGTATGTTAGCTACCCCGGAGCGGGGTGCTTTGGAGCATCAGCAGTAGGAGCTGTACCGTCCTTTCAGGAACTGTGTTACAGTGCTGGGAGAAGTCTATGGAATGGCATTTGGAAATGTGGTTTCCATAGATACTGATCTCCTTGCAGCAATACTTTGGGGAATGGTGCTTGAGCGCACTGGGTTGGAGGAGAGCACTGGCAAATACCTGTGGAAGTGCTGGTGCTGGTGTGGTCACACAGGCAAGCATAAGGGCATCCAGAGCAACCTGGCTCAGCTTTCCCTAACCCTGCTCCAGCCCCAAGCCCCCTCATGGGATGTCCCCTGCTCAGGACCAGCCCCGAGGCGAGAACAGCAGATTGATCCAGCAAATGGGTGCAAGGGCTGTGGGGAGGAGGCTCTGAGCTGTTGGGGGTTATTGCGTGCACGTGGAAGACCAGCAGTAATGGCTGGGTTTCGGTGCTCTGGCACTGTGGTTGCAAACACTGCTTTTTCTTTTTTCCCCACTGTTTGCAACGAGACATTTCAATAATGGCAAACTCCTTCTTAGTGTCAAGACCAGTTTTGAATCTAGGCCTCTAACATAAAATACTTCATTTTAGTGACTCTGATATTTCGGTTTGGTACTTGCCATACCTATTTCGGTGATTAAATATAAAACTGGCCCAGCTTTCAGGGTGTGTAGGGCAGGCTTTTTTCTGATGTGGCTGTGGGGCTAGCAGTGAAGGAGACCCATGCAAGACGGAGCTGTATTTTACATCTTTCTTTTACATGCTAATTTTGCTCTGCTGAGGATCTCAGGCCTCTGTAACAGCCTTTGAGGCTGTGGTGACCTCGGCTGCTGCGCTAGCCAAAGGCTCCAGCAACTGGGAAAGCTTTTTTTTTTTTTTTTTTATATCCATCAAAACACTGCAGGGCCTTTGGTAAAATTAAGCTCCATTAAATGAGTCCTGTCAGATTTGGACAGTCATCTTCTTTCCCGTGATATCTTTGTTGTTTTCTTATGTTTCCCACAATTGCCCTAACTCTCATCTATCTGTGAACACTGAATTTTAGAGCGTGGTGTCCCTGTCAGTCCATCCGTCAGGTTGTACCCTGCATGTGTTCGTGGCCTGTGGATGGTGTTGGGTTTAGCACTGGTCTCCCGGGGCGCAGACGGCTGCGGTCTGCCCCAGCTGCCATCCAGCTGCCCCTGCCTGAACGTGGGGGGCTAGCCTTAGCAGGAGCAGGAAAATCTTAGGCCCTTTCTGCATGGGTCCTGCCTATGATAGTCAGGGAACAAGCCCAGAAGAGTGCCTGCTGAGCGTGGGGGGTGGAAAGGGAGAAAATACAGGTTGGTTAAAGCTTTGTCTGGAAGCAGTAGGAAAAGTGATTAGTCTAGATTGTTGTCTTGATTGGATTTTGGCTCCATTATTAATGTGGCCCTTGGTATAAAAAAAGATGTTAGGGAGAGGAAGATTTGGAGGTCAGCTAAACAGAAGGAGAAGTTCAGAAGGTTTGGTTTTGCCTAGTTAACCTTCCCATTAACAAATAGGCACTTGGGCATGTCTGCCTAGTTAAAAGTTAACATTAGATGTACCCTAGCAGGCTTCAACTCTGGCACAAAACCAGGAGCCAGCTGAAAAGGTATATAATTGGGCCAAATATCTGAATGTCACCAGGGTCTATGGGAAGTTTGGATCTATCGGGAAGCATGAGCTTTGCCAGCTAGGTTGTTTCGTTTCCCAAGACCTTTACATCTCAAGAGAAAATAAGAGATTTTTATATCAGGAGCCTACATATTTCCCTTAAAAGGTGTAAGGGGTACAGTGATCAGCCCTGGTAACTCTCCTCTTTGAGCTCAGGAAAGCAAATAAGATCTGCCTCTCCAAGGGCTGCTGGTGCTGGGAGCACTCAGCGAGCATCGTACCGCCCGTGCTCCCTCGCCTGCCAGTGCATTCTGGAGACCGCCACAGCTGAGGGGCTTTAAAATAGAAGTCTTGTAGCAGCCTGCTGAACTGTATTGATAGAAGCCTTGCAGGGGTAGTCCAGCCTGGGGAGAGTACTGGCAACGTCCGTTATTGTCCTTCATTTGTCACAGAAGCTGATGGGAAATCATTCAATTAAAAGGAGTGCAGCGGAATACACAAAATCTCAATATGAGTTTAGGAGAATGAGGGCAGCACATCAAAGGCATGCCAAAGCCCAGCTTTATGAAATGATTTTTTTTTTTCATTTCCACTGATTTCCTAGGTGAAATTAGGTGACTGTCTGGCTAGCATAATGATGATAAGGCTGGGAAACCATACATACTCAAATGACATACATATAGTTTTAATAAAGGATGAGGGAGACTTGAGGGAGTGCATTAAATTGAGTAATAATTTATTATTTAGAGACCTCTACCCATTTACTCATTTTTTCTGGGAGAATTGGCTCTTCCTCCAAGGTGTAGGCCACTTTTAGAGAGGGGGGAGAAGGTAGGGGCTGGTGCCTCTGCCGCAGTGGCTAGCTGGCAAAGCCAACTTCAGCGACTGCCTGCAGCCGAGTGCCCCGGCTACCTATCCTGTTGTTGAGCTGCTCAATAAACATGCTGGGAGAGGGAGAGGGGGAGATTTGACAGGGCCTTGCATGTCCTATAGGAATGCACTGCAATTATTTCCAATCACAATTAACCTGATTAGAATAATGGACAGGAAGTGTCCCTCTGTAGCTAATGCAGTTTGGCATCAGCTGACTGAAATCCTTTGATAATTTCTGCACAGATGGCTGGGCTGAAAGCAGCACTTTTTTAATTATTATTTTCATGGTCTCTTGGTAGGCCAAAACCTCGACACCAACAACAGACCTCCCCATTAAGGCGGACGGCGCCAACGTCAACATCACAGCTGCCATTTATGACGAGATCCAACAGGAGATGAAAAGGGCCAAGGTATCTCAAGCTCTGTTTGCCAAAGTGGCTGCCAATAAAAGTCAGGTGAGTGGTAGAGGGGATTTCATTGTTGCGGGGCTTTTGGGGGTTTTGTTTTTAAAGCAAACTCTGGGGTTGGAACTAGACCCATCTCCTCCTCCCACCAATAAAAATACATCTGTTCCTACAATAACAATAATCTCCATCTCTGGGGAACCTGTCGTGTTTTTGGCTTTTGCCTGCTTAAGTGGTTTCCTTTTCCTTTTAAAATAGGCTGAGGAAAGGATCAGCTCACAGCCAAGCTTTTTCTCCCCTTTTGTACAAACACACGTGTCTTTTCCCACTTCTGGTATGTAGTGGGACAAGGACCTTTCAAAACGATGGTATCCTTCTCATTTGGCAGGTAAAGAAATTGTTTTCTTAAGTGATTAACTGAGGGAAGGCAATGGGAAACTGCGTATTCGGCAGGTGTTTCCTTTTTTTGCATGTTGTATGTGCTGCATACGGTATTGCCATGTGAATAATTCACATCAGATCCAATCATTTTTACAAAAAGGCATGAGAGGGCACTGCAGTGAGTTCTCCTGGATTAATTTCCACCTTGGGTGTAAAAAATACATGCAGGCAAACCTAGGTCGGGGTGAAATTCTTGAAGAGAATCCATTAATTTAAAAATTTCATCCAACTCTTTAAAAAAATATAATGCACCAGAAGGGATTTTGTGGAAAGGAGGACAGACACAATTTTTTGTAGGAAGGGCAGCAAGTGGATTGGAGACCATTGGAAGGAATTGTTTACTTGGTGAAAAGGCCTGCTTCTGATCCTGGATGAAATTACTCAGTTGTGCTAGGAGAGGGCATCAGTATGCACACAAAAATGCACAAATGTGTCTGTGACACTGAGAGAGGGGGATAGAAGTATCTAGATGCACACACTCAGCAAAACACATACTTTCTTTTCCTCTGTGCAGGGAAGTAACGTTGTAGTTGTTATAGTAGATGTAAAATAAGAGGTTGAAAGGCGTATAAATAAAGCATCAAAGGCTATCAAAGCACATGGGAGAGCCTTCCTTGTTACAGGTATTTGTGCACTGACACATGGAGGTCTGATTCATTTTTCCTTCCTCATTCAATCATTAATTTTCTTTGCCTTTTGCTTTCTCTTGTCAGGGTACAGGGGTTACAGTCCGCAACCCCTTTCCCCCCAACAAAATCCCAGACACAGTATGAAATACATAAAAGGAAAATACCATGGAACCCTCTTAAACTGTTAAATGCATAAAAATCTCATGTACCACATGGCAAAATATAATGAGAACTGGAGCTGTTAAACGAATAAAGCTGTTAAAAGCATAATGCCACTTGGCACAACTACTGTGCATTTAACGGTTTTCCACTGTGTAATAAATGACATATGTGGTAAACGTGCAGTAAATATAAAAACTGCACAATTGATTTTGCAAACGTGCCCCTTATTCTTTACTCCATGCAGATATCAAAGTTCCACCCAGAATCCGGACTGGACAGCTTTTAATAAGGAGTGTTTAACACAGTCTGAATGCCAGCCTCTCTGAGGTTTGGCTTAAAATTGCCTGTAAGCTTCCTGTCATTATACCCAGAGGCTTCTTGAAATAGAGAGGGACTGAACCGCCCTACAATAATTTGGGTGGCTCACCAGCTTCAGTCTGTGCCAGCTTGAGTGCGCTTCTCTGGCAGCATCGCACACCAGCACCAAAACAAAAATAAGCTCCGTAGTCTTTCACGTGGAAAAAGAACAGGGTAGATTTTAAAAGCCAGATGCAAAAGGTTAAGAACAGGATCCACAAATGTTACTGTTTAAAGCAAAGTTACTGCACATAAAGGTTTTGTTTCTTCAAGCAGCAGCGAATAAAGAAGTGTTTCTGAGGCTGATGTTTCTTTTGTTTCACAGCCCTGCCAAAGCAATACTGGCTCCCTGGGATGACCCAGCATTCGCCATGCTGAGATGTCATAGCACTCTGCTGGAGCATGAAAGTGGTTTATGGGGGCACTGGAAGGCAGGGAGAGAAGGCGTAGCCAAGAACCATAGCAGTATGGGGCCTCCCTCTGCCCCAAAGCCCACCTGTGTGCCTGCCCCCTGGCCTGGCTTGGTGTGCCTGTGGTGTCCCGCCACCGGTTGGGGTGCCCTGTGGCCAGGAGGAGTGCCAAAAGCAAGGATACAGTTGCGTGTGTAGGGGAGAGCTACTGGCATGGTGGGATGGTCAGCGTGTTGCCTTAGGTCTGGCTTGCCTAAAATCTAGCAGTGGGGCTTTCCCAGTGCTTTGTGCAGGCCAGTTGTGCCAGTCGTGGGCATTTCTGGTGAAGATGATGCTGATTTCAGCAGCTGAGTTAGATGGTGGGAAGCGCTCATTGAGAACTGCCCATGTTTATAGAAGAGAGAGTTTGAAAGAAGGGGAGAAAGAGCTAGTCTGAGGGTTTGCTTGGATTCTCCGCCAAAGTTCGTTCACTTGCTGTTCTCCACAGGCCTGGCTTGCATTGCGTTGGCTTTCTCTATTATTCCCTCACCCCAGACTACTGAGAGGCTTCCAGTTTGCTAACAAGGCATGTGTTATGTTGGGCACTGCTGTTCTGTCAACAGCAATCCACGGTGCTGTGAGATCTTCACAGTTTTAGCAGCCAGTGAATCTCCGACAGGGCTGTTTTGACATTTTATACACAGGGCTGTATGTCATGTACCCGAGAGAGCATCCAGAGCCAATGGAGGCCTCATTTCGTCTTCTGTCTTCGTACAGGAAGAGTGGTACCCACTGAGAGCAGTTATTGCAAGCGGCTTCATCTACTGGTGGAGTTAATTGATCTCTAATTTAACAAGTAGCCATCTTTATTCTTAAGTCATAGCAGAGTCTCAGTTCAGCAACTAAAGGGAAGGGCAGCTGCTAGAAACTAGGGCTGCAAATCACAGAGCTCGCAAGTCAACATAAATGCAAGGAACAGGGCCTCACAGAGTGACTAAGGTAGTATGGTGAGGCTTCTTTAAAGATCTCAAGCCATTCATGTTACCTTGACTTATTCATCACTTATGTACCTTAATGTGCATTTTATTCCTTGCAACTTATATCTAGATATTTTTAGTTTTGTTTGTGAAGTTCTGTGCATGCCTTTGTATTTTTGAAGGCATCAGGAGCTGAGGGGCTCAGTGCCCTCCAAACGCAGCCTCCAAAGTTGTCATGCTATCTTCGTTGCCAGCTGTTAGTGATGTACCCACTGGACAGCATGCTTCTCTGGGGATGCCGCCTGCTACTGCCCTTTGTCCTCTAAATGGTGAAACCTGCAGCCTGTCTTACCACGTTGGGAGTGTTTCTGAGTGTGGCCGAACACCAGGATTTGGTTTCCAATCTGCGCTTTGGGCTCTCCTGGTTATATTTGATTTACAAGGAGATGGGTTTCCGGTGTGCCATTTCGGAGATATTCGGGTGGCCTGTGCGTCTCCAGAGCTGGGCACTGAGACAGGTGGAGACTTTGACCTTGGATTGCTTCAGGTTCAGACTGTCAGTCTTGAAAACTGGCTTCTACATCCAGTTCTGCAGCTGCTTTACAGTACAACTTCAGGAAAGCATTTCCCTCATAACCATGTGCTAGTGCTTCTGTAATACTGTGCAGCAGCATCTCCCCTCTGACATCTGCTAGCGAGAGTCCTAGCAGAGGCTGTGCTGTGCTCAGCAGACCTTTTTTTTTTTTTCTTAGTCTTTGCAAAATGAATTTAGGAATATAGTTCTTTTCATAACAAACAGTCACTATCAAAATAATAGTGGGCATAGCTGGCTGGAGTCCTTGTTGACAGTCTGAGGTAGGGCAAAGTTTGTGTGGACATGGAGACTGAACTTCCCACAGTTCTCCCAGGGCAAGTGGCTCTCCTTAATCAGGCTCGGGCAGCGTGGGGAAGCAGGGCACATGCTGCTGGGGATCTGCCCTGGGCAGGGCAAATGGAAGAGTTTGACCTTCACCAGTCCAGTGAAAACAAAAAGTAAACCCTTGAGACTGAAATTCTTCCTCAAGGGACTGGAATTTGTTCCAGCTGCACCACAGTAAAGAAAGAGAGACCCCATGGAGCAGTATTTGAAAAAAAGTTAAGCTGGCAAAGCTCAGTCTCTGGTTCATATCTTTGCCCTGTTTAAAAACGAACAAAAAAAAAAAACCAACCAAACTTGACTGGGGGGTGGAGACTGGGGGCAGAAAAGCCCTTCTGTTAAGGCCCTTCAAGTTAAGAGGAACCCAGGGCTATGGATAGAAATCACTATAACAGTTCCTCGCCTTTCCTCTGACTTTCTTTTTATGTTGAGATCCCTGACTCATTGCCAGGATTGTCTGGAAGCCTCTTCTCTGGCCAGGGGGGGTGTTAGCCCCATAGGAGGAGCCCATACTAGATGGGTCTCACCACCATGGCCACCTGCCCATGCCCTCACCTCCTAACCACGCTCCAAGAAGACAATAGAGGTACTGCAAGAAGGATGAGCAGCATCACTCTGGGGCAGGGTCAGCTCTAGAAACCCCTCATTTCGTCCTTCCCTTTCTTCCTTCCCAACTTACGTTCCCTTGTATTCATTGGATATGATGGGATGCCTTCTCTTCCCCTTTTAGCTTACAATAGGTATTTTCGCTGTGCTCCTAAACTAATGAGCTTCCAGTGATGGTGAACCACAGCTAGGAAAAACAGCTGGTGGTGAAGATGTGTAGCGCATATAGTGTAAAGCATATAGGGCACTTCTCACTGCTGTAGCATCTCGGTGCCTTTATAATGTTGTGAATATCTACAGCTGGGGCATTAACTGCTGTGCTGATATGTTGATGTTCTTGCTACATATGGAGGAAATACAGAAAGACATTTCTCTCCTTGACTGAACTTGAGATGTCTTTGAAGCACTTCTAGACATTAGCTTCTTTTTTTTATAGAATTCTATATGCAGTGACAGTGTGACCCCCACCCGGGACAGCACCCGCAGCAGTGTGTTAGCTGCTCAGCAGCTGAGCGAAGGCAGAGACAATTGTGGAGCTGGGGCTTTGCTCAGGAAGTCCTTGGCAGACCTGGGAGCTGATGGCAGGCTGCTTGCCCTAACCACAAGCCCACGCTTCCTCTCCAGCGTGGGGAGAAGCTAGTTTGAACTTGGCACGCTGGAAATATCCTTCCCTCTGAGGCCAAGAGCTGTAAGCAGACTTGATGTTCCCATGAATCTAAGATACGTCAGGGCTCGTGTACCTCATTCATTTTTTTTTTTATTATTGTTTTGCGTTTTATAAAGGCTGGTGAGAAACTGGCCTTCATGGAAGTCCTTTGCTTGTTCCCTTAAATTTTGGGGGGAGGAAAAGTACCGAGCGTTTCAGAAAATCCAGGCTATTGAGTGATTAACCTTGAACTGTATCAAAATGTTCCAAGTAAAGCTTCTCAGGTTCAGTCCCCCTCCCCCGGCCCTCATCAAGAATTCATTGAAGCCATGACAGAACTCTCCATTACAGTTAGTCTTTTATCCATTTCAGCTTTCTTGATTAGGTTATCTTGAATCATTAGGGGGTTTATTTATTTTAATAGACACTTATTGGATTCATGGAAAGAGAGTTTGGCGACTAAGGAACAAGAGCTGAATATTATCTGGCTCATTTCGCACTGCAGAGAGTCCCAAACTGAGCGGAGGGAAGAGAGGCTGAGGAAGTTTGTCCAGAGGACTCCTGTGATCCCATGTAGAAAGGGAGCTTTCTCTGTGGAACGCAGCATTTCTTTCCTAATCTTTCAAGACTTGCATTGATCATTGCTGCTTTTTTTTTCCTTTTGTCACATATGTTGACATTTTCTGATCTGATGATGTGGGTGAGGAAATGGCCTTTTACATTTATTTTTGAGATTTATTCCTGAATCACTCTTACTAAAAACTCTTCATTTGCCTACTCATGCTTTCACTGGAGACCTTAGAAAATGTCAGCCCAGAAAACTAGCTGTATTATTATTATTAATTTCAGTGTAACTGCAGGGAAGCACAAGGTCGGTTCAACTGCAGTTTTATCCGGGCTCGAGGTGCCTCGTGGTCCAGCCTGAGCAGACAGGCTGCCTGTGACTAAGTCACTGTGGACACCCAGCTGCCACCTCCTGTGAGGGCTTTCAGTAGAGGTGCTGCTCCAAGTGTAAGTGCTGGTCTGTAGCCCCCGCATAACTGAGCCTGAACTCTTCCCACATGCCACCTTGTCCTTTAATCAGAAATTTGGTCCTTGGCTGACTGCAAGTCAGCAGATCTGCAGGAAGCAGTTTTGAGGGCCAGGATATTTGTGGATGCCTTTGAGGAGCGCTGGAAAACCTGACTGTATCGTACCACATTGTATTGTCTGGTACCTCCGGCTGCCGGAGCAGCCTCCCCTGCTCCAGGGCAAGTCTAGCAAAAGTGAAAGGGTCAAGCTGCTAAACAGGGCTCAGGGATAAGTGACAGAGAATATGGCTTGCGATTGCTGCACCAGCTAACTGTCCCTCAAGGGGGTTTGAGCGCGCCAAGGCTAATGCTTTGGTGTAGTAAGCATGCTGTTTCTTTAACAGCATAAAAGCACAATGGGAATGGCTGGCTTCCTGCAGATTTTTGTTGTTGTTTGCTTAGCTATGTGGAAATGTATTTGATTAGGAGACAGAGAGAGAGGTTAAAAATAGGACATTAATATGATATTATTTGTTTTATCAAATAAAATGCTTAGAAAATGTTTATCTTGTCTCATGAGAACAACAAAAATAGAGGCCAGCACTTCTCTGCAGCTCTCTTTAATGAGCTAAATTGGGCTGCATTCTCGATGCCTCTAGAAGTTTTGGGGTGAAATGAAGGAAGTTCTGAGCAGGATTCCTTGTAACCACAAGCACTGGGTGTGCCTGACTGTAGAGCCAAAAGCATCCTTTAATTGTGTTGGTTTTCCTCCTCTTACTTTTAATGGAAGACATTCCCATTTAAGAACCTTAGGAGCTGACGTTAAGGGCCGGATTCTGCCACCCATATTGACACTGGTGCGTATCAAGCTCTCCTGGTAACTCTATGGCAGTCAAGGGGGCTGTTTGTGCAGTGGAGCGAGACTTGCGATGTGCAGAGGAGGCAGGATCAGAAACACAGCGTATCAGGGATGATCTGGGGAAGGATGCGTCATTTGTTAGATTTTCAGAATATGTTCACAGAAGTTGGATTTACTTGTAGTGTGGTGAGCTCAGATGTTGTGGATGTGCGGGGGAAAAGGTGGTGAGATAGTGTCTCCTTCTTCACTTACCCTTCTTCATGCCAATAAAGGTAGCTACAGAGGAAAATTCACTGTGAATGGCTGTAGCTCCAAGAATTTCTGTATGTTAGCATTTCTTAAATGAAATGATTCTCCTGGAAAGCTCTGTGTAACATACACAGACCCAAAGAAATAAATAAAAGAAAATAAAAAAAAATTGCGACCAAAAAACCCCAAGTTGAGATTTTTAACAGAAAAAGGAGATTTGCCTATTAATAATTCATGAGTTCTCATTGAACATGCACGAAGAAACGGTGCTATTCAATAGAGAATACTGTCATCTGTCACTGTTTTATTTGACATTTACACTTTTTTTTTTTTTGCCTGGTACCGCAAAACTTTCTTGGATGGCGTGCTAAGATTATTTAAATAAATAATTAAAAAAACCCGATGCAGACTTTTCATCTGTGCACAGGGAAGGCGGTTACTTGCGATCATAAAGAACGTGTGAGTAAGCCGCAGCGCTGTGTTTTCTCACGTATTAGCTGAAGCTATCGCCTAATAAGCAGCCCCATAGATGTATAGATAGGGTCTTGAATGGATGGGTGACAGAATGAATGCTTGAATAAAGGGCAGGGTAGGAAAAGAGCAGTGAAAGGATAGATTTGATGCAGATAAGTGTACACATGCACACAGTGGGTATGCGTGTGTATGTGTGGGGGTGAGCGAATGATGGCTGTTGTGAAGAAAGCTGCCACAAATACATTGCTGTTGCCGATGCAAAAATAAATATTTATAAATGGCGTTGGGGGAGATCCAGTCCCGCACAACGTGAGAGAAGACGGGGCATTTAGCACAATGACAATCCTGAGTTAGGCGCACCTTGCAATTTCTTGCTAATATTAGGCTCATGAAAATCTTTCTGCTCTGTAGGTTAGTTATTATTTATAAAAATCACAGAACCAGCTGATACATTCATAAGCTAATTATTGTAGCAGCTGGGTACACATGGTGCAATATGTCTGAGGCTGTGAAGTATCACAGATTTCTTGGGGCCTGCTGTGGTGGGGGTGTGCTGTTGAAGGCTAGATCCCTTAATCTGATCAGCCAAGCAAATACTTTGTGGGGAAACTGGATTAATATCTCTCTAAATACCACGGATGTGCTTCACCTTCAGAACCAGGCTCCTTTAAACGTGCCATTAGCTTATCTCCTTTGGGGAATGGAGAAGTTCTCAGGTGTCCTCAGGATGGCGGGGTCTTTGCCTGGTGCCTCCCTTTGCCAGAAATTAATTTGGTTTGCTCATGTCTGCACACATGGTCACACTGCAGTCTAATCTTTTCCCTAATAGCTCCAAGGTCAGGACCTCGCATGTTGCCAGGCAAATTGAGCGCTATCCTTCTTAAAGACTAATGGCAGCGAGTGCCTAGTCCGTAATGAGGCCTGTAGTGTTGCTCTAAGTGATTGTAATGAGTGCTGATTATAACGGGACAGATAAATCAAAATGCGGCAGTCGCCATCGGGCTAGCCGGTCCAACTTTGGGAAGGGGAGGTGGCCCTGCCGAGCCGTCCCCAGGCTCTGCTGGAGCTGGGCACTATGCAGGGCCCCACAGCCCTCGGGAGAGCCCCAGGAGCTGTCTTCCCCCGGGCCTGCCCCGCGCGGGGCTTCGGCTCCACCAGGTGCAGGGTTTTGTGTGTATTTTCTGCTAAACGACCGGTCTTCATGCTGCAGCATCCCTTGGGAGATGTTAAACATACCTGCTTGAAACATTTGAAAGAGTTCAGTCGGAGACTTATTCAGATCACTGAAAACAGGGAGAAACTGGAGCTTATTTTTTCCACAGATGGTTTATTTTCTGATTCAAAAATTATTTCCTTTGTATGGAGGAACCCCTGAGAAAACACTGTGGAGCTGGGAGGTTTTCTTCCCATCCTTTCTCTAAAAGAGAGAAAGTTTGGGGGGATTTCTGAGCTGAGGAAAGGGAAAGAGGAGAACTGGGGGCAAGGGATGTGGCCAAACCACATTAAAATGCAGACATCACCTGGCTGAGAGATTACCCAAATACCAGTCAAAATACTTGGAAATACAATACAGATTTTTTTTTTTTCCCCCCTTAAGTAAGTGATTAGATATCTTGTTTTCATCCTTGCCCCCCCCCCAACCCTCCTAGTTTATTGCAAGAAAAGATCAGGTCTGCACAAATGTGGCCTCTCACTTGTAAAAACAAGGCAGTGTTGTGTTACAGATTAGTTTATAAATCCCTGGTGGCTTCACAGTTCAGTGCCTACAGCTGCTGCAGATGGGCCTGGGTTTTTGTCTCTTTGCTGTGCTGCAGCCGGCAGTTGAAGGAGAAAATGGAATGATCAGGTTATTAACATGTAGGCCGTGAGGAAGAGGCTGCACAATGAGAACAGCTGGTGTTGCTGTCTTGGCTGATGCAGCGGAGATAATCAAATCTTGCCTTTTTTTGGGGGGGGGGGAGTGAAGGCAGAAGACACAGTGGAGAGTAAGACAAACAACGGCTTATGATATTATATACGGGGGTTTAGAGTGCACGGTAGAAGTTGTCAGTGGCTTACAAGTTGTTACACAAAAAAGCAATACCAAAAAGCCCCCATGTGGGCCAGTAATGAACCTGGCTGTTCAGCTTGCTCTAGTCGCTGTTGGGAAAAATACAGTTTTGGCTACTTCTGGTACCGAACATTTTTCACATTGATCAAGCTATCTTTTAGGTATTGCAAGGTGCCTGTCAAAATGGTGTCAAAATGCTGAGTTGTAGCTCAAAAATGATGGGTTATAAAGCTACTAGGTAAAATATTTTGACAGGAGTCAGTAAGGCGCGTTGACAGCATCCTCAGCATTATCTTCTCGTATTCTGTCATTTGCGTCGCGCCTCCTTGCACGCAGGCACAGGAGGGGACTCGCTGTCCCCAGCCCCTAGTGAGGCCGACTGCTGGCAGGCAGGATGGGGCTGGCTGTCCCCCCCGGCCAGGGGCAGCGACAGCCACCGTCCCGGGTTAACCTGCTGGGTCTAGCTGACCTTCCACTCACATCTGGTTCCTCAGTGCTCAGTGAATTAACTGTGCTGACCCTACCATTGCAGGGCTGGCTGTGTGAGCTGCTTCGCTGGAAAGAAAACCCAAGCCCGGAAAACCGCACCCTCTGGGAGAACCTCTGCACCATTCGCCGCTTCCTGAACCTTCCCCAGCATGAGAGGGATGTGATCTACGAGGAAGAGTCCAGACACCACCACAGCGAGCGTATGCAGCATGTTGTCCAGCTCACTCCTGAGCCCGTGCAGGTAGAGTCTCGCGCTTCCTTCTGCTTTGCAGGTTGAGACATACCAGCTTTCTTCTGTCTGAGGGCCACATGCAAGCCACAGCTCTCAGGTTAGAGCTCCTGTGCGTATGTGTGCGAGTTGTGAGGTTTTTGGGGGCAAGGTCAGTAGTAGTGATATTATGGAGCTCCTCCCTTGGTGTCAGTGGTTGTGTTGTGGTGGAAATAAAATTCAGCTGTCTAAAGCTGCTGACATTTAGGGGAGTACCAATGTGTTCCTCAGACACAGCAAGAAGTGTATGGTTTTTTGTGAAGCTGAACAGGAGTGGGGACTTGGTCACTTGCTCTTTCTCACAGAACCTGAGCACCCCTGATGCCCACTCTCAAACAGTGGCCAATGGGCAACTACAGACATATATTTGCTTTTGTTCGAAGGAGCTGGATAACACTTCAGAAAAAGTAGGAAGGTAGGAGACAAAATTTGTCCATGCATGGATAACGCAGGGGTTTTGAAGAGCGTATCGTGGAGAAGTGGTTTTTATATATTCACTGAAACTTAAAAGTACTTCTAAAATGACCATGATGAGTGTTTTGTGGGGAGCAGGTCTTCATTTCACAGCCTTCTCGGGATTGTATTGCTCCTCTCTACAACCTTTGTGACCAGTATGAATTTTTGGTTCGCGCACCTTTGGTCTATCCTTGTCTCAGGTCTTAATAGAATGAGAAATAAATAGAGACAAATATGCATAGGAAAAATGAAGTGAAAACACTGTAAGATTTTTCATCTTTGCAGTTCCAGCTTCAGTCAGAGAGAAAATCAGCCATATGTGTATTCCTAATAACTAGTGATGCATGTCACAAACCCAAACATCTGCTGGTGGTCAGGAGAGGCTCAGGAGGTATTTTTTCCATCTAAAAAGCTGAGGTGACGCCTTCCACAGCAGACCATCCTTTTGGATTGCCACTGGTGCTTGGTGCCATTCACCTGATCCCGTTGCGTGACTGCTCTTAGAGAGTCATCCATACTGTGTTTCTCGCTGATAATCTCACAGTTCCTCTTCCCACCTTTGCTCTCCCCATTGTCATTCAATGGTGGCTTGCACTGCTTTGCTACTCTTACTGTGAACCTTGGCATTCAGCCTCTATTCTTGTCGCTGCTCTTGTTCTGCTGCTGCTAGCACTGCTGCCAACTATCTAGTCACCTTTTTCCAAAGGTGGGAGGTTTTTCTGTCTTGTAGTCCTGCCCCTTCTGAAACATGTTGGTCTCACCCAGATTAATTATTGCCCAGTTCAGTCTCCTTTGTCTCTTCTGCTACTGACTTCCTCCTTGCTTTCTATTCAGTCTTTGCCTGGAAGAAAAAAAATGCATTTTCTGGGGTTCAAATTCTCAGAGCTACAAAGTAGGGGAAATGCTCTAAGTAATTAACATTGCGGGTTTTGTCTTCCATGTTCCCAAAAGTTTGTGGGATCTTGCAGGCGAGGAGCTACAAAAGGATAAAGAGACGAGCTAATGTGTAGGAAGACAACTAGACCTGTGTAGATTTGAACGTATTAACCCAGTTCTGGTGCCCACAGCAAGTAGGAATATCCTCTAAGGGACACTTTGAAGAAAAAGTTTCCCTGAGCTCTTGTGGGTGACCCTGCTGATTAGCCTACTTTCCAAAGCCTTCTGCACATCACTTTTCTGCCTCGTCCAAGTTGGCTCTTGTGAGTGACACGTTACACTGTGTTGGAATGCGATGCATTTGTATTTGTCAGCAAGTTACAAAGCCATGGATTAATTATTTATTACAGTCAAAATATGAAAAATGAAGAAAAATAAGTGGAACCAGCTGGCAACTACATACAGCAAAACTCTGGAGACCCGGTATACAGTTGATACAGTAGGCTTGTGTTTTGGGGGTGCTGCATTTTAAAGCTATGTTTGCCCATCCAAAAACCCCGGTAGGTTTCTGCGTGGCACGCAACCTGTGTAAGACACAGGAGGCTTGCTGTCCACCTGCTCCCTACTGTCAAAAGATACCCTGCACCAAGCAATTTTTGCGTAGTTTTAGGTCTCTGGGACTTGAATTGTTTCAAGCAGCAAGGTTTGTTTTTTGGCTTTGCTGCAAGGGTCACTATTAGGTAATTAGCCATGAAGAATCAATGACAGCAGCCAGAGACGTAAAGCTGAGTTCCTCACGCTTGCAGTCATTGGAGATTTTGTGACACTTTACATGAGGGTAGGGTCTTGGGCCCTGCTCCTGGCTGAACTCCAGGCCAAGTAATTAGATTCTGCCTATCTGAAATTCCCTCCGTAGTGTCAAGTGGGAGATCAACTCTCATTTCCTTCTCAAAGCGGTGGCGGGTGCAGAATGTCTGCCACGGTGCCTGGCTGCATTTTGGCAGGGGGTGGAAACATCCAGGAGCTGCAGTCACCAACCTACTTCTCTTTGCAGGCTTTGCTAGTGAAAAGTGCACTGTAAATTGAGCCCTTAACCTGCAGCCTTGATGTCAAGGTGATGGTCATTTGAAGAAGATACAAGTAGCAGCGCTGTGACTAATGGCAGGTGCAGTACTGTAACACTGAAGCAGGCAGGGGGCTCTTAGTTCTGCTTTCTCTCTCCACCCACCCCATCTTTCTCTCTGCTCTGACGGATTTGACATGTGTACTGTGACTTGTGACTGTTGCTTGAGTCTCCGGCTCCTCCAGCTGTGAGACTGGGAGAGCCTGAAAACAGGCTGCCCCATGCTGCTGCCAGAGCTCCCTGCCACCACGATCGAGCCCTCTCTGGGCTGGGGATACCCCTCCGTCAGACCGAAGGACTTGGAAGACACTCCTGGCTACCCTTGCAAGAGGCACGACCAGGTGAAGGATAACAGAAAGATAAAAATTCAGCCTTTTCTCCAGTATGGTTTCTTGGAAATGGCAAAGATTTCATTGTGATGGGTTTTGTGCTGTTCACTTGCCGATTACAGGGTTGGGTATGCCTTCAGTGGGGGAATCACCCCAAGGCTGGGTTTGGTTTCTGTCCTCTAGTGGCAGGGTGTGCGTGGTGGGGCAGTTGTTGTAGTGCTGTAGAAGATCAGCTGGACAGGATTTGGCTCTTGATGTTTACGGGGTTATTCTTTCTTTTGTGGCAGGTTCTTGCCCTCTTTTCAGTATTACTAGCCTGTACCTCACTGTTTTGTCTTAGGTTCAGGGCTTTAAGAAGAAACATTGCCTTCTTTTCTCTTCCGTTAGATTTTTCCTGTCATCCATATATTAATCCATTTAATCAAAAATTTTCCTGTTTCTGAAATAAAAAATGTCTATAGTGGAAGCTCAGTGCACAAGAAATTCCTCCCTGCACACTTGATTTATTTGTTATTGTGCTGAGGAGTCATAAAATGTGAACCCTGTGGAGCTCTGTGACATGGCTGAGTTCTCTGGCAGCATCGGGTGTGACCATATGGACATGCCGGAGCATGGATTTTCCTTCACATGCTGGTTGCAGAGCATCCACGCTACTCCTACATGTTTCTGTGCATGCAGGCTGAGCTTGCCACAGCTGCTCGCTTGGTTTTTAAGGAAATTCAGGTGTGCACTAAGTGATGCTCTCCCCCTCCCCTTCTGTGCAATGTGGTGTAATCACAAAGTGCTGCTGTGGGACTAAGGAAAATACCTGTGAGTTTGTTGCTAGCTGGATACCACAAGGACATCACCTCTGATGTAGAGTGTCGGAGCCACAGGTTGCTGGAGGGCCGGCAGGTATGCTGGAAAGCATTATTATATTTTTGCCCTGTTCTCATCCTCTTCCACCACCATCAGACGTGGGATCCTAGCTGGACCTGGCCTGGCATGGCTCTTCTGTAGATCTCTTAGGCAGACTGCATGCAAAGTAGTCACTTAGCAGCAAGCAGTCCTCACACTTCTGTATTTAGCTTCCTGCTCTGCAGAGGTGAGGGTACCCTGTCTTACTTTCCATCCCTCGCTAAATCCCACCATTCCCGGGCTGTTCGCTGGCATTGGACCTTCCTGGAGTGTTAATGCTGAGGAGTGCCTACTGCCGCTTCCCATTGCCAACGAGGGATTCGGTGTTTGTTACAGACGTGCTGGGACACAGTAAATCTAATTTCTCTCCCTTCTCCCACTATTCGTCCGCTGTGTCCAAGGTGACTACTCCAGAGAATAACCATCTTGCCTGGCACTTTAATATAGTGCTAATTCATTGTTAATTGCTGGGGCAGAGAAACCTCAGTTGGAAAAACGATGAATCAAGCTGTTGTCTCTGGAGTGTTGGGGTGGATAAGCCGATTCTCCGGAGTAATGAGCCACCACTACAGCAAAGTACCTACAACTCAGAGAGCGGGGAAGCCTTGCCTTTCATTTTCTACATAAGCTGACAGATCTGCTGAAGCTGGTAGGTACATATTGATTTAAGAGCAGTCAAATGTTGACTTTAAAGAAACAGGAATGGTTTGCACATGCTTTCTGATACACTGTTACTTTTGTCACTTTTTTAAAATGATGTCCCTCTGCCCTTTTTTTCTCAGAAGCTTTGATTTAGACAAGTCTGGCAATTTATAATAGTTCAGATCATAAATCATGGAGGAACATGAGTAAGTAAAAGAAGGCATAGCAGAAAGCTGTAGGAAAGCTCTTTTGTATTGTGTGTTCACTGCAAACATTGTGGTCTCTCTTTAAATATGCGGAAAATAACATGCCACAGAAGTAAATTAAATACTAATTTTGTCATTTTGTGAGGGGTGGAAGGGAACAAATATTTTAGAAATGACAATGAAATACAAAACAGCAGAACATGGAGCCCTCGTAAAAATGGGTCAAGGCAAGTGGCAATGGCAATCCAATGAAACTAATTTCATATTCTCTTTCTAGAAGTAATAAAGAGGGGAATGAACACCACAGCAGTGCTTCCTACTGAAATAGCTGATTCTAAACAACGTCTTAGAGTTCATGGGTCACACAATGCATAGCATGCAGATGGAAGAAACAGTGAGACTTAAAATTTCTTTTCTTAAATAATATTAATTAATAATACTTAGGCAAGCATAGAAGATGAGTGAAGCAAAACTGTGTTACTCTATAGGGAATCATGGTGTGCTTAATGATCTATGGGATGATGTGCACAGTGAGTTTTTGCCATGTTTGTGTGGGTTACAGCAGGGGATTTTGCATACTGGAAATCAGGACTGAGTTGTCTGGGAGACTTGGACAAAAGCTGCTTTCCCAAACCTTGCTAGCTCTCTGTCTTTGGGGCTTACTGTTTTATCTAGACTTTTTTTTTTTTTGTGGGGATGGTGTGCCCTGTGATTCACTTTTAATGGCTGCACCCTGATAGTTTTACTTTGTGATCATTTCTCTGCACGCAAAAGACAGACTATAGAAGGATACCCACTGCTTTTTGATTCCCCCAGCTCCTTATTCTGTGGCTGGATGCGATGTCTGCTCAAGACAGGGGTGGTCAAGACTGGTGAGACAATTTGTACTCAACAAGGCCAGATGGACTTGTAGAGATATTTGTGTTGCAGGTTTATTCATTCCACTCAGAAAGCTCAGAACTTCGGTTTGGGTGGGTTGCAGCTGGAGTATTTGTTTTGTCTTTGATTTAGAGCTACAGAGAGAAATGCATGTCAGAACGAGATCTGCGAATTTTGTGAGTGGAGAATATCTGTCTCCCTCAGTTGTTATGTTACTTGGAGTCCCATTCTCTCCCTCATATCAAAATCAGACAAGAACAGCCAATTTCAGTATCTCCTCTCAATCTGAAGCGTTCAAAAACCACTGGGAAAAATATCGAGCAATGTAATTTCTATTTCTGTGCGGTATTAAAGCTGAAGGCAACATATATTGCAAATGCCACTTATTCTGCATTTATCTCTATTGTCTGTGTGTCTGCTTTTAGGCCTCTCTTCGAGGCAAGCAGTACATGCAGAACTCTCCGAGGGCTTCCACCTCTGAACTGCTTTCTTGCACTGCTCAGGTACCCACGCCTTGCAGCCAGATACGATGCTTTTTGGCACAAAAGCTGTGCCTCTGTGCACAGGTTTTCCACCCTTTTGGTGCACACCGTTTTCCCAATGGGCCACAGTAGCTCAGGAGCCCTGCACAAGTTTTGACAAAGGCAACAGGAGCACATAGCAGACAACGAACCCCTTACCTTTGACTGTGAGGTGTCTGATAGAGCTTCTTGAGATTCATAGTTATCACAATTGCAGCGGAAAGCTGCTGAGCTTTGACCGCTATAGCCAAACCTGCCTACTGCACCTAGTGTGGGTATCTAACGTGGTTGAGAAGTGCTGCTCATTTTTATTAACTTTAAGCGATTCCCCTTGAAATGGTAGTGGGGAGCGTACTTGCAGTTAAAGCAAAACTGCTTCTGTTCTGAAATTAGTTTAGGTTTAGTACTATTCCATTTAACCCTAGAAATGGGAGATGAAGTAAAGTGGATAGTTTTGGATTTTTCTGACGTGGCAAGTTTAGTCTTGTCAAAGTAGTGCATCCTTTCCGTGTTTGTGCAGACTCCTGGAACCGTGCGGCTACCTCAGTGCCACCTGCTCCAGGACAGCTTTCAGTTGGTCCAGGATCAGCCGAGGACAGGGCACGAATGAGGGGGGACTCTGAAGTAAGGGAGCCCTGAGAGTATGGCTGGTGTTTTTCTTCACCAGCTTCTTACAACGAAAATGACTGTGAGGGTGCCAACACGGCCACGGAGGTAAAAGGCCGTCCCAGGGGCCGAGGGGGCGTGTGCTGTTGTGCAGGACGTGCTGTTCTGCCACGGCAGCGGCTTGTGCGAGGCTGTCCCAGAGCAGCACAGCTCGGGCTGCCCCGAATCAATGTGCAGATGTAGCACTGCGGAGACTTGGTAGGGTGGTGGTTTCTGTTGATGTTCCTCTGACAGGTCATCTTTTTAGCAAATGACAGCACTGTAGCTCTGGCCTCTGTCGTCTCACCCTTTTGCCTTTCACACACAATTTGACCGGATTTAGCCCTCATTTTTTCCGGTTCTGGCCCTCTTGTAAACGCTAAGCTGCCAGCATTGTAAGAGTCGTAGTAGGTTGAGGATGGGCAAACATCTAGAGCAAGATGACTAAATAAAGCTCTTGAAATTCACATAACCTTTGAAGCTTGCCGGCTGGTAACAGGCAAATCTTGAAGGCTGAAAAGCCACTAGATGAGCCTCTGTTCCATTTACGTTTGAAAACTTTTGCAGTTAAAAATATTGCTCTTTCTAATTTCATTTTAATGTTCCCTATATACTCCCTGTCCCTCACACTTGTACATAAATGATAATGTCAGGCTTTAGAGAAGTGTAAATGTTTATAGGCTACTGGCTGTATGCAACATTTTATTCTCGGGCTCCTTATAGAAATCTTAGGATAAAGTTAGAGCCCTGGATTGTTGCAGCTGGCCTTTCTGTGCAGATAGGCAGTCGTAAAAATTACATGGGGAGGGAAACAAGTTTGGATTGTGCTACCAGAGCACATTGCACTCACTGCTTGTCCCCCCAAGATCTCTGGGGGCGAGCGACATGTTCTTCCTCCTGTGTTGCACAGCATCCCTCAAGGAAATTGTGCAGCTTCTGGGAGTTTGGCTATGACAGAGAAGGACAGAGATTCTCAGTCTCCTGGGCCAGTCTTTTCAGAAATTCATTGGTGTGGACTTTCCTTTTTTTTTTTTTTTTTCCCTCCTTTTTTTTTTCTGAATGGTTAGAAACCAGAGACTGTAATATGTGCAGGGATATGTTTTTTCAGGGTTAGTGTGCTGTTTGTTTTGTTCCATATTTGTATGGACTTCTACAGGAACTGCAGATTGAAACGGGAAATGTTTTTGTGTGTATGCACTATTCTCACACATCAAGTATCCAGAAGTACAGTAGCACATATTTTTTCTCACAGTCATCTATGCTTACAGTGTTTCAAAGAATATTCCAAAATATCTTGGCACAGACAAAGTGAAGCTGTTTGCAAGATCCCTAGCTGTGGAACAACAAAGGCTACATTCTCAACACACATCGCACATGACTTTTATTAAAGTCTTAAACAAAAATCAGATAATGGATTTAGAAGATTGAACTTCACCATTTACGATGCTACTCACATTGTGAAAGGAAGTAGGTATCCCCTTGTGCCTCCTTTGCAATGCCTTTTCCCTGGGTTCTGCTCACTTCTTCATGTTTCAAATTAGAAGGTAAAAATCTTATGTTTAAGTACAAATAAATACATTTTAAAACCAGTAATTTGAGACTTAACTCACATCATGGTGCCTAACTTAAAAGGGACTTGGTGTTCAGAAACCAAGGCATACAAGCACGCCTAAGGTGCCTCTGGTGGAGCACTGAGAAGTTTGAAACTTCTAAAATCATTATTAACGTCTTACCATTACATATGGCAAAGAGGATGTGGTAAATCACAGAACATATCCTGGACGTCACAGACCCAGCCGTCTTATTAACTTTGTGTCAAAAAACATTCCTTGGTTTCCAGTTTGGATTAAATTTAGTTTTACGCTATTTGTACCATCATAGTACGAAATAACGTTGACACCCTTGAGTTTAGTCTAGTTGCTTTTTCTCAAATTTATGGTTTGGATCTCTGTGTTATGCTCTCATTAGGCCGTGCCCATCTGATGTGCTGTGCTTGAATCCAAGGCACGTGGGCAGGGAGGACTGTGAAGAGCCCCCTTCCTTCCTGCCACAAGTCCCGTCACATGGATGTTGAGGAAGGGAATCGCCTTCTGCAGAAAGGCTTAATGCAGACCCAGAGTTGTTGGGGCTTCCAGGAGAGCTGTGTGGCTAAGGCTCTTGGTTGGGTCTGGAAAACCTCGGTCTTCTCAGTCTTGCTTGCAAAAAGCTTGGCAACCTAGATTTCTTTTTACTTCTTCGGATTTTGGTGATTTTTAGATTTGAAACATGTGGAGTATCGCAGAAGTCCCTTGTGCTACCACAGGATACAACGAGGAGCTGTATCCTGCCCATGAGGAGTAAGAGCTGGCTCCTCTTTCTGTGCTGTGTTGAGGGAAGTTGCGGTAGCAACTGTGAATCCATCCAGTTGTAGCAAGAAGGAAGGAGACACTCTAAAATTCCAGGACTCAGCAGGCGCCATAAAAAGATCTGTCTGGACAGCACTTCACTAGTTAAGTGCTAAGTTATTATTATTATTTATTATTTATTTCCTCTTCTATTTTTCCTCTTACTGAACAAGCAGGAAATATCTTTGTTCTTTCATTTCAGAAGTGAAATAAATGTATTCCCTGCAGCATTTGAAATTTTAATAATCCATAATAAATAAAATCATATCTAATAACATAACTGCTTTCAATTGGCAACGCGATCTCCTAGATGCATTGCAATGGCAGAAACATAAATAGTTGCAGCCTCTGAAAGCCTACTTCCTATTTGCTAAATATACTTGGCTTGCTTTAAATTCCTTTGTGTGCAGTCATTAATACAATCCTCTTTGACAGCATTTAATTAAAGTGCTTTTCTCTATTAAATTCATTAAAACTTTTTTTTTATATACAACTGTTTCCCAGACACTGAATGTTAAGGACCTGTAGGCCTCTCTTTAAATAACTTCTCTCTCCTTGTTGTAAATTGTTAATTAAATTTAACTTAGACTGTTTAAAGATGGCTTGGAAAAGAAAGCCAGATTTCAGGATATGGTCTCAATCATGTCTGAATTTTTTTTAACACAATTTTTTCCATGTAGTTATAGACTGCATGTTATATTGTTTATGAATGTTGCTGTACTTTCAGCTGGAACCAAGCAAAGAAATGCCCTAAAAAGCTCATTTCCATCTCACTTCAAAAATTTCCATCTTTTTAGTGCAGTTTCTTAGCCTAAGAGTATTTGCATGGGGGAGTAAGGAGGGAGGAGCTGTTTAGTATTAATAGATTATTGACAGTTTAATGTCTTGGCACCTAGACAGCCCATAAGGTCTAATAAACAGGAAGCTGTCTGATGTGAGCGCAGTCAATAGCGTATTCAATCAGAACCTTTCAGTTAATTGCTGGTTGACCTCAGAGATTTCCTTTAAGTAAAACTGTCCTTTGCTCCGATCTCATCTGGGTTTCAGGGTTTTATCTGAGAATGCCCTTTCCATATGGGAGCTTGTGCATACATTCCTGGTCGGATTTTCGCTTTGCTCCCATGCACGGCATTGCAAGAACCAGCGTCTGCCCGGAGCTTCGCAAAACACGTAGACGTGCCGCCCCTCCGGGGGCTGCGAGCGTGGATGGGGATACGCCGTGTAGCCAGCCTGCCAGTGGGCACCGCCACCACCCTTAAAGCAGGCAGGGTTGTAAACTGATGTCAGGGGTATTTTCAAAGCAGTTGAGCTGTTTACCAGAGTGTTTTGGACAGAGTTAGGCACGGCTTTGGTGCCTGGGCAGGCACAGTGGCATTAACGAGGCCTGACCTGGCCTCTGCAGATGAGATGTGCCACAGCCCGACGTGGCTGCCCCGGCAGAGGGGTCGGCACCGCTGCATCCATCCCACCGGCAGGCACAGATTCCCCTGCTCGTGTGCACAAGTGCAAACCAAGGCTCATTTGTATATAGTTTCCCCAATTTCTGTACTTAGCCATTCTAATTTTTTCGGACTGTGTGTCTTGATGAGATCTAGATAAGCTGCAAAGGCAAGCAGGCAGGAAACCACACGGGCAGTCCCTGCCCCTGACTAACTGGAAACCATCTGCTTATTTGGGGAGGGAACCTCCATGGAAATCTCTTTTAGCAAGTCTGCCGCATTTGGGTTTTTCTTCCTTTCCCTCCAACTGTTGACTTTGAGCGCGTGTGTTTTCCTTAAGCGACATCAGGGAGGGTCAGCTGCGGCAGCCCTCGTTTGCAGCAAATGGGTCTGGATTTCCCGATGGCAGTGAGTACTGCCCTGTGAAGGAAATGCTTCTGTACCAGAGCGAGTTTAATTTACACTTCACTCAGTCGGGAGACTTTTTTTTTTTTTTTTTGGTCTCCAGATCTTGCAGCGATTGTGTCTTTTAGCCACATATCATGCGTTCAAGACTGTGGTTTGATGAGAGGAGTATTATTACTTTTAATCTCTCGTTTTTCCCTGGTTTTGATTAATTTCTGTGGTTGTCTTTGTCGCTCTGTGTCAAACGAACTGCTTATGCCTTTTTAATGGCCTGATTAGCACTGGGGAAGCATTGCTGATTCGGGGTAATGTTATTCCTAGTGTTCCCTTGTTTAAATCAGTTTGGGATCCATTAAAGTCCAGTCCAGAGCCCTGACTGGAGCAGGTTGTAAATTTTTGGGGTTCATGCATGTTGGAAAAGTGAGGGGGAATAGTTTTGAGATGATGCCTCCTTTCTGGGAAGATTCAAGGATAAGAGAGGCTTGGAGTCATTCTTTCTGGAGAGAATGGAACAAAACCATGGTGAGGTGGGACAGAACCAAGGCAGAAATCCCGAGGTCTGTGTGTGCCCCTGGGGCCATCCACTGCAACACGCACGCTTTGCTCCCGAGTGTCTCTGACCAGAATATATTCGAAAGTGCTTTCTGGTTTTATCGGACTTACTGGCCAAGCTGCTAATCAGTATTACATAGACCAAAGGACTCCCACATGCAATAAAAATCATAAGCTTTATTGGATTTTGAGATGGGAAAGATTCACATCCAGCTCCTTCTATAAACTGCATTGCATTTCATTCTTTCAGAGCTCCCATCAGTACAACCCTTTGTAAATACAACGGTGAAGGAAGTAGGTGGGTGGATAGATGGCTCTCAGCTTCTGGTCCTTGGGTGGTACAGCCTAGAGCTATAGAAGTGCTTGAGCTGAGTTTAAGGGGTTGCTGACATTTCTGAAATACTGAAAGGAAAAAAAAAATATGTTAGCGCTTTTAAAATTATTATTTTCAGTTAAAATTTGAAAACAAAAAGGTCTGTGGCAGTTTAGAGCAACATAATGCTTTAAAGGAAAAGAGGAAGAATTCGAAGAGTAAAAGTCGCTCTGAATAAAAGCAGCCAGAATATGCAGTTTCATTAAAAGTGCCTAAACAGCTGCTTGAACTTTGTCAGAATACACACACACACACACGCACACACACACACCCCCTGCCACCCCAGGCAAACAGCTTGGCAAAGTAGACTTTATTTAGGCAATACTTTGATGTCACTCAGTCAACATTTTTGACCAAAAGAAAGATTTTTGACTGAAAAATGCCACATAATTCTAATCTTAATGAAGCGAAGAATGGTGTTTTGCATTTCTAGCAAAAGCCTGGGGCTCCTTGCACGCAGCCTTACACAAGCTGCATGAGCTTGCCCCTGCGATTACGTGTGTGTAGCCAGCCACGGGCTGAGCGGTCCCCAGAGCTCCCCACAGCAGGCAGCGGCAAAGCCGGGGATGGATCCCAGGGCCATGGCAGTGTCATCCTCTGCTTTATCCCAATACTGCCTTGTTGGCCGTCTATTAAACCATTTTATTAAGAATGAACAACTGCATATTTTCCCCAGCTGCATATTTTCTCGTACTGTGAATATAACTGTGAGTCCTCTTTCCTTTAAGTAAAGCCTTTTTCTTCCAGCATCCAGAACCTATAAAATAGGTACAGGTCAGAGTAGCAAGATGTGGAGAGCAGTAACACCAGTGTAGCTTCCTCAGTCTTCTGGATGCATCCACCTTTTCCAGAGTGTAATCAGGAAGAAAAAGGATTTCAGATCTAATTCTCCTGTCCTCAGTACCCTAATCTGTGCAGGAGACTGTACTTTGGTCATTTGATTTTTATTTACCCAGTTTCAAGCTAAGGGTATAATAAAGCACATTATGCCAGTTGCGTGTGTGGTAATGCTGGATATTTTGCCTTTTACCATGGTAGTTGATTATAATGCACTTTTTAAGACTTGCTTTCTAAAAAAAGGAATATTTATACTTTTATGTGTTTGATTCACACAGTATAGTTTGCTCAAGTCCTGTTATTAAGTGCATTGGTGGTTACGTCTAGAAAGCAAAAAACATGCTGAGTAGTGTTTTATCAGCACAAATCTACTATTTTCACTAACCATAACAGTCAGGTTCTTCTGACTTCTAACTGCCCCCATTGTAAAAATTAGCAGTACAGTTGGGTATTCCTGGAACCCCAAATAGCCATCTGTAAGGACCTAAAACAGTTTGATGGGACAAATAATTACCCCCCCCATACACCCCCCCAGAATCCAGTGTCTAATCCAAACATGTTCTTCCTGAAATAATGCAGTGCCTACTCCCGATCTGAGTAACTGGAAAACAACATGATTATAGTGGCGCCATCCGTGCCACCATAGTTAGGGGTTTAGAGCTTGGCCTTAAGCATGGCTCTAGGTTGGGGCTTGTCGGGGAGGATCTTGCTCATGCTGCCCGCAAGCACTCTTCTGATTTTCGAGTGGAAAGGAGGATGTGTGTAGTGTTAATTAAACACGAAAATGTGGGGGATACACAAAGTATTTCGTCTGCAGAAAAGCAAACCAAAAAGCCTTTTGTTACTCCCTTCATTCCCATGGCATTCTGCCAGCTCCTCATTAGGATTAGCAGGGTTGGGATGGGGAGACTCAGAAATGACCCCAAATCTTTGACAGACCCTCCCTCCAACTACAGCCAAGCTCTGTCTCTGTTTGGAAACTGCCAAGCGGGGCTCAACATGCCATAGCATCCCGGAGAGCCTTGCTAGGGCTGCAAGGGAAAGCACCGAAGAGGCAAGTCAGGGGCCCACAAAGCTCATGGTCTTGTTTTGAAGATGGTAAGTGTTAACTGGAAGGTCTTGTGGCTCTCGGTGCCTTCACAGATGTTGAAAGTCCCTCTTGAGTGTTACTCCAGTTAGTGTCACCATGCAGAAGGGCAGTGAGAACCTTTATGGGGCTGTTGCTTTTTCCCTTGCGGGGGGAGGCTGCCTTGTTGCTGCAGGTTACAGGCAGGAGAGGCTTGTGGGGCTTCTTTGAGGCCGGCAGAGTCCTGCCTGCCTGCTGGGGGATGCAGCAAGCCACCCCTGTGCCAGCTGTGCTGGCCGTGCCCCATCCCCAGACAATGGAGCCATCCATCACGGATGCCTTCAGGAGAGAGTCTGCAGCGGCGTTGTGCAACGCTTCCTGGCCACATCAGCGTCTCTGTCACCAGCACCCCGGTTTGTGCCAGCAGAAGCCGGAGTGAACCTGGCCTGTTGGGTATTTATACAGTAGGTACGTGCTGGCTCCACCTGTGGGCTGCGTAGTAGTTGTTGACAGCCCTCCCAAGCTGCAGCTAGGTATTTGAGGAAGGGATATCCACTGCTGGCCACAGCTACTACGCAGTGAACCCAAGAGTCTGGCTTAAACCAGCCAGAGATGGGAAATTCAGAGCTAATCCACTAACGTTCATCAGCATGAGCTCATTTGTGCTACCCCATAAAATCAGCCAGTTCTCAGGCACTTGCACAGCAATGAAAGTTGTGCCTGTGCTTTTGTGGGAAGAGTTGAGTTAGCATTCGAGGGAGAGCGGTTACCCCAGGAAACACCGGGACACTGCTCTGCGTTGCCAGAGTTTTGTGATTTATTTTTTTAACATTATACAGACAAAATAGTGGCTATTGTGTAGGCACGTGCTGTCTATTAACAGAGATCAGGAAAGGGAAATAAGCCACGCATTACTGAAGAATAAGATCATGATTGTGGTCAAGTGATGGCAGAATTTTTTTTCTCTTTGTCAAGCCGATTTGTAAACGTTCTTCAAACAACTGTGCAGACAGCAGTGCCACGGCTTCTTGAAAGGAAAGCAAAGACAAGGAAAGATTCCTCCTCACAGATGTTTTACGGTAACCTTAGACCTGTCCAAAAGTTATCTGGTCATCTCCAGTTGTCACTGCGAGCTATGCTGCACATGTAGCCTCTTAGCAGCGTAGTGTAATCAGGCTGTAATTTATATTTTATCTCCAGTGATGATAGCTCTTAAAAATGTTTTGTGGTGTATTTGCTCTTTGATGCATGCTAAGCTCCTGTTAGCATTAATGGGAGCAGTGTGTGCCGGAGGGGGGAGACACCTTCCCCCCGCCTTCAAGATTAATTGTGTTTTGCTAATGCTCATCACTTTGCGTGGGGTGGCAAGAGCAACTCACAACTGAAAGTTCTGTTATTTTTTTCTTTTTTCTTTCTTCCTGTTGTCTTTCCAGTCACCTTGTAGACCAATTTTGATGATATGGTCCTAGAGGAGAATTGCAGGATAGGGCTGCTATTTGGGAGGCTGGGTGTTTGTTCAGTGTCTTGCCATGTTTTCAGATCGCTGCCTATTTCCTGCCCTTAGGCAAGGCGACCGCCATAAAGCAAAGGGAAGCATGTGGCGAGTGTGCTCCAAAGATGTTGAAATGAATCACTTCAACCAGCTCACATTCCAGCCTGGAAACCAAACTTGCCTTTGACTTCAGATTCCCCACGGAACTCATTTCTTTCCTCGTAGTTCCCTCTGACTCCCCTTCTGCGTGGCTCAGAGAGTGACTCGTACCTCAGGGCTGAAAGATTTAGGACTTGGGGTTTGTCCGATCCAATATTCTGGCTCCAGCGGTGGTCAGTAGCAGATGAAGGGTGTTAGCAAAGGCCTGAATATCTGGGGGATTTTTTTTACCGTGCTTTGCCTTTGCAGCTGAATAGGACCCAGGGCTGGTGGGTTACAAGCCACCAGCTCTGGTTGGCTGCTTTGGTCTGGCTTGCAGGACACAGCGTGCATCATATCACAAACGTGTGTTATAATTATCTATAATAACGGTGTTTACTCTTGTGAAGCAATTACTAAGCTGCATTGGAAAACGCGCAGGATGTGCGGCTAGCGTTTGAGCTACGAAATTAAAAGAAGCTCAGGCTGAAGTTAGATGAACGTGAACATATTTATCCATGTCAGACTTCCTACCATTTTGCACGCTCATATTGATTTCTTTTGACACGGTCTTCTTTTATTGAGTACCATATATTTTTTTTTAAATCCCTTACCGATAACAGTACCTGCTAAGGGCAATTGTAAAAGGAAACTAAAGTATATTAAACCTGCCTGGAGTCAAAATGTAATCTAACACCTGTAGTCTGCAATTTGTCATCACTTCATAGATACTTTTTCTTTTTTAATAACAGTTTTGGATTTTCCTGAGTTTTGACCTTAGGATACTGTATAATCCAAGAAAAGCAAGGAAACTAAACCACAGTCTTTGACACAGCTTTATGGTGTCAAGGTGTGAAATCACCACTGAGAGAATGAGCCCAAAGAAAATACTTCATTTGGAGCTGCGGCCAGTGCTGTAGTGCTTACCTAAATGAATATATTTTTGCAAGGGGAAAAAAAAAAGAAAAAAAAAGAGTAGTCTAACAACCACATTTTTAAGAGGAAAAAGAAATGAACACAGGTGCAAATTGTAACTTCTGCTACAGTTTCTTCTACAGACATTCCTAGGAAACCTGTAAAGTGTCTTGGCACAGTGGTTGCGTCTAATTAATGCCCTTACCCCCGCGAGCCCCGGACTGGGAGGCTGTCAGGGTGCAAGCCTGCTTACGGCAGCAGCTTGCTCTGTTCTCTTGCACATCTCTGTATACAAAGATAAACTGTGAGAGACTGGGAGTAGGGAGTGTAAGGATGGTTGTTTGAATAGATAATCTCCTGCAGATTATTCCTGTAAAATCTGCTAAGAGGGACAGACAGCGCCTCCTTCTAGGTATAAGTTTTCTTCGCAAGGTGATGGAGGTTGATCTCTTAAGCAAACTCTGACATGATAGGTAGGCGCTGCCAGCGAGCTCTCAGCTGTCAGAGGTGAAGCGTTGCCAATTCCAGCTACATGTCTCAGTGGAATGCAGCCCAAAGCCTTGTTTAGGCTTCTCCCCTGCCCTCCCTTTGACTGCGGCTAGTCATTGGGAAGGAGCTTTTGCAACAGGCTTGCTCACATGAAGTAGAAAGTGAATCCGTTTTTGCATTGAGTCAAACCGGTGCTAAATCCTGCTGGCTCATCATCAATGTTTGTCAGGGATGTGAGAGATGACCCGTGTTAGGGGGACCAAGCGCAGGTACTGAACCTACGTTTTGTAAAGTGTGGGCATTCTCTGTGGCTTTTATTTTGGGGTCTCTAAGCAGGCTAAAAAGCGTGCTCTCTTTGGCATAAAAGTCCTTGGTGTGATACGGTATCACGGCTGGCTACAAGAGCAATGTAAATGTGAAGGAAGGCTAAAAAGTGAGACCCCTTCCCACCGTGGAGGGGAGAAAGCCACTCCATTCAGCAAATCCTGCTGGCTTTGGGTTATGAGAATCAGTACTGGCCAGCGCACACCGCTTGCGGTACCTGTTGGTGCCTGTTCTGTCTGCGCACAGGGGAAGGCTGCGTCCGTTCAACAAGGGCAGTCTCTGCTGCAAATGCATGGTCTTGTCTTCCAAGAATGAAATGGTTTTGATGTTTCTCATAGTAAGGGGCAATTCATCATGTCAGCAAAACCGGTCGGAAAGGAGCTCACATGACTGATCCTGTCTACAAAGGGAAGAGCAGAACTGCACCACGGAACCGTGGAGCTCAGGTTCTCAGGTAGAAATGCAGTTTCTGTTTCTAGTCAGCTGCAACGGCTGTTCAGGCAGCGAAAGGTGGCATTTCACAGAGCACGTGTTGTCAGCTGATGCCTCGCTGTAGTTGGTGCCCCAGTGCGTGTGTGTACCCCGCTCGAGTGTCCTGCTTGGCTCCCCTTAGCGACTCACCATTTTCACGTGTCTAGTTCTAGCTAGAAAGTGGGTGGAAATGGAAACAAACATCAGTGGGAGAGTGAATCCAGCCAAAATTAAATACAGTGCAGACACAGACTGCAATTACATGACGTTCATCGTTCAGTTTGGGTTTGCTCACCTCTCTTCTCTGTGGGAACGTGGCTGTCCCAGTCTGCCCAAGTCAGGTTTCTCCTGCAGGAGCGTCACGAGACGTGGGGAGCGGATACGTGTAAAACAGTGCAGTGATCCCTTCCCCCCAATAATTCTTGGCTTTGGATTTTAGAAAGACCACAAACCCTTAGCTTATTACAAGTAATCCTGATCACTCCCATAATGATACACTACATTATATACTCTCCTAAACTTAATCATTCAATATCTCACTTCCTTCCCTGTAGGCATGTACTATTATATTTTACACATGGCTTCCAGCTGGTTTTCATTGTGGCCTTCAAATCGTATTTCAGTACAGTGCGATTTAAGACCAGTCACTTTTATCTTTTAAAGTCAACTTCTATCATACTTGTTTTCTTGTGAGTTTTCTACCAGTGCTGGTTAATTTGTTTGAAAAAATGAGTGTCTGTGGGGTTAAAGTCTGCCCGAATGAACCTTCATAAAGCAGCATCTTCCATACCCGGCGCTGTTCTGAAACACTGAGAAGGCAGCCACGCCTGTGGAGTTTAAAAATGAAATCTCTTGAAGGGATGGAAAAAATAAGTCCTGTGGGCATGGAAGGAAATCTATATCTTCACATTTGATTTGAAAGTAGATGGGGAATCGGTGAGGAGGGAGGGAGGGGAAGGGAAGTTGGCTCCAGATGGTGGTAGCTGTGGAGGAGGAGGAGAAGGCTGCCCTACCTGCGGCCGGGGAGTGGTGGGGAAGGGCACGGAGGAAGGAGAGGGGAGTGGGAGAGGAGGGCATGGTGCACCTATGCCGGGACATGCACCCTTCCAAGTCCAGCGCCAGCTTTCTTGGGAAAAGGAAAGCTGAGCATGGCCATCATCTTCATCCCTTCTCTCTGCAGCCCGCCATAGGCCTGGTGTTCCCTGGTAGGTCAGACCATGGTTTGGGGGGTTTCGCTGGGCTGGAAAACACGCTGCAGCCTGTACTTCAGTCGCAGAAGATCGGTGGTGTTTCCTTCTTTGCGGTACAGAGGCAGAGCGGCACTGAGCCAAACCCCAAAGTGTTACGGCAGAGTGTGCACAGCAGTACATGAAGGCAGCAGAAGTTTTACCTGCAGATTCAAGGGCATAATAATGACCCCAAAATTGGAAAATCTGGAATGCCAAAAATGGGTAGTGTCCTCTGTGAGGCTGTGGCGTGCGGAGCCAGACAGGAAGTAAGCAAATTGTCCAAATTGACCAGTGTGTTTTACAAATGTAGTTCAAAGCAAATATTTAACAAAAAGGTAATTTAGATTTCGTACTGTATCGTGTGTCTCAACAGTTGATCTGTTCCCTGTAGAAAAGCATGCTTTTTGCTATTAAATAGCCCATATTATCGCAATGAAATACAAAATTGATTGCAGCCTAAACCTGAAGGAAATTCTGCGCATGTGTCCATCTCTCTGTATATCGGTAATGTTGTGTCACTGAAATCCTTTGTTAATACCACTGGAAATCCAGAGCAAGCCCCCAGAAGTTAGTGAAGTCATGAGATTTATCTGTTATAAGGGTAGCTTTAGGGTTTTGTGTTATTTAGGAAAACAGTAAATCGCATAAAATACAACCGCTTTCTAATATTTTACACTCATAACCCCCAAGTTACATGTTTCTTCTGGAGAGGATAGAGAGGTCACTCCAGAAAAGGAAGGGTTAAGTAAAATTATTCTTTCCCTCCCTCTCTCAGCCCTCTCTTTGGTTGATTGCTTTATAGATGCTGTAGGCATCTCTTCATCTCCTTCAAATTAAACATTTTACTGCTGCTGATCCTGTATTGTTGGATTTTTTTCATCATTATATTTGATTGGAAGCCTTGTAACATTTTTCAGGCTGGATCGTTTCTCATGCTATTTGTCAACTGAAAAGGAGAAAAAAGCCCACGTCCAACTCCAGCAAGAATGAACTGAGTAATTCGCACTCTTTCTGGATGTGTTTCTATCTCTGTTAGCTGCTGCTTGAATTCAGCTTCTGATTAGCAGCGCTACTTGAGGCTTTGCACATGACGCTGTCTGAAAATTCCCTGGCAGTTTATTCGTGGTGTAAAATCTGTTTTCTTTCGGCTGCTCTGGGCCTTACAGTGTCAGGGGACAGGACCATAGGGCACAACGGGGAAGATAATGTAGGTAGGGGCTGCGTGACAAATTCATGGGGCTGGGTCCTTGGCTAGTGTCAGCGATCCCACCTCTGCTGCTTTCAGTGCTCCCTGCTGACGTAGGTAAGGATCCGACCCCCGTCTGTAACCTTTCTATTTGGAAACATCAGCCCTGCTCTTTGAAAACAATCCATGGACAAAAAAGAAATCCTCAAAGAGCAGCTGAGTGATTCCGTTCATTGGAACATATGCTCTTTTATTACAAGAGATGTAATAAAACATAAACCAGAATACCCATCATTTCCATTTGAGTTTCTCCTCTCCCCTGGCTCCTTGGTTAGCTCCATGCCTATGACACCCGGAGTATTTACATGCTTGAAAGGAAAATGAATCTGTTGCCAGCGAAAAACATTTGCAGTGCTTCTGCCCACCAGCGGCTCTTGCCAGGAGTGTGGCAAGCCCTGCCTGTCACCGGCGGTGACACCTTTTAGCTGACGGTGTGGAGCTGCCGTGAAGCTGCCTCCTTGTTCGGGTGCTTTCCGTTGCTGTCCGGAGCATCACTCCGTGGCGGCGGCGGTGACGGTGACTGGTGCCGCAGTCAGCAGGACGTGCAGTTGTGTGTCTGCACTTGCACACCCTCGCACGTGCACCCGCTGCTCCTCGAGGCACTGGGGAGGTGGCACCAGGTCCTGCCTCTGGCACTGGCACTGAGCAGTGGCGGGAGCTGTGGCCCCTCTCAGCCGGCCGAGTGTCCCCTGCGGCTGTCAGGTGTAGCAGAAGAGCGGCAGTCCCTGGGCCGGGCGGTGGGTCTGGTCGTTTTCACAGCATCCCCTTCAGGTTGAGCTCCTCGGCCGCAGGCGTGCAGCGGGCAGTGGCTGGGGATGCCGATGTGCCGTTCAAAAGCTGCGACTGACGATCACTGATGTTACAAATTACTATGACAGCAGCGTTTGGTGAAGGAAATGTATAAAGGGCTCTTCAGCACAGAGCCTTTTTATTTATTTGCATACCAGGCCGGTATTCCACAGTGGACTCCCCTCTTGAGTAGCGTAGCATTTTAGGGGGTCTGTGTATGCGTGTAAAATCCAGTGCAAGTTCTCAGCACATTTCCATTATTTATCCTTATTTTTTTCCCTTCAGAGAGCTTTAATGTAGGGTTGATTTTCTGGATGTTACAGTTTGCAGCAGAGATGTTTTCTTCTTTGGGTGAAGAGCCAGAATTCCCTCTTATTTGTGGAAGGAAATATTTATCCATATTGATTTTGTTAGCTCTGCAGCGCTGAGTTCTAATAATTACTTCTCTGCATCTGAAGAAACCCCTGGGCAAATGCAGCCCTCAATCCTGTAGGGGATTTTTGCCAGTAATCTCTCTTGTATAGATTTGGGTTTAAAGAAAGCATATGGAGCTCCTCTGTATTCCTAACAATTCAGAGCAGGTATTTTTTTTTCCCCTGGAATAAGGGCTGCACAAGGCCCTTTCTTAGTCCTTTTAAGTGGCTGTTAGGAAGATTAAGAGCTACATATGCTTTCTTTAAACTTGCCGAAAAGGAGATACTGCTGGTGAAAATCTGTTACGAGACTGAAAACCGCGTTTGCCCAGAGGCTTTCTCAGGGTGGAGGGATATAACTATTTGAACTCGGAACTCCTCAACTAGTGAAATTAATACATATGTAATACAGAGATATCCGTTCAAGAGATACATTAAAGCCAGCTCTGCGAAGCAACTGAACCGACCACGACGTCGCTCTTCACAGAAGGAAAATCGTAACAAATGTCTGGACTTTCATTTATCTTTTTTTTTTTTTTTTTGTCATAAAGCAGCTGCGGTGAATTTTAATGCTAAAGCGTTATTCATTGTAAAGTAGCACCTGACAATCCCACGTGTCATTAGGCCTTTGTGGTGCTTGGCATCTTGTAGCGACGGTGAGAGTCTCTAGCCTAAAAAGACGAGGGGAAACAAGGAGGGGAGAGAAGAGGAGCAAAGCGGGAGAGTGACTTGTCTGAGATGGGACAACTGGCCAGTCGTCACGACCACGAGACTGTAATACCATTTCACTTTGGTTTTATTTTTGGCTATTTTATATTTCTTTTTGTTACCTACGTTTTGTATTTATGACTTAGTTTCTGGGTTTATATTTATTTGATATTGTTTGCTTTTTACATCGCTTTCTGCTTTCAGTCTGTAGTTACTGGTGCAGCTGTCTTACAGGTAAGAAAGGTAGTGGAAAATGAATATTAATGAGTACTTTTCTTCACCAAAACGAAGCAGACCCCGCGTAAGGACCTGTACAAGTGCCTGTATCTCAAGCACCGAGAGGGTCAGCACATACATGAAGTCTGTGTCTGTTTGATCTTGTAGGTGCTGCACAGACAGCAGTCCCAGCCCGCGAAGGAGAACTCCCCACCTAGAGAAGAGGCTCCTCCTCCACCCACTGAGGACAGTTGTGCCAAAAAGCCGAGATCCCGTACCAAGATCTCCTTGGAAGCTCTAGGTATCCTTCAAAGCTTTATCCACGACGTGGGTCTCTACCCTGATCAGGAAGCCATCCACACCCTCTCTGCTCAGCTGGATCTCCCCAAACACACCATCATCAAGTTCTTCCAGAACCAACGTTACCATGTAAAGCACCATGGGAAGCTAAAAGAGCATTTGGGAACAGTGGTTGACGTGGCAGAGTACAAGGATGAGGAGCTGCTGACAGAGTCGGAGGAGAACGACAGCGAGGAGGGCTCTGAGGAAATGTACAAAGTGGAGCCTGAGGAGGAGAACCCCGACAAAAGCAAGGCGGCTCCAGCGGACATCGACCAGAGATAATGTGAGAGAGGAGTGCAGAAAGCAATACATTGATCCAAGGATTTTCTGGTTTTATTTTAATTTTTTTTTCCTCTTTTTACTTTTTGTTTGTTTGTTTCCGTTGCGCATGATCCATGTGCAAACCGAATGAATTCAGCATTGCCCGATCAGACATTGCCTTGACACAGACACTCGAGTGTTACACTTCCTACATTTGGCTGAAGTAATCATTGTAATCACATAGGATTATGCCTTCATTAATCTTGCACTTATGAAAGGGACATCTAGCAAGTAAATGGGAAGAGAAAGTCCTATGAAATCAATGAAGGAAAATTTACAACTTTGTGTGTATATATATATATATTTACATAAAATATATATATATTAAAATTGCATGGGATGGAACTTTACAACCTGAAAGTATAGACTGTGAAATGAGTTCTTTACAGATGAGACTTGTTTATGTATTAAAACCACTTCACAATGAGTTGCTTTGGCTTTTTGATAAACTGCCGCCTGCTCTCAGGGTGTGGTGACTATTTTTGAATTCCTATTTATTTTCTATGTTTATCCCTGATTTTTTTTTTTTTATTATTATTATTATATGGCTTCCTATCTGGCAACTTGATGGGTAATTTTTGAGGTATGTATTTAAAGACATAAATCAACACTGCCAAAAAAAGAAAAGAGGAAAAAAAAGAGAGAAAATGGAAAAACAAATCAGGGCACCTTAAAAAGAAAACTAGTAAGTTAAAGTACTTTAAACACAATGCACACTTAGAAGGATACAGCATGTTCCACTCTCCAGACAGTCCTTTCCGTAGTGAACAGACGAATTTTCATGGGATTCAGAATGACTAAAACTGAAATTCAGTGCATAGAAGACTTGTCCGTTAACAAGGTCTTTATAGAAAGAGAAGAAAGATAATGTGTTGAGATTTGATGTATGGAATTCATACTATGAACCACATTTTACTGTGGATTTTATTTACCTGTTCTCTGTTTCAGATCTTAAAATTTATAAGCTTCCTTCTTGTTGTTGCTTTTTTGTTTATACTGAGGTGAAACACACACACACACACACACACACACACACACACGTGTAAAGTGACATCGGGACACAAAATGCCACGATCCCAACAATCCTGTCCAGGTAAATTGCTGACAGACCGAGGGTTTGCATTGCTGACTTCCTGTTCGCGCTTCTCGCCAGCTTCCCCCGTGTTTCTGTTTTAGCCGGGCTTCCTCCGTGTCACGCGTTTTGTGCCGGTGAAATGAAGTGTTTTCAGCCGCGGGTCCCCCAGGCTGCAGCCCACCTCTGGTGCGCGGCATCGGAGGCGCGGGCGCTTTCCAGCCTCCCTGCTGTGGGGGGCTGCAGGCGCGCGAGGCTCTTCGCCCCCGTCCACCTTGTCGAAGGGTTTCGCAGCGGCCTAGCTAGCAGCTACCTTACATAAAGCAGAGCTGATCCTGACTGACTCTTCAAGGGCATGAGCACTAAAGCTGCAATCTACTATAGCATCCCGCTCTGAGGCATCCTGTCGAAAGAGACACCAAGTAGCATTTACTTTTCACTTCCGTGCAATGATTTCCGAGACAAGACCTCACCTTTGCTACGCTTGCAGCTGGATTGATTTCAGACGCCTGTTCAAACTGCAGCCATAACCGTACCAACAAGGCTTCTGGGTTTTTTCTTCCTTTTTTCTCACGGGCTTTTCATGTAACCTTGACAAAGACCTCATGCAATATCACTTTGAAAGTTTCTTTCTGTTTACTACACCAGGCAATGTAATATAGCTGTTAATACTATTTATATATTTGAAAGGTATAAAAGGTAGGAGTTAAAAACGAAAAACAAACCTCTACGTGTAGATATTTACTCAGAACAGACAATATACAGGGAGAAGACGTTGCAATACAAGCTAATTCTAGCTGCTCAGTAACCTCTGGAGTTTTTAAAGGGATTTTTTCAAAACTAATGTTTGAAACGTAAGAGTATCTCTGCATAAATTTCATATACCTTTGCAAAATGACGGTGGGTTGCTTACTTAATGCCCCTTTTGCTCTTCATCCTTTATTTCTGTAGTATGCTGCAGCTTTAATCAGAATTTCAATGGTTGCTGCTTTATGTTGCTCTTGGAGCTACTCTTTCAAAACTGTCTTCTTATCCTGTAGCTGAAATCACTCCATACATTTGAAAGGAAACTGAATTTTGCCGAGCTACGTAAGGTTGTTCATCTGATGACGGCATCAACATTTGGTATCTTTTACACTTCAACCAAAAATTTTATTAGGTATTTTTTCAATGCTGAGTCTTGCCTTTTTATTTTTAATTTCACTGCCAATTTTGCAGTGGTTCTAAGTGAATCTGTGGGCATTTTAGCCTGTGGTCTTGCCAGAACTTCGCGAATTACAATGCATATATGTCTATTTATTCAATATCCATCATATAATATCTATTTGGAGAAAGAAACTTTTCTTGTAGTGCCTCTTAACAAAGCACAATTTTCCGCCTTTTTTGTGAAATAAAAAATAAAAAAAACAAATTGTGTTTTATTGCGTATCAACAATGTGAATAAGGATTAACATATTGTAAATGTTCTTTTTTCCATGTAAATCAACTTTATCTTTGTTATCACTAAGTGATAATTAATTTTTAACTTATGTGCATTGTTAGGCTGTTAGAATTTTTTGGTTGTTGAAATAAAACGCATTCAATAAATATGACTTAATTTGTCAAGTAATTTACTGGGCCTTCTTTCTTTTCTGCTGAGTTCAAGTGGAGCAAGGTCTGCAAAATGGAGGGGAGCCTATTCGCATATTGAAAAAAAGAGTTGATCGGCATTATTGGAGTTTGAAAACCTGCAAGGTTTTGAAACCCTGGGGTCAGCACAGCTGACAGATCTGTGTCACCCAAGACTGATCTATTGTGTTAGTGGCTTTTTGTGTGCATGTATGTGCGCACACAGGGAGTCTCCGGCGGGATCAGGAGGAGGGTGTGGGTGCCATCAGCCCGCCGGAGAGCATACTCAAAACACACGCATAAAGATCCACTTCCAGTCTGCTGTCTTCTTTTGCTGCTAGATATTTTCTGTTTGTAATTAAAAAGCCACAAATGACTGCGTGTCAGGAAACTTTTGGAGCACACATGTCCATGGTTAATGGACATAATAAAAGGCTTTATTATATTTATAGCAGGGCATCCTACTGAGTGTCTAGAGGAATGCCGGAAGGATTGATGGATCTGAGAAATGTGTGAAATGATTTTGGGGAGAATACAGATAAATGGAAAAAATTGCTCAAAATTCTTAAGCTAACAAAGTGGTGAGTGCCTGGATTCAATCCTAGCAGACAGATCATAGGCTGCACGTCACAGTTGAGTTGTCTAGGAATTGAGGTAGAGCAATTTTTAAAAGCTTTTTTTTTTTTTGGTAGTTCCAATGCAATAGTTGTTCTTTTCATGGCTTATTCATATCCTATATAAAATACCTGTGTGCTCCCTTGAGAAAAAAAAGGGGGGCGGAGGGGGGAATAGCCACATTTTTGGATATCCAGCCACCTGCTTGTCACTTGGGTTTCCTGTTGTGATGGGTTGACCCCGCACAAGCCTCTGGAAAGACTAAGGGATATAATGGACTGTTAAAGACCATGTTGAGAGCCGTGGGCAATGGGGCATGGAAACACTGGGATAGAAATTTAGCAGAAGCCATCCCTATACAACATCCCCACCACCAAAACCTTGCCACGCAAACCCAGTACACCTGTTTGTATCAGGGAAGGGCTGTAACTCGGAGGACCTGGCGCTGGGGAGCTACTTCTGCTCTGAACTGCGAGCACAGTCCTGATGCACAGGGCGGGCAGGCCAGGCTGGGGTTCTGCTGGTCTTCATGGGTGTGGGAGGTGACAGAGGGCATGAACTGACCTTCGAAACTGCGCCCGCACCCCGGGCAGATGCTGTGAAGATGCTCATGGGTGTCCTTTTCTGCCTGCCAGTGGGAGAAGAAGCAAAAGGAGAAGCAGCTCTCAGTTCACTGACAGACAATTTTATACATGCACTCTGTGTGTGTGTGGCTAAATAATATTTAGAGAAAGACACACTCACACATACACACATATTTTAATTGGGGGGAAAAAATCCTATAAACATATGGGTTCTTCTTCCAAACTGTAAAAAAAATCATTTAATAGCTGCTATAGTAGAAATACTTCTATTAATGCTTCTACTTCTCTATACTTTACATGCTGCTGCTCCTATTTGTTGTTCATGTTTTAGTCATCCAGACATATGTATTTCGCATTTCAAACCTGTGTGAGTGAAAAATAAACGTTTTAAGAGTAGTTTAAAATGTTTTAAAATTATGAACATACTGTCTATTGCCTGAAGTTCATTGTTGCTTAGATAAAAGTATCCGCTCAATCTCTTCCCACTTACTTAGTAACCAATTATTTGCTGTAGACTAAACGGAAGAAATTTTGTTTCTATCCTGAACCTGTTAAACATGGAGGGATAAAAGCTAGATTTGACAGTGAGCAAATGGCATCTTAAAATCATAAACGAGTCATTACAAAAAATCTCCACTTACAATATAAAGTGCGGTGATTAATTAAAGATGCGGTTTTAACTTATTTATAGCCATTAAAAAAACATACCGGCTTTAACACAAAGTAACACGAGCCAAGTCATCCAGGGGAGAGATGCTGGCAGCCTGAGACTTGGAGAGCAGGCAGTGTGACAAAGCCAACAGCGAACAGCAAAGGCAGGCCACCCTTGAAACCTTTGGAAAAGTTCACGGAAGCAAGGATGGAAAAAGGTGGCTCTGGCACCCCTGCCAAGATCCCCTTCTTTTTGCTCCCATACAGACAGCTGAGGAGTGTGAAAGCCCTGTCTCACTGCGATGGCAGGAAACCTGTGTGCTCACTCCTTGGCTGCGGTGCAGACGGCGGGGAGCTTGCCAACCGGAGAGCGTGCTGCGGGTGAGTCAGCCCTACCTCAGTCAAAAAGATGATACGGGTGAGGGAGAGACAGCAGCAGTTCACGCACAGATTTCTGCAGGCTTTCCCCCTCCTTCCAAAATTTCTGGCTGCTGACAGCCAAATGCTGGTCTTGCTCAACAGGCGGGTGTGGGTCACTGGAGCCAGGGGGAATAAAGGTGGTGGGAGGCAAGGTGAGAATCAGGGGCTGAACTGGTGAGCTGTGGCTGCTGCTCCCCTGGATGGTTTGGCTGTGTGAAAGGCTGCCCTGCTGCTGAGCAGCTCGCCTCTGCCGGGGGTCCTGCGCACACACCAGGCACACCACACTCCAGCCCCGCAACCATCGCCTCTGCCTGCAGGGCAGTGTGTGCTCAAAGCAAGAGTCATCCCCTCTGTCCCGTGTTAGCATTGCAGGAGCTACAGCCAATTCCTCCTAAGAGGAGTGGTGTAACTTACCCTTCAGAAGGGGTCTGGTCTTGATTTGAAGACCTCAGGAGCTGGAAAATCTACTGTTGCCCTCAATAGTTTGTTTGAATGGTGGTTTCTCTCCCTGCTAAATCTGTACCATATTCTAATGGGAATTTGTCTGGCTTTCCCTTCCTGGTTTTGAATTTTGTTAGGTTTTTCTCTTCTGGGTGGAAGTCCCAGGTACTGAAGGACATTTTTTTTCCCTCTAAAGTAGCTGTTCTGATCAAATTAATTTTCTTGAATTGAGGCCTTAGTGTTCAACTGAGGATGGTTGTGGCTATTTCAAGGAAAAAATCTGCTTGGGCTAGCGAGAGTTTCCTCTTGTACTCCTTTTGAGAGTGCATCAAGATAATGACAGGAAGAGAAGCTTTTTAATGAAAAGGCTATTTGCTGCTTGTGAACCTTGAATGTTCACAGGTACTACCTGTCACTGTTTAAGCTACATAGTTTTATTCTGCATACATGCTACATAATTGTAGCTTTTCATCTCATTAACCATGAGAAATGACATACCTTGGCAGGGGCTGAAGATCTCCAATGAAATGTTCTCAGGAAAGAGACTTTATTTTTGTGACCAATCTCAATCGACAGTGTAATTTGCAACAGCAGAAATGCAGGTAGTGTTCACTAGCAAATTATTACCAGATGAGGTACAGGAGAGGCACAGGGTGGGTTAAGCGTTCCTCCCAAGACCAAGAGAACTGTAGGGCTGCTTTAAGAGCAGGGATTGTAGGACCAGCATGAATAGCAAAGTACCTGGGTCAGCACAGACAGGGCTCCTGCAGCCTGAAAGATGGGTCAGGTGCCTTCAGACAAAAATCAGAGCCCTACTGAAGTAAAACAGATGTTTTTGCTCCATAAGATAGCTCAGAGATCCAGACCAGGAAATATATTGGTAAGTGAAGATCAGAGAAGATAATTTCTCTTTTGTCTCATGCAATGTTTTCACACAGAAGGGGATTCTGTAGTTCTGGGGCAACATTTGAAAGTGCTTCATGTCTCTGGCACTGCCAGGGCCTGGCGTGCATCCCCCTTCTAGGATTTTACCTGGCTGGGATCCAGGTCAGTGCCTTTGCTGGCAAGAGCTGTGGTGAAGCAAGCAATAGCCAGGGAGCACGAGGCAGATCTGAGCTACCAAAGTGAGATCAAGGATGAGTGCACCCTGGGGAGGACCGCGGCGGGTGGCTCTGAGAGCCCCGTGCCTGCATGGGGAGGTTTCCAGACCTGTTCCCATTACAGCACCAGACTAAATGTGCCACTGGACAGCATGTCCTCTCTGAGTGACTCTGGGCACAACTTTCTGAGGGACTGACTTCCTTCAGATGGAAAGTGCCAGCCAAACACAAAGTAAGAGCATATGCATGGACCACAACCTTTCTGAGACAAGAAGAGCTGCAGAAATACAATATAGAATCATAGAATCACCTCGGTTGGAAAAGACCTTTAAGATCATCGAGTCCAACCGTTAACCTAGCACTGCCATCCCACCTGTACGGACCCCTTCAGAGGAAGATACCAGTCTCAGCCTTGTTGAGGTGTTGACAGCAGGCCTGTGCCTGCCTGTTTCTTCACCCATGCGCTGCAGGTCTGTAAAGCTCATGTTTGAATGGATGTGCTTCATGCCGTGGTAGGACTGTGAAGTACAAAGTTAAATGCTGGCATTACCCTACAAGGGCAACCACTCGCAGAAAAGCTATTTTCTGTTGCAGTTGTTCTCATCTGATTCATATTGTGCTTCTCTGTGCACTGCAGAGCTATTAAGGTAGCCTAACACAGTGTTGGAGGTAATGTCTTGCTGTCCTCTCAGACACCCAAGACTCGGTTGAGCCATTTTGTCCATAGTTGCACAAAGAGACAGCAGCTCCTCTGTCACACTTTGTTACTGTGCTTTTCTTTTCTAAGGACGGAAGTGTGAGAAAGAGGTTGCTGGAGGGACACTATTCAAGGTTGCACAAGCCAGAGTGATCTGAGAGCAACAGAGCTGCCTTGTCACTGCACTCCCGGGTTGAAATTATTGAGTAAGCTGAGTGTGAGCGACAATGCCTGAGAAGCAACAACCACCACAATGTCCCCAAACACCTTCCTTACAAATAAACTTGAGAGGTGACCTTTCCATGTCCCAGGTCTGATCAAATCAGTAGGAGCACGTGTTCTTGGCTTCGAGAGGAGAGGGACCAGCTCCTTCTTGCCTTAACAGACTGTTCCTTGCTCACACAGCCTTGGTCCAGCTCTACCATGGGCTACACTCATCACAGTCTCAGCTATTTATGACCAGAGATGACAAGAAGAAACATTTGGCATGTGCTACACCTCAGGGGAGGACAAGACACAGCAGATTGGTCTCACTGATGTGAAGGGGACTCTTGCAAGGGAAGTGGAGTAGGATGTGACCGGCAAATTCTGTCCTTCACCACAGGGTCCAGCCATTGGTTTCACAAACCGACCAAGTCTCCTCTGTTTGTATTTAAAGGCTATTTTTCTCCTCTATTTGTATTTAAATGCTATTGCAGAATATCATTCCCTTAATGGATCTGTTTTCACAAGCCATTTAGCATCATTTGTTCTGTGTCAACATTGTCCTTTCATTTAGTTTCCCCCACCCAGCGTCCCCTCCTGACCTCTGGCCACCCATCACCCAATATATTCATAGACAGCAACTGCACCTCCTGCAAGCCGCGTCACTGCGCCAAGCCAGCTCAGCCCTGTTCCATCGCGGACATCTGCGGTTGGCTGGTACTGAAATGACAAGCAAGCCTGTTGTTTCCAGTGCTTGCCTGTCGAGTGCAGGGCTGCAGGCCCTGGCCCTGAACTGTGCCATCTCGCTCCTGCCACCACAAGCCACAGCCGTCCAGCGGCTCCTCATGCTTCAGTGGGTCTACCCCACGCTGGAGCCACTGGGGCTGCCCACATGCTCCTGCTTTTGCACCAAAGTCACTTAAGGACAACATAAGGCCTTCCAGAGCCTGGAGTGCCAGAAAGGTGGAAGCTGCCTTCAGCCCAATGGTTTGACAATCCCATGCTGGCCTGTGGGTGCCTGCGTCCCCTCACACCACCCTCCCCAGCAGCTGCTGCCCCCGTGCTGCTGAGATAGACTGCAGGCACAGCCAATCGGGAGCAGTGCTGCTGGTGCCCCAGGGATGCGGAAAGAGCCAGCATGGGTGGGGCAAGCTTGCTGCTGAGGTGTTGTGGTGGTCTCTGTGGCGGCCATTTTAGCACCCCTGACAGCCATCTTAGTTGTGTCAATCAGCCGTGGAGGCCACATTGCTGGGACCACCCAGCCCCACCGCTACCAGGGCCCTCCCTGCCACGGGAGGGGGTGCCTGGGGCAGGCTTGGGTCCACTCTGCCCACGTTTCCTGCCTGCAGAGCTGGGGGTCCCCCCAGCATGAGGCCACAGTGGTGCAGTCGCAGCCCTGTCCCACCAAGCGCCCTGACGGGCTCTGGCAGTGTGCTTCAAAGGCAAAGCTCATCCCTAGAAGAAAGAGAAGTGCTTGCAGCTGCCCCAGTAATGAATGGCTGGGACACAATCCAGCACAAAGGCAAGCCCATACTCCAGCTCTTAGAAAACTTCCTTGGCACACAAGGGAGAAAACAAAAATGCCCCATGCAAGTGAGATAATGAAAGACCACAACAAATAGCTACCAGCAAGAGAAGCACATGTATTAATCACAACTGGCTTGGAAGGTAGCTGGAGTCATTAACTTTTCTCTAAATGCACAGAGATGACAAAACATGGATTGTGAGTGTATAGGACACAAACCATAGAATCATAGAATCATTAAGGTTGGAAAAGACCTTCAAGATCATCAAGTCCAACTGTCAAACCAACACCACCATGACTACTAAACCATGTCCTGAAGTGCCATGTCTACGCGTTTTTTGAACATCTCCAGGGATGGGGACTCAACCACTTCCCTGGGCAGCCTGTTCGAATGCCTGACCACTCTTTCAGTAAAGAAATTTTTCCTAATATCCAATACAAACCTCCCCTGACACAACTTGAGGCCATTCCCTCTCATCCTATTGCCTGTTACCTGGGAGAAGTGACCAACACCCACCTCGCTACAGCCTCCTTTCAGGGAGTTGTAGAGGGCGAGAAGGTCTCCCCTCAGCCTCCTCCAGGCTAAACTACCCCAGTTCCCTCAGCCGTTCCTCATAAGACTTGTGCTCCAGACCCCTCACCAGCTTCCTTGCCCTTCTTTGGACACACTCCAGTGCCTCAATATCCTTCTTGTAGTGAGGAGCCCAAAACCAAACCCAGTATTCAAGGTGTGGCTTCACCAGTGCCGAGTACAGGGGCATGATCACTTCCCTCGTCCTGCTGGCCACACTATTCCTGATACAAGCCAGGATGCTGTTGGCCTTCTTGGCCACCAGGGCATACTGCTGGCTCTAGTTTAGCTGGCTGTCAACCAGTACCCCCAGATACCTCTCTGCTGCACAGCTTTCCAGGCACTCATCCCCAAGCCTGTAGCGTTGCATGGGGTTGTTTTGACCAAAGTGCAGGACCCGGCACTGGGTCTGTAGAACTGGACTGTAGAACCTTCCTACCTTCAAGCAGATCAACACTTCCACCCAGCTTAATGTCATCTGCAAACTTGCTGAGGGTGCATTCAGTCCCCTCATCCAGGTTGTTGATAAAGATGTTAAACAGAACTGCCCCCAGTACTGCGCCCTGGGGAACACCACTTGTGACCGGCTGCCAACTGGATTTAATTCCACTCACCACCACCCTTTGGGCTCAGCCATCCAGCCAGTTTTCTACCCAGCGAGGAGTACACCTGTCTAAGCCATGAGCCTCCGCCTTCTCTAGAAGAATGCTGTGGGAGACAGTGTCAAAGGCTTTGCTGAAGTCCAGGTAGACAACATCCACAGCCTTTCCCTCATCCACTAGGTGGGTCACCTGGTCATAGAAGGGGATCAGGTTGGTCAAGTAGGACCTGCCTTTAATGAACGCATGCTTGCTGAGCCTGATGCCCTGGTTGTCCTGCACATGCCTGGTGAGCACACTCAAGATGAACTGCTCCATAATCTTCCCTGGTACAGAGCTCAGGCTGACAGGCCTGTAGTTCCCTGGATCCTCCTTCTGGCCCTTTTTGTAGATGGGCATCACATTGTCAAGCCTCCAGTCATCTGGGACCTCCCCTGTTAACCACGACTACTGATAAATGATGGAGAGTGGCTTGCCAAGCTTCTCTACCAGCTCCCTCAGTACTCTCAGGTGGATCTTATCTGGCCCCATAGACCTGTGAGTGTCCAGGTGGCGCAGCAGATCATTAACTGCTTCCTCATTGTTTATGGGGGATTATTCTGCTCTCTGTCCCTGTCTTCCAGCACCATGGTACAATTATCTGGTGAGGCTGGCTGCTCTTTGCAGGAAACAAACCCCAGTATAATGTAGGTGGATAAACAGTGTCATTCAGTCCTACATGACCACGGGCACTGGCTACCCTGCCCAGGTTGCTGTGGCCCCCCACACCAGCATACCTGGAGCTGACAATAAGTTTCCATGCTGGAAAGCAAGCAAGACTGTGGGGCTGAGAGAGGTAAGCCCAGCTGTGCCAACCTGCTGATACCTCAGCTTTGTCCTGGCTGGGGACAGTCCCCACCAAAAAGAGGAAGGGGCTGTAAGTAGGCCTCTTCCCTTAAGGGTTTTACCTTTTATAGTCCCTTACTCACCATGCTGAACTGCACTGTGTGGTGCTGCCTCAAGGGAGCACTAGAAATGAAAGACCTGGGAACTGTCTGCTGCTATAAACTCACAAGGCTTTAGGGGCTTCTTCAGGCCTCCCATCCATTTAAAGCCACAAAATATTTGTTCCATGACATTTTAGTGGGTGGTTGTGTTCCTCTGGCTGACTTTGGCTCTTACTGTGTATAGCCATGAAGCTTTCTCGGCCTTTGACGCTGTTCTAGTGCCTTGTGTGTTTTATCTCAAAGGCCTTGGGGTCTTTTCCTCTTTCTTTAAAAATGTGTGCATGGCTGCTGGGTGAATGTTTGTTTCATAATTGATGGACATGGTCTTAGCAATCTCCTTTTTAAGAGCCATTCCTTGTCACATAAATATCATCTATCAGTGCCCGTTGTCTTTATAGCTATCTTGAACAAACAGTTTTATTTCCAATCAGGACATCACACATTGATCTAAACACTCATCTGTAATGGATCAATTTACATTAGGAGAGCAGTATTGTAGCATTGCTGTTCATTATATTGAAAGAAGTATATGTTTAGTTACAGGCTAAAATCAATTAAACAGCCCTGTGCCTTTTGCTGTGAGAAAGTCAACAAGCCAGTCTGTCTTGGGCAATTATCCAGCCACAGCTCCTTAAAAAAAGGGCTTCCAGCTTCCTCCCCTTCCTCTGAGTTCTCGGTTTCTCCTTCAGAGACCTCTTCTGCAATGTTTTGCTTGTTGTGCAGTCTGGTAAAACATTCTCAGCTAAAATGCACATGAGAGAATGAAGGCAGTCTTGCTGCTGCTGTTGGGGAGGGGGCTTTCTCAGGGCCACGCGGAGTCATGCATCCAAAAGGGAAATCTGCACTTTCACCAGAAGGCTGCCTGATAACACGTGATGGTATATGTGGGAGATGCTGAAAAATGTAGATGATGTTGTTTGTATCTTCATGGGTGAGATCATTATCTCCAAGTGGCCCTGATTTCAGGGGAGGAGAAAAGGAGGAACTGGAAGGCGGGGAGGAATTTGTACATTGCTGTGCTCTTTCTTGCCTTACTGTAAGCGAGAAGACTGCAAGGAGTGCTGGAGGCTTTCTGACAAAGGGAACGTGATCTCACCTGGTGATGTAGCTGCAGAGAGAGTAGGAACCTGCAATTTCAAAAGCAAAACACATAGGGGAACTGCAGGGCAATGCAGTGATGGGATTTGAGGAGCACATCTCTCAAGTGTGGCGGTGGCAGATGAAGGTATTACCTGTCTCAGCCCTCTGCCAGAGGTCAGCGTCCTCAGTGGCAGAAGGGAGAATGTGCTTGTGCCCTGCCTGACACGTGCTGTCACTGCGGCAGGGCCACCGAGCTGCTAGGCTCTGGGCTGCCATGCCCGATCATCAGCTGGCTCTCACTGGCTTCTACCTGCCAGCAGCAACTGGCCAGGGTCACAGGCTAGGGTGAGCCCATGGCCACTGTGGTGGTGCTGGGGAGACCAGGCCAAGCCTCGACACTCCCACACTAAGTGACTGTAATCAAGAATTTTTGCTTCTCCTTGTGCGAAAACTGATGAACATGTAAAAGTGATCAGCAGGGGTAGGCTCTTACTTTGTGGTAAGAATCCTCTCATGACTTGGTGGGCCTGTGTGGTGGAGGACTTGTATAGACTTCCTGTTTTATATATGTATATGTATGTATATATGGTTTTTTGGCTTGAGGCTTTGTCCACTCCTTCTCTACCACCAAGGCCGTTCCAGCCCTTGTCTTACTCTTTCATTACATGTACAAAACACTGCTGCAATGCTAATAATAATAATGAGAGGGAAGGAATAGCAGATATTACAAAGCTTATTAAGAAATTGATCTTTGTTCTGCTCTTGAATAAAGAGGCAGACCTCGAAACTGCTGAAGCCATTCAGTTAATTGGTTATTGGCTCTCTTGAGTGATTATATCCACCCTGGTTCCACCAAGTTCAGCAGGTCTTGTGCTGGTCAATTAGTCTTTGGCATCCAGGAAGGGAAACGCTTCATTCAGGTTTTCTCAGAGCCTGTTTGTGTAGCATAAGGTGGACTGAGCAGCAGAGGTTCCCCATGGGCAGGAGGGGAACTTATTAGCACTTATGGTCTGAATCCTGTCCTTGAACTGTCACCAAAGGGCATTTCTGCCTGTGCTCCAGCCCTTTGAAAAGGTGGATGCTGTTAAGTGGAAGAATTTGCCCCGGGGACTGCACTGCAGGAGGACAGCCAAAGCAAGAGGGTTTTTGGAGGAGCACAGTCATTTCCTCCAGCGTGACCTTCACCTGGTGCGTATTGGGGCCTGGTTCTCCTGCAGGCTGAGCAACACCACCAGAGCCTGAACATCAGCTTTTTGCCAGCTGCACGGATGGATGCCCTGTTGCTTGGTCACAGTTGGTCTGCAGACTCCCTAATCACTACTGCTCCGATTCCTTCGGCATTACTAGGGCTATGCAGAGCTAAGCAGCTGATGCCATTTAGTGGCTTTTCCTACAGAGTGCTCAGTCCTGCCTTCACTGCTATGGCTTGCCAAAGGGCTCCAACACTTGCATTGCTGTGATGCAGACCCTGTAATAATAGTTGGTTACATTCAGAGAATTCAGTTCAGATTTTAAAACCTCATCAAATAGTTAATGACTGACTGTTTCAACACAGCAGTTCCTGCAAGACTTGGGAGAGAAGCAAGAGAGGGAGATGGAAAAGTTATTCATGTCCCATCTGTCTGGAACGCTTGTCCCCTCCCTCCCACCCACTGAGTCACTTCCTCCTTTTATATCTCACTTAAAATTTTTCCTTTCCCCTTTAGCTTATGATTAACAGGCACTCACCCTCCTCAAATTGTTTCTTTTCTTTCTGATGCAATGTTAGTTAAGTTTCTATGGATAAATAGAGTATATTGTCTTGCAAATGCATGTATGGGGTAAAACGAGGTATATACTGCATATATGGCCATGTAAATGAATATATCAACCACCGCAACATCCAGCCGGTGATCCAGCCCTCCAAACTGAGCTAAGGAACTTGCAATGTACTGCTATGGTTATTTTGTCCCTGCTGCCCAAAACACAGTGGTAAGGTGTGCAGGGAGAGGCATGTTGTTTGAACTGGGAGATGGAGGTGTTTTAAGGCAGCAGCTACCAGCCCAGAGAGAGGTTTGCTAATCTTTGGGACCTGACCCAGGTGGGATGGGGCCACTTGCTTAAATGCCTCAAGGTGGATTTGTGAGGGGGCTTGGCTAGCCCAGCAAATTGCCTTGCTGCCAGGACTTAAAAAGGCTCTCTTTTTCCTCCTCACTCTGGAGGAAAGTGTTATGCAAGGCAAGAGAAGGATGTGGTTTCCTAAGCAAAGAGCTCTGTAGCCTGCAGGTGTGTGCTGACCTGGTGCAGCAAGCAGGGGAGAGTGGGCTACCTACAGCTTTCTGATAGAGGAGCAGGCATGGCTGTAGAAAAGGAGCATTCTGGTGGGTTCATCCTGGAAGGAGCCAGGGTAAGGAGGAGGAGCCTAGGTGGCTTTCTGAGCAAGTGTGTGAGGTGGTGGTGAGCCTGTAAGCTGTGGAGTAGATGAAGGCTAGAAAGGGGAAACCTGAATCTCCTTGAACAGGTTATTTGACATGCCTGAGGATTCCCAGTGAAGGGAGAGAACGTGAGACTCTATGTTATGTACTGCAGAAACCTTGTACATGTTCTGCTTGCTTCAGCCTTCTTGCACATGGCTTAAATATGGGGTGTTTTATCTACTTGGCACCTGTACTGTGGTGGTACAAGGAAGCTTTGTTCCTCAGTGATGTCAGGTTGACACCACTCAAAAAAAAAAAAATTGTTTTAAAGCCAAACACTTGAACTTGAATATGTGATTAAGGAAATTCCCATCCCAGAGAGACACCAGCATCACTGTGTTCAGCTACTAGTTGCTGTCCTCTTTTGTAATCTCCTTTTGTAACAAGATCCCACCAGTTTTTCTGCTTCCCATCAGTTGGCCATAAACTGATGGGTGATGCAATAACCTGGGTAGTCCACTCTGGGATGTGCTTGAAGGCTGGGGCACAGATGTGTCACAAAGAACCTTTTGCAAAAGAGCCAGCTTGGCTCCTGCTGGAGGCTTTAGCTGCGTGCGGGTCCTGCAGAACCCTGGGCTGGCTCTGTGCCAGCCTCCCAGTTCCAGAAGCTCACTGCAGGGGTGCCTGGGCTGCCTGCATGCTGGGCTGGCACTGATCCATCAGTGCTTTTTTTGGCTCTGACTCTGTGTCCTGTGAAAGTAGCTGTCCTGTCCCTAGACCTGGGGACCTGTTATGCAGAGCTGGGACCGGGCTCACAAGCCATGGTTAGGTTTCTGAATATTTGGTATCTGAGAAGTGTCTTCATCTTATACACATGGGTGATGGTGAAGGTGGGCTGAGCCAGGTCCAGGAACTGAGGGTGGGCCTGTATTTGCTGTAACTTCACAAATCATGGACCTGTGTGCACTGAAACCCTTGAAGAGCAGGGCTGGGGAGGAAAACACAGGTCTCATGGCTTTTATGACACCTAAAGGAGATTGTAAAATGGCCATTGAATTTTATTGCGTTTGTGGGAGACTTGATGAGTCCAAGGATGGTGTGCTGTGTTACTGGAAGTTGAATAACCACTGGTGCTGATGTTGCCGAGTGGTTTTTTAAAAGGGTCGTTTGTTAGTTTATTCTCCACGCCTTCGCTCTGATGGGTAACTATGCATTCTTTAGATTTTTCCCCTTCCTGCTTATTTTTGGAAACAGTTTTACACACATGCACATGGGACAGTATAGCTGCCCTTGTATTGCATATTATGGGCAACCTTTGGAAATAAGACAATAGCCTCAGTTATTTATTTCCCTGAGAGATGTTAATGATTAACTCTGAAAATAAAAGTAATTCTTCTACCTGTCCTACATAAACTTTCATAGCTCTATGCAACAGCAAGATATCTTTAGGTAGTATACAGCTTGCAAAAAGCTAAGCTCTGTAATGTTACTCTGCAGATAGATTTGGCTGCTGGAGTACTTCAGCCTAAAATTTTAGTGCTGCCAGCTGGCAGAAGTGATCATATATGTAAAACCTTAAGCTGAGCCAGAAAAACCTGAGTTCAAATCTCTTGCCAGGGATTATAGGATAGAATGATTAACCTGATTTTATATTTTTGGATAACTATCAAGTGCCCGAATATTTATAGTAATAAATGTCTTCCATATGTGCTGATACTGCATCCATGGAGTGCAATAGCATGATACAGTTATTGTCTTACTTGAAGACGCTAATTATAGCTAATCCTATAGGCACATGAATCATGAGACACTGGCCCAATTTCTGCCAGCTTCTGAGATGCATCTGACTTTGCTCTTGTGAGCAATGCAGGTCGGCAGAGAGCTCAAGGCAAAATTCCAAGAGTGCTGGGGATCCTGAGCTCTCTTTTTCAGAAGAGATACAGGCACTTGATATTTAAGCACTTAAAGCTGCAGGTGGGCACTTTACCAGCTTATACCTTCTGAGACTTACTAGTAGGTGCCTGGACGCATCTTGAAGCATCAAGATGCCACTGAAAATATAGTATTGAACCTACAAGCCATTGTCATGTAGGCCTGTGATCCTCCAAGTCAAAACTGGCAGGGAGCTCTTAAGTTCCTAAATTCATTTGGTGCCTGCTAGACTGGTATAATAGCCATGCTTGGAGCAATGCTGGTGCCTGTCCAGCTGACTCAGTATGGTACTGAGGATGCTCAGCTACTGCAGAGATAGTGCTTCTCTAGGGATGTGGTGGCTTACCAGGTCAAGCTCTTAAATGCACCTTAACGTAATAAAATCTCTTCAGTGCATGACTGTACAGCTACTCCCTAGTTGGTTACAAAAAGCAACAGAGGAACTGTATGAAGGTTATAATGTTGTAATAAGAAGGCTATAAAGACGGAGAAAGAGAGACTAAACCAATGTTCCAGTAGTTTTCTCTTCCCTTGAAATAGAGGTAAGCCCGCCCAGACGTCTTCCTTTTAAATACTGACTACTGCATCTGTTTTAAACCAAAAATAATACCTTTTGATTGGAAATGTTTCAATAACATTATTGTGCATTTTATTGAGGCGGAGGTTGCAATTATTAGAGTCACCAGGAATTTCAGACATTTAAACACAGCCTTTATTTCTCCAGAGTAAACCACATCCCTGTGCAATTATTCTTCTATCTAAATGCCTTCAAACCAAGTCTTAAACCAGATCTGACATTTGTTGCTGGTGGTCCCTCTTACAAATCGGTCCTTGCAATGAACATGCGGGGCTAAATAAATGCTGAAGAGGTTGGACTGGTCCCTGGGGATGCTGAGGGTAGCAGAGTTGGTGCAGGATGCAGCATGCAGCCCTGGGTAGATCCTGTGGCTCTGAGCAAGCTGCTGTCAGTCTGGTCAGGTACTGTAGTCTGGGCCCTGCAGATTTTAAGAGAATAAGGAGGAGGGTTTGTCTGGTCATGGAAACTGCTCCTTCAGCCATGTGATCTCTTTATGGCTTTTCTTTCAGCTGACTTCTCACCAGAAAGCAAACAACTGCATCTGTGGCAGAGAAGGGACTTGGCTCAACATCCAGAATGTACCCCCCACCCCCACCACGTGATCAGTTTTGCCCCTGATCTTTTCAGCAAACGTTTTTGGAACTTTAATTAAAAAAACTGAGACTGCTAAGGGGCCTCTACAGCCTGAATCCACTTTGTTTTCTGGCCTCTCTACATCCTCTATTGGCAGCACAGGGGCTAGGCATTTAAGCACTTTCAGTTTCACTTTCTTGATGCTTCTAGCACAGCATAAGTAAGAATTTGGGTCTAAAAGTTTGTTAAAATTCTGACATCAATGAGAACAACAAACCTTGAAGCCAAAGGAGGTACCAGCTTACCGCTTAGCTTGAGACACAAGGAGGTGAAAATTTGCTTAGGAGGTGACTTGAGACAGCAGTAGTAAAAGAGGAATCCTCCTCATCTGACCAAGGAAGTTTTGGCACCTGCATATTTAAATCTCTAGCAAATGCTTGCTGACTTGGAGGCAGCAGGCTTAGGCTCATGGTGGAGTGCAAGGATGACAGTCATGACTTCTGTCCTCTGTTGTCTGTGTTGTCTGGATATGTTTTCCCCCATGTACTCTGTAAGAAAAGATGCTGTGAAATCTGAATCATGTGTCAGGATGCTGGTATCCCCAGGGAGAGAAGCAACAACTAACTGCCACGCCAAGAGCCTCGTGGGAGTTAGTTGTTGTCCCATAGCACTTTGATACCGGTTGTGCACTTCTCTAGGGTCTGGGCTTTTGTGACCCTGTCTGAAGTATGTGTGCCCTCTCCCCTTCCACAGGGTAGCAGCATGTTGACTGCCCTCCCCCACCACCCCAGTCTCAACAATTCTCAGGAGAAACATTGTTCTTGCTGATTCTTGTGCCGATGGTGTGCCTGCAGGAACGAAGGAGCAGAGCAAAATACAGAGCTCTTACTCTAGTAGAGAAAGGTGGGTCTTAAGCTGTTAATCATTTGAGGGCAAGCAGGTTCCTGGCAAGAGTGTGGGTGTGCTAGTACTTTGAGGCTTTTGTCTACATAGCCAGCCAGGTCTGGAGTGCACTGTCAATAAAGGGCAGCAATTCAAAGTGATTCACAGCAGATTATGCCAGCCTGTCTCTTGATGGAGCATGCTCTGGTCCTGCGCCTGCAGGTGCTGCACAGACTGCCAAGCCTGGAGCTAGCCCGCAGTTATGCTGTCAGCCTCGACTTAGATCTAATGCTTTATGACAACTGTCTACCTGTAATGTGATAATGGGCTGAAAACCTCTGCAAAATTGATAGGGTCTCTTGCAAAGAAGGAGAAACTTCTAATGTAGCAGGCTTGATCTCTTTCTTAAGGTCCACATCAACTGCAAAGATTTCTTTGCAGCTGGGAGGCCTGGTTCTCCTTCTGCCCCTGACAGGAAGGGTGCTTTTGTGTTGGTGTCTGTGAAGCTGTGGGCCTCCTATTTTCTCCTGGTGCAGGGGGAATCAACCTGTTGCATTTTCAGGCACTTTAAATCTGTTGTTAACTCTGAAACCTAAGATACTGTTGGCTTCTACCTCCTAGGGCTTCCTCCATTCTTGGCCTGTACTTTTCATGTTCTGGATAAAATAAGCTGCCTTCAAGATGTTTCTAGGATTTAGACGATAAATTGGTTACGTTTAATCCCTAAAATACGAGTTGTTTTCTAGAATGCTTAACAGGTAATGATCTAAAAGAAATTATGTTTAACGCTGTGTAGCACAGCCTGTATAGAAGGGGCCAGATTCCTACCCACCCTTTACTAGTGTGATCCAGGAACAGCACCAGAGACTTCGTGCTAGATCGGTGTTAAGTGAGAGTTGGGCCTAAAATATCCTGATATACTTTAAAACCGTCCAAATTTGCTCTTCAGGTAAAAGCATTGCAACTGGGAAGTTGCAGCCATGGGAGGGGTGGTTCCCCCTTGCTCTGGAGAGGCCCAGGCATGTTCCCTGTTCATAAACACGTGAACTACAGGCCCTTTTCCCCACACCCCCTAATGCAGTTGATGGCACAGCATTGTCACCATCTTGGTCTAGTTCCTGGCACAGGACTTAATGGCAATCAAAACTTATTTTCACAGGCAAAGTGTTGTCGTTTTAGCTGGTATAACTAGTTGCAGCCTGTCCTTTTCAAGCTGCCCAGTTTCCATCCCAACTCAAACAGGCTCAGGGCTGGCATGAGGTGTTGGCAAGGTAGGCACTTGCATGGCGACAACAGAACAGCTGTGGTCTCCTGATGTATTTTGGCTGTATGGGAGACTGGCTAGTGCAGGTGGGGGTGACTGCTGTGGACAAGTGCCAGGCCCTTTGCGGGGAAAGAGGGAGACTGACCCCCATGGCCCACTCTCTGGCATGAGTGGTCCAGCCCTATCCTTGGGTATGCTGCTGCGAAGCCAGGAACCGGCTCTTGGGGCTGTTGGACTGTGCTCTCAAGATCAGAGTCCCCTCCAGAGAAAACAGGGATGTTTACACAGAGCACAACTATCCTAACAGCCATGTGATAATTAAGAGGCCCGAGGCTGCAGGATAAACCCTTCCTTACCACCTCCTTATCCTCCAGAGTATAGGCCCCCATAGTAGCTCTGACCCCCATGCCATTCACTGCCACATCTGTGGGCTTATCATGCTTCTTAAAGAGCCCATAAACCCATTAGCTCTGGGTAAATGATCCCTGGGCTGTCTTTAGAATAATTAAAACCACAAGGCAAACAGTTACTCTGGACTATCAGCAGCATATCAACAAAACTTGTGTCTTGAAATGTGTGTTCAATTTCTGTTATTAAAAGGCACGGAGCCATATGTGAAACATTATCATGCATCTTTGTGAAATTAGCAGAACTATTTGAACAACCATTTTGTCTCTATCAAAACAGTGCCTTATTATTATTTTTTCATACTGTGTAGGAAGGTGAGAGAGCCTTTGGAAAGCAGGATGGCTTAGGCAGGCAATCTGACTTCTGTAGCCCCTGATTATATCTTTTTGCTGTGCAGAGGTGGACACCATCTGAGAAGTCCAGGCAATGCTGGTCATAAATAGGGAAAGAGGAGCAAGATGAAGAGCCCTGTGTTGCTTTTAATCCTGAAATCCAGGGGAGACTGCTGGATTCATCTAACTTCTTAATTGCTCTACTTTGAGTGAGGCTTTCACAGTACTTATCAAATTTAATTCCCATTAGGGTAAATAGAAGCCTGACTATTGATTCAGTGGGAAAAGAAAAAAGACCAGCGCTGAGTGTGCTTTGTAATTCTCACTACTTATGGTTACAAACATATGTTAGAAAAGGGATGTTACATGTTGACCGCTTATGAACTTTCAAAATAGTATCAGACCTTTCAAAAAAAAAAAACACTCTAAAAAAATTCTTGTCCTTAGTTTCTTCAACTGGCCCTCTGAAAATGGCATCAAAACCACTTAAGGGCAAGGTCTTCTGAAGGAAGGGAAAAAATAAGAGGAGCTGTTTCTGATTAATAGTGACCAATAACTGCGTGCAAGGTCAGCATGTGGCATACAGCCAGGCTTGAAGGAAAACATGGTGTGAAGTGTTTTTTCGCTTAATGGACACTTTAAAAAGCCTTTCACAAACAAACCCCCAAATTATTGATCTGTTTGGCAGTTGACACTAGTATACAAGTCCCTCCTGTGGACCAAGTGCCTTTAGTGCTGGCTTTGCATGGCATACAGAGGATTTTTAACTTTTAATGGACATCGTTGCGCTCTTTTTTTGTGTTTGTCTGGTTTTAAGGGTGTTGAAAATGAGCGAGATCCTACTTGGAGAAGATTGTTGTTAAGGAAAATGCCAGTGCTTCTTGCCAGGCCTAGTTATCAGCCAAATGGACTGAGATAAGGCAAACAAAACTGGAATAAATACGAAATCAGTTGATTTAGTCTGCTTAGTCAAATTGAACAACAACATCCCTTGATCGTCAGAGCTGAATCAGCAAATATAAAAAAACCAAAACCAGTCAACCCTACACTTACAACCCACTTGAGGTTTTCACGCTGACAACCTAGTCACTAAGTATATATGGTCCTCCCACTACTGGTTTGTCTGAGTCTCGGGTTATATTCGGGGATATGACTGCATCACTAGCCTTGCGATCTTAACTTGATTTTTTTTTTTTAAACTGAACAAATACATTGGAACTTTTTTACTGTGCCAAGTATTTCTGCTAGAAAATATTCTGGAGGATTCATGTAATAACAAACATGTGAAGGATTTCTGATATGAAAGAGTTTTGCTTATATTCATTTTTTAGCTCCAGAGTGAGATTAACTTTTTTTCTTCAACTGATTAAAATCTAAACCCATATGCCTCCAAATGTGCAGTGGCCAGAACTACAGGCTCTTGGTACATCTGTAATATAAACAGTAGGTTTAGCATACATAGTAATATGCGATATGAGCCCTGGTTACACCGACTCAGCTCTCTTCTTTATTAATGTAGAGCAGTGGCTTTTCTCCTTTTTCTGGAGAGCTGAGGGTCCTGACTGAAATTTAACGTGTCTTGCTTTCCTGAGAGGATCTTTTGTGGAAGTAGCTCACAAGTGCCTAAGGTTTTGTGGCTGAGCTGAAAACCAAGAAAAGATAGAAAAGCTTCAGAATTAGAGTGCATTAACAGCTGTTAATATGTATTTTCCACTGGTAAATGAATGCGTAGTCATTGTTTCGTACATTAGGGTTCAGTCTCTCTTCCTCTGACACATTATGCAATGCCAAATGCAGAGAATTTAGGATTTCTGCTATCTGGAAAGGGAACTGAACAAAAATGCTTCCAGACTCACCTTCTGAGTCCATACCAAATAGCACCTTTAGCTTATATGAGATAATACAATAAACTGCAAACACCTCTCTAAACATGATAAATTACTGCTGTTACCAAAAGGCAGACATGTTTGGGGCCTGAAAGCCATTACGTTGTGTTAGCTCTGAAAGCTCAACAAGCCATTAGAAGGGACTTTTGCACATTCCCTTGTGTGACATCAGGCTAACCTGCGAAACACAGCAAGCTTTCTGGCCTCACGGAAAGATCTTTTGTGCCCGGTGCTGGCAATACTGCCATGTTACAACTGAGGAAGGGGAAACACCACCCAGGGCTGTTGCAGCTGGCCACCGGCCTGGCATTGCCCCATTTTGCCACCTTCCTGGAGATGCCATGGAGAGAAGCGTGTTCTGGTTTTCCCTGAGCAGGGCTCAGCTCTGACAGTGTGCCTTGTCCAATGTCCTGCTGCTGCTACTGGGTATTTTGTGTGCCGCTTACCAGCGAGTGGTGTATTGCAGCCCATGTTTCCCCAGCACAATCATAAGACATCCCCCACCCCCATCATCCATCCTACAGTGCAACTGCTAATTAATTGGCAGGGCTGTAAAGAAAAGCTGGCTGAACAGTGTTTGCATAAAGGGGCAGGGCCTTGGCAGGACACTGCATTTCCAGTCTTACAGAAATATGGGGAGAAGAGTTAGTACAGAGATAGGGAAAACTCCACTAATCTCTTAAAGGATCAGTATCTACCTTCCTTCTCTTATATGACCTTACTGGATACCTAGGCAGTGGAACTGGGAATAGCTGCAGAACAAATGGGTTGGGAGGAATAATGTACATGCAAGGTGTGTATTTCAAGCAGCTAATGCTGTGGTTGACAATGAGCTTTTTCATGGGACTATCAGCCAGGAAGGTGCCAGACATCAGGCCAAAAGAAGTGATTCTTATGTTTTCCACTTATGTCAGGGAATGTTCCAGTCACCACCTTCTGCAGCTGTTCCAGCTTCTACTGCCTTTTGGTCCCTTCTCCACAAATCCTTTCCATGCAGTTGTCAAAAGTTGGCAGCCACAAATTGTATGAGTGCCCCTGCAGCTGGGAAGTGACCCATCTGGGTCTCAGCTCCCCTCACCCCAAATGCAAGTGCTCTGGACAATAGGTCTATTGCACTATTAATATGGGTACTGTTGTTCATTTAACCCACAGAAGATGAGACTTGCTCTGTGTGTGGTGCCTCAACATGGGCATCTAGGAAGAACAACAACTTCATCAATGTATCCATTACAGGACTTATTAAGTGCCTGAAATATAAAATACTATAGTTCCCAAGACCTGAGGGTGAGGTGTGGAAACATCCCCAGCAGGGACAAAGTTAACAGTCAGAGTCTGATAAGCTGCAATTTGGCTCTGATTGCAGTGGAGATACCAGTCTGGAAAACTGCCCAGCGTGCTGTTGCAAGAGACCTGTAATTAGCACGTGACCATGGCTCATAACGTATCTGAGGGTAATAAGAACGTGACAAACCTCATCTCTTTTCAGTTGTTGCAGGCCCTTGGTCTTTAGCTCTTTACAAAGCTGTGGGTAGTCCTTTAATTAAAGCTTCCAATTATGCATTTGTCAGAGATCCTGTAGGCCAGCAAGCTGTAATGTTAAATGCCAATTGATTATGGAATGTCTCTGCAACTCTGCAGCCCTGTGATCCCCCTCATATCAATATTATAGTTGGATGTCTTCTGCAATTGTGTATAATCAGTATCTTATTAAATCTACAATATCACTGTTAAATTATGTGCTGTGCGTAATAGTTTCTAGGGAGCTGGATCTCAGTGTAAGGGCTGCATGTATAGGGAAGTAGAGATGACTTTTACTGGCAGCGCCTGCAAAAGGAAGGAATGCTTAAACTTCATCTGGGGACACCAGGGAATCTGTGGGGCAAACAAATCCTTTGAGATCCTCTAGCTGGGACAGCTCATCTGCAGCAAGCCTGTATTCAGGAGGTGTGAGTAACCAGGGCTGGCATGGGTGCAGTGAGAACACCGCTTTCATCACAGATCCAAAACGTAGCCTGATACAAACTACTATGAAGAAAATTAACTCTGTCCCAGCCAAAACCAGTATAGCTGGTAAAGCCCTCTGAAGGCAGAAAATGCGGTTGTCATGAGAAGCTTGGCTTCTCTGTGCTTTTTGCTTTGTGCATGCTAGTTACAGTCCAGATGACCTGCAAGCAAGCTGGGAGCATGGTGGTTGAACAGATGCATGGAGCAGCTAGCTGGAGCTAGCTGCGAGTGGGCACTCACCCTGGGAGCAGCTGAGCTGTCTTAGTTCTTTGTAGACCAACTAATTAGCCTGGGCAGAGCACCCTGCTGGTGTGGCAGCGCTGCTTCAGGTCCCCAGTGACCTTGGGTATCTGCCCTGAACTGAATTGCCTGGTGCTGACATTCCCCATCTTTGCCAAGTGCAACTTGGTGGTGGAGAACTGGGCCTAGAAATGTTCTGTATTCCTGTATTTGAGTACATCAGTGGATGCTCAATTATATTTGGCATTTATAGTATAACCACCTGGAAGTAAAGTGTGCAGAGGCTTTCTGTGCTCTTCCTAACACAGGAAAATTTCAGGTTCTTCTGGCTGAACCTCAGTATAAGGCAGGAGAGCTCTGGTAATATTGCTGCTGTATCAGTTCACCTCATTTAGAACATACCACAAATATGTTTACGATTTAGAAAGAAAAATGTGTCTAGAAATTCTCTCTTCATTTGTGTTTATTATAACATTGTGTAAAAATGCATGCTCAATTGCTGCTGAATTGCTGTAATTTATTACATTATACCTTGAACAACTGGTAAAAATGTATACATGTTAGAGCTGGACCTGAACTAAATTTCACGTCTGAGAGTGCCTATGTTCTGTGGGAGTTCAGGTAAGAATTTGAGGCATTAAATGCTTTGCAATAGAAAGTCCTTTGAAAGAGTTTGGACCCCAGTGGAGAAGTTAAGATGCACACCACCATCGCCAAAACACTGAGTGTCAGTCAGCACTGTCAGAAACACACTAGCAGGAGCCCTGCATCCTTATTGCTACTCAAACCTAGACATATTTGTAGCTTTGTTTATAGTTCTTTCGTATATTTAAAGGTGTTTCACCAGCTATTAACAAAAGAACCATATCCCTGCTGAAGCCCTAGCCAGAATGTATTTTCTCCTCCTACACTTGTTTGTTTGGGGATTTGGTTTTTCTGCTCCTTTAACACAGGCTTTAAATCTTTAGGACTGAGCGCAGCAGCAAGTCACCAGGAGAACTAGTGTTTAGACTGTACTAAAGCGTAAACTACTCTTCGCCCCTGCAGACCCATATAAAGCTGAGAACCTAAATTCATAGCTGCTCCCAAATTACTCTAGCAAAAATCTTCCACTAAGCCAGGGAGGCAGCTCTACTTGCTCAGAGCAGGGTGGTCCTAATGGGCTGCAGCGTGATGTCTGGGTGAGCACACTGGCTGGGGGACACATCTGCAGCGCAGTAGCCCTTAGTGCAGGTGTGGCAGCATTTGGCTCCTACGGCCTTTCTGGCTTGGGGCAGGGATGTGGGAAGTCAACACAGCCTGAGGAGATGGTTGAAAGGATAGTACCAAACAATGGAGAATAAAACCTGGTATCTGACATGCTGCTATGGCCTAGCTCTGTGTGTGGATGACTGATGTGCTCCTGCACTCCCTTCAGCACAGATAACTCCTGGGTCACTCTGGAAGTCCTCCCACTGGACACCTGGTTCCCTGACAGACCTTTGGGCTGCTGTTGAACAAAGATAGTTCTGTTACAAAGGCAAATCCCTCCTTCCTGTGTTGAGGGTCCTTGTGCATCCCCAGAAGCCTGAACTGTGTGGTGTCCTTGACAGATCTTTTCCAAAATCCCTGCTTCAAACTCTGGAGTTTTCTGCTGCCCACTTCCCATGCAGAGAAGGGGGAGGTTGTTATTATGTTAGTCCATGTTAGAATTGCTTGTTTTCTTGCACATATGTGCTGTAGCCCTTTTAGCAGCTCATAGCAGTTCCAGTATGTCAGTGCTTCTTGGTACAGGAATTTTGTAACATCCACCAGACATCACCACAAGCTGCCAAGAGACAGATTCCCCAAAGTGCCAGCCAGCACAGCGATATTCATCAGGAAGCCAAGGCTTGCTGATCAGCAGTTCATGATCAGCGGTGTTTGTGTGGGACCAGCCTGGCTCTCTGTTAGGTTTACAGGCTTGGGGAGAGGAGGGAAGTGGGCAACTAATGTTCTGCTTCATGGTCCAGATGGCCTCAGATCCCCCATATAGCAGAATAGGTAGTTTTAATGTGATTTCAAATTGAGGGTCACAAATTACCTGCCAAGTGATTTGCCCATAGTAAGTTGCACTTCAGACTTTCATTCTCAAAGGTGAACATTGGTATATTTACTATCTTCTAAGGGAGAAAACCAGAATTTAATAGAACTTGCTAAATAGAGCAAATGAGGCTGCAATACACCTTCTCTCTGTTATATATTAATCTGGTGTTATTAAGTGTTAACTTAACAATGTATTGTAAGAACAGCTAAAAGGGGCCAGGAAAAGTCTTTGTGTCAAACATGTAAACAGCTAGGGGTTTTTTATTGGAATCATTAACTGCACTGCAGTTAAACCCTTTGTTTTCATGGCTGGTTTAAATTAGCAAAATTGTAATTTTAAAAAAAAGTCATGTTTTTAGTACAAATAAAAAAGGTTCAACAGAATAATTTGACTGTATGTCTATTTAAAAGATTTCATAATTTTTAAAAATTTGATTTACTCAAATTTCCTCTGGTAAAATGCTCGGATTGTCTAAGGCCGGTTGAGGGGAAGCATATTTAAGACATCATTTTCAGTGATACTCATAGTGCAATCCAGTGGTATTCAGTCATTTTAAGCACATGCATAAAGGTGAAGATACGTAGAAATTGAGAATACACTCCTGAACTGGGCTCTGTGGGACTTAAGCGACCAACGTCCATTGAATTTGAAATATTTGGGTATGTAACGCCATAGGTTTCCAAGGGAGTGCTTGGCTAGTATCTGCAACTAAGCAGACAGCAGCTTTAATGATACAAGGATATGTATCATTAAACAGTAGAGCATTACACACAGACCTGAGGAGATCACCCTCTGGCTTTTGCTCCAGACCAAACCCCAGGCACGGAGTATTTATGGATTCCCTCTAAATGCAGCTACCCTTTTCAAGAGGAGGTTTCCTGCTCTGGTGTAGGCCCGCTGTCCCTGAGCACCTGCCATCTTGGCTTCCTGGTCAGAGCCAAGGGTGTCACTTTGGGAGCTCTAAACTTTCAGCTTGGACTTTAGATGTTTCAAAAAGCCTCTTTCAGACCCAAATGAGATGTTTGGGTTAAACTCATGAAGTGGTGCTGGGGACTCTGCCCCCCGGCTGGTGCTCCCCAACAAGTTTGGGGTCTGGCCACTCTCAGGGCTACTACAAATCCTTGCCTTTCTCCAGACAGGCCACTTGCATGTCAGCAGATGACAGTGAGGTGGACCAAGATGAGGGGTTTTTTCCCTTCCCCAGGATAACAGGCTGCTTCTTCCTTTTCCACTCTTTCAGGCCCCTGTTCGTTCCCAGTGAAATGCTATGGCAGTCACAGCGTAGGCAGCCCTTTGGGCTGCCAGACATGCTCGGGTGAATACCAGGCTTGCCTAGGCCAAGCAGCTTGCAGAAAGCCCCTGAGGAGTGAAGCTTGGTGGTGGTGGTATTGCAGGATCCCCACCCACAGCACTGGAATTGCCCTTCTGCTTCACACTAGCTTCAGCAGCAGTGACAAGGTCACCCCATCTGCTGCTGAGCCACATTAAGAGGGTTTGTCCTTTTTCCTCCTCCCTACATCCTCATGTTGCACTCAGCTACTTGTTCCTGTTTTTTTCTTCCTTGCTTCATCCTTCCCCTCTCCTACGCGTGCACCTGGCCATTGCTGCTTTCCCCATGTGCAGATGGGGCTGTTAAATAGCCTATGTTTGTGGAACAAGCTAATTTAAAAACACACACATTTGTCTCTTATATAAATGTGTTTATATTGTTCTTATGTACTTTTACATAAAAGTTGAATCAAGTCATCCTGAGCCCTGGGAAGGGTACTAGCATCTGCTGGGTAGGATGGGCTGCTGGGGTCCAGTGGCTGGGTTTAAGGTAGAATCTCCTAACTGGAATGCGTTGCTGGCTGGACAATAAAGTACCTGCTCAACTTTGGCAAAATCCTCTACAGCTCTTTTTCTGCCTTTTTTTTGTTGTTGTTGTTGCTGGGATTTTGGGGGTCTTAAATGTAGGGTGGTCTGGTGCAGCACTTTCTGGAATTGGTTAAACACTGGAAATATGTTGTACAGGCAACTGGGGAGCTCAGAGCATTATTGTGGCAGGAGTCTTAAAAGCGTGATGGCGCAAGAGGTGGCTTGTGTGCCTCTTCCAGAAGCATTGGTGTGAGTTACCTCTGTCAGGGGTCACTGTTCCCCTGTATGCTCCTGCACCAGCTGCTTCTGCATGTCCTCTTAAAGCAGCTGCTGGGGGAGTAGAAAGGGCAGTGGTGGGCAGCAAGAGGCAAAGAGAGAGAGAGAAATTACCCTTTTTCACTGGGAGACAACATTTGAACAAGACCTAAAGCCAAATATCTTAATGGTTGCAGGTGGAGGAAAGACCATATAGAACAAAATGTCCCTGTCCTTTCTTTGCCTTTCTGGGAATACTTCAAAAGGAATGAAATGGGCAATCAGTAAATGATTCTGCAAAATACATTCCTGATCTATCCGCGAAGTCAAATGAAATTACCTAAACAATTTAGAGATTAGGAGCATTGCAGACTCTAACCCTTCCTTGAGGGAGGTACACCTACAGTTTGTATTTACCAGAGCACAAAAATACAATTTGTCTCGGTAGGAGATGGTAGGACTTTCCAGGCAGCGCTGGGTTCCCTTCAGGAGGGTCTGAGACTTGTACAGAAGGTGCTTCCATGGGCTGTGTTTGATGGTATGGGTAAGGTCAGTGTTTCCAAGGTTATGCTAAAGAAAGAGCCAGGATGATGGCAGTAACTCGTGCCCCAAATAATTTCCAGGGACTCATTGCAGAAATATCTCCCCACAGAGCTGCTTGCTGGGTTCCCTAGATTTTAAACAGACCTCATTTAATACTAGAAAGAACAGGATTCTTTGTCTTCTATGTTTCTTCAAGGTTGCAACTGTCTCTCCTGTGTGTTTCTAACTACCCTGTTCCCATACAATAACAAATCACGAAGAAGCTGTTTAAGTAACAGACTCCACAGTGCCTTCCTCCTGCACTGGAGGGGGGTGTGGAAGCGTAACAACTCCAAGCTCAGGCAGGACCTGATCTGGGCAACAGGAGCTTGCAGGCAAAGCATTCATGCATAACCTCACTATCTTTCCTTGAGCCAAGCTATTAGTTGTCTTGGTGTCCAGAGCTTTCAGTGAGGTTAACTTGTGCCTGCCTCATACACAGCAAATTAAACTATGTGATAAGCAAAGGGCAGGCATTCAAAAGGCTCTCTGGGTACTTGCAAAGCCTAAAGGAATCAGAAGTTGAAATATTTGTGATTGGTTGGGGAATACTCTTACTGCCTGATGCACCATTGCCCCTTTAAGTCTCATTTCAGTTCCTGAAGTTGGCTCTAAAATTGGTGGAAGAGAATGTCTGAAGGCCTGGTAAATGTGATGGTAGCAGTGTTCTGCTCTTTTAATTTATTTTATTTTTAAGAGGAGCAGCAAGGTGCTACAGAACTATATTTTAGTGACTTGTGCCCTTCTCAGTGGTAGAACTGACTTCTACTCTGTTGGGCGGTAACCTAAATATTTATAAATGTTTCTTTCCTGATAGTGTATGCAAAAGCCTTTGCTGGGATGGGGCAGGGGGGAATAGTTGAAACAAATATTTCCCTATTTTTATTCCCCACTACTTTCCACACACAGCATTAATTTCCCACCTTCTTCAGCTGTCTGCAAGGGATATATAGAAAAGCTCTGTTGAGAGGCGTTTGGAGTAAAACACAGAATTCAGAACATCCTGCACTTTGTGGATATGCCAAATGAGACCCAAACAGACTGGCTGGAGTCTACCTTCTTGCTTTTTTTCCCTTTTTTTCTTTCCCCCCCCCCCCCCTACAGTTAGTACTTCTTTTTTTGTTGCATGTCTTGGAGCGTGGAAGTTCTTGCCTAGAGGATAATGTCCTACCTTTTTTGATGAGCATAGGGACCAATAAAAAAATATTCTTTTTTGATTTAAATGATGACATTGAGTACAATTGCTTTTTTCCCCCTAAAGACATACAAATCCTTCTATCAGGTAAATTACCAGAATGAGAATTGGTAGGCAAATGCTTAACTGGTATGAATCAAAGCAATGCATTGCAGCTAATCCTGACTGCTGTGCTCTCCCTGTCCCTTCTTGCCCAGCCAATGAAGTTTTTTCTTTGTGTGACTTGCAGACTCTGTCAGTACATTCAGTGGATGCAAGGAGGTGGTGCTGTGCCTTTTGGCCACACAGTGGGTGTTAGGTAGCTTCAGGAGGGGTCCTCGGCAGGCCAGCTAGGTGCTGTAGCCCTGTGCTACACCTCTCTCCTTTGCTTGTTGGCCTTGAGCACTGGCTGAGGCCAGTTGGCTGACTTAAGGATTCGGCAGCTGCTTCCATCCAGCAAAGGGTTGGAAGGATGGAGTGGCTATTTCATGGTGTTTGCAATCCTCTTGCACCACACAAGGCCAACTTCTCCTCTGATGCACTCACAACATCCATAGAGTTAATCCCAACCTACAGTGATGCTGGAAAACTCTGACCTCTACGAGTAATTTCCAATTGTAATCCTAAAAGAAGAATGGTTGGCTAGTTTGGCTTTTCTGTCCGTGCTTAAGTGCATTTTGCTTTCATTATGGGGTGTCAAGTTGTTAATATTTATGGAGTACACAAAAGAATGAAAATTCTGTTTCGTGTTCAATCTGACATCTTTTGGCGCCACAACCCTCTAGTCATGGTAGTAGTTCTGTTTCAATTCGGCAGTGCTCTTTCGAGATGAAGTCCTTTAAAGTGTGGTTTGGCTCTGGGGAGGGTTTCTATGCAAATAGTATTCAGGGGGTCTGTCTTTATTGTCTCAAATATTAATAATTTCCAGATCAAATGCAATTTGCCTTGAGTTTTTCTTGTTCTTTCTTCCTGTTTTGTCAACTTGGTTAAATGCATCGTGCGTGATACTTTTAAAGTAAACCTGCTTCTTTCCTTGGAAAATGCTACCCTGCATGGTGAGGTTCTGTAGACCTCCTCCAGCTCTGTTACCCCTTCCACTCTGCAGCCACGCAGGACTGGGAGCAAGGCCTCCCATGGGCCTGCACAGCCACAGCTTGGTGTGGGTATAAAGCACAGGCAGTTACAGGTGTGGGATCAGAGGTTAGTAAGTAACCAGTTCCCTCTTGACAATCCTTTCTGCCACAAGGGTGAAAGGAACTGAAAAGCGTGAGTGTTAAAACAGTCCCATGCAGAAGCAAAAAGTGGCTCCTGGGAGCTGTACCAGAGGTACGTGCTTCTGCAAGTGGGTGCACTTGGGCTCTGGGGCTGCATTTGAGGAGATGCAGGATGCTGTGCTCCTGTGAGCCTGTGGTGGGACAATATTCTACCTTGCTTTTGGAAAGTTCTGCCTGACCACATACCGGCACTCATCCAGATCTGCTCAGCTCAATCCAAACTTATGAGGTTCTTATGATGGGGGATGATGTCACTGATGGCATCATGCTGAAATGCCTAGCCCTGGAGGCCTTCTCTGCAGCACAGCCATGCATACTAACGTGGGTGCAGTGATACTGCTTTTGAGGTTCTTGGGTCAATGAAGCTTGTTCTTGTGAAAACAAAGGAAGAAGACAAAAGCCACCTTAATGCTGCCTTAACTGTGTGCATTTTACGGCTTGGCAGCAAAAATAACCAAAAAATATCAACAAAATTCTCCAGAAAGCTGGGGGGAAGGAGAGCTTGTTGCTGAAAAGGGTACTTAATTCTCTCTTTCCCGTAGACCTTCAGAAAGTTAAGGAACACTGAATTCATTGTGCCTGAAAGCACAGGTATAGTGCCTGTGTTCAGAGAACATATGTTTACTATAAGCTACTCGCTCATGAGCATGCATCTTTTGTAATGTATGCTTTGTATGCAGTGCTGAATCTATGAAATACAGCAAGAATGCACTGTGAAGAAATGTTGACTCTTGAAGTATTTTATAAATATAATGTAACTGTTGAAATCACAGTTGTCTGGAAAACCTTCATCCAATAAGTGTGCTATATTCCCTTCTAAGGTTTCATTTGTCATTTGGTATACTAGCTTAGGCCTACATTGCATATCCATAAGTCACTACCTGTAAAATACTCATTTAGACCAAATATCTCCTGGAATAAAACTCTTTAGGATAGAATGATAACTCCTTAAGAGCACCTGCTAGATAGTTTCAAATTCTTACTTTTTTTTTTTTTACAGTTCATAACTGCACTATATTGTACTATTGATCAGATACTCTAGTCTTAATAGATTTCTTAGTGAGCATTTGTGTATGAGGAAAGAAACATGTGTATTAGTAGTAGGACATAACCACAAATACAAAAGAAACAGCAACCTTTGTGCTAGAGGCTTGGATCATCAGACACTTAGATAACCATTTGTCATTGCCAGTGACCCTGTAAGTACAGATGTTAACATTAAATGTCCTCCGCTGAGTACGCTCTGTGACACACTACATGGTAGTATTTAATACACTCTACGTCAGCTGAGTGGGATGTAACATAAAAGTTAATTTGCAAACTTTCACGTTTTCTGGCATATTTCAAAGTCCATCCAGACACTTTAGCTGGGGTTATGGTGCCAATGGATTGTGCCCTTTGATCCGGAGGAAACCAAGCTTAGCTTCTGCTGTACTCGCCTCCTGCTGCGGTCTGTGTGAGCTGCCAATGTGCCTAACATCCAGGAAAACAGAAACTGTGTTTTGGTTTAGCTCAGTAGAAGGATCCTGATGTAAAGCTTGGGCTGAAGTGTTACGGGATGATTACACAGTTTTATTGTCTCTCCACATTTTAGTGACCAAACGAAAGAGCAGTCTAGAAGGGCCTGTCCCCTAACATGCAGAGAGGATGCTTGTCTTCTCCCCACAACCCCCAACAAAAAGTATCAAGAATTTATTTATTGGATCTTAGCACAGTCTTTCTTCTGCTTTCTGACATTTGATATGAAAAACACCTGTAAGCACGTTCAGTGCTTGGGTTTTCTGTATGGGAATGGTTATAGTTTGAGGGGAGACCAGGGGACACTTTATGAGCTATTAGGTAACTCATTAACTAGGAGGCTGCGTACTTGACACGAGAGACCCAGATAGGCTGGGGTGTCCTCTGATACGGTGTGCTAGAGTTTAAAGATGCAGCAAATAAATGTTCACCTAATGGTACAACAAGCTCTCCTCTCTCTTTCTACGCACAGCATGTCTTTTTAAATGACAGAGGCACAATTTGCCTTTGCTGCTGGACCTTTCCCAGAAGGAACACCTATTTCTCGTATCGCTGACATTAACGCTAGTTACAGCTTTCTATGAAAGTGAAAAATGTATTAGAAGATGGGGTTGTTCTATTCCTACAACACTTTTTTTTTTTTTTGGTAGTCTTAATCATTAGGTCTGAACATATAAGCTAATTCTGTCAATCAGTGGTGATTCATACCTTTACCCTGGAGTTCCTGGGTCAGCTGTAGAACATGTCACTGCTGTACTCCTACACTGCCCATTTCCTGCTATCTCAGCACCTTTCAGTTGGGAGTATGGTGTAGGGAACAGATAGGTTATATTTACAGAGAAACTGAGGCACAGGGCACCTCAGGCTATTTCTGCACTGCAGCTGAAGGAAAGGTATACATACCCTCATTAGCTATAGCTTTTTAGCATGCAACTCAGTGGTAGCACATGGGAGTGCAGACAGCAGCAGGGTAACCTGAATATGCCCCTTGCCTCTTCTTTATTGTGGAAGGCCATGCCCCCTGGGTTGGAGCTGGCAGCAGTAAGCTGTTACTTACCTTACAAAGCCTCTTGCTTGCATGTTCTGCCATCTTCAGTCCAAGGGGCTGGTAGAAGTATTGGTAGCATCTGCTTTAAATCTTCCCTTTTTCATTTGCCAGATTAAGGAACTCTTGCTGCTCCTCTGCTTAGGCCAGCCCACCTCAATGGCACAGAAATAACTGTAATGTCAAAGCCACAGAGGACCAGCAACAACAGAAGTATGGAGTGTATAACCATGTCAGGCCAGGGTGGGATGCCAGAACAGGGATGCAAAAGCCTTTGCCCCATCTTACACAAACGGTGGCATGTACCTTCCTGGGGGAAAACAAAAGATTTGATTATTTCTAACTTCCTAAGAAAACATTAAAATTAGGATAATAACATTGTAAGTATTAAACCTGGCTTCCTTGTAGATTGTCATGATAAGTAGGAAGTTCAGATAGAAAGGAAAATAATGTGCAGTATCATTTAATGGTCAGTGTAGACCATTGCAAACAAATCCTCCTGATTAACTGGCATCCTGACTGCACCCACAAACAGTAGGGATGCCTTCCCTGGAATGCCTACTGCTTGTGGGTTACTTCTGGTTGTTTTCAAAAGTGTCTAAGGTTGCACAGACGTGTTTGTGCAGTAAAACAGGTAGACCAAAAGGCATGCTTTTCATTCCTCTCCTGAATAAAATGTCACTAGAGACAAAGAAAGTAGGATTTGGAAAAATCTGGAAGGCAATTGTCAGCCTTCAGTGTGGTCAAGGCAGATCTGGGATTCCCCAAGCCATTGTATATATGCGGTTTGGTCAGAAATCCCCTCTAGGATACCAGATTTATGGGGTCTCAGTATAGTCACAGTCTTTTGGTGAAGCAAGAGGAGAAAAGCTGCTGCTCAAATTACCCTGCAAATATCAGGAGACTAACTACATCTTTTTTCAGCCTACTTTGAGCCTTAGGTTTTCTAATCCAGTTGAAAGATTTTATAATATGTACTGTATGCAATATACAAAAATTACAGTTATAAGGCAAAGCTATTTATTTTACACTATAATGTTCAAACCCATTCTCAGTTGATAATATCAATATTCTCAAGCCTAGCTATTGGTAAACTAAAATTCAGGCACACCAAAACAGAGTCTTAAAAATTATGAGACTTTAGAGTAAAAGCCCCTCAAATGCCTTCCAATTTCTTGTTTTTCAGGTGCACTGAGCTTCTGTTTGAAGCACTTCCCACCCCCCCACCCCCACTTCCAGTAACTGGGACAACTTACCAGTGTGTGGTTTAAACAAATGCAAGTTAAAATTCTCCCACATTCACCTGACTCACAGTTGGTGCTGTAAGATGCTTGACAAATATTGCAAGACTCCTGCTAAATATTTTGGCAAGACTCCCAGTTGCATCCAGCTGATAGATATGCATCAGGTTTTAACTGTATGAAGTATTGGGGGTATTCTGGAAGAGGGTGCAGTAGCAGGCTGTGAATGAAGTAGGAAGAACAGAAATTGTTCCTTTGGAAGTAACTATTTTTATTGTTCAGATTTTTCTCCCACATTGGCTTGGTTTTGTTGTGATGGGGAACAGTTGGCTGGAAGGGACTTCCTGAGACCGTCTAGCCCAAGCTCCACATGCAAAGCAGGATCAGTTAGAGCATTTATGATGGGGAAATGAATCTGGTTACTCCAGGCAGTACATGTGGGTTTAGTGATGGAGGAAAAATACACTTGGCATTTCGGAAAATTAATTGCTCAAAGTCAACTAGAAGGCAAGGAAGAGGAAGAAAGTGTGATGGGCTCTTAGGAAAGACAATGTGGCTGGCTTCAATGACTACTCTTTAAGTGTTTACTCTAAACATGCTTTTAGTGCCTCCCATCAAACACCTTTACGTGCACATCCACCATTAAGTCTGGAAACAGGTAGTAAATCCCAGCAGTATTTTGCCGGGCTAAATTATGACAATAGATATATATACTTTATATAGATAGTTTTTTATATATATATATATTTACTTCATATAGATAGAGATATACTTAAATGAATGCCATGCTTAAGAAAGGTAGATGGCAGCTGTGCAAAAAATCTCAAAACCTTTTCTTCAGGCAGACTTCTCTAATGACGCATTTATATAGCTGTGGGGCACAACAAGAAGCTCCCTACCTCAAGAGCTCAGGCTTGCAAGTAGGCACTTCAGCTGCAGAGCAAGCATGACAAATGAATTGCAGATTAAACTTGTGTCATACATGGTAGGTCTAACACTTCAGAGGTATTGTCTTTCTAGCTGCTACCACAGTTCTGGCCCATGCTGCTGAGGCTATGACTTAACATGTTGCTTTGAGTGATATATTTCCCAGTGCACTTGGGTAAAATGGGGTTGGTTTAATAACATATATAAATGTTTGTGTGACACATGCAAGATGGAGATCACTGGCTATTCAGCAGGTAGAAGTAATATCTTCAGGGACAGACTGACGAACTAAGACAAAATAGGAAAAAATTGCTGTGGTCAAGCACAAGTCTAATTGCCTACACACTGATGAGAGGCCATTTGGCAGACTGAGAGGTGTGCTAGGAGCAGGCTCTGGCCAGTAGTGCTGTCTTCAACTTTTCACTTCTGGTGTGCTGAGCATGTCTGTTCTGTGCTGAAGCAGCCAGATTTGCCTCATGATAACCTGTTCGGAGCAAGAGGCTGGAGGCATACCAGCAATTCCAGTGACCTGGTGGTGAAGAGCCAATGTTCCTGGCTGGCAGAAGTCTAAGTGTTTAAAAATTAAAATTAATTTGTAATTGAAGTGAAAAATTAAAATATCAGCATCTTATGGGGGATGAAATGCATGGCTACGAAGGGTCAATGTAAATATTTACTGTAGCATTAACTATATGATATGATTGTAACGGAATGTTTGGACTATTTTCCCCATTACAGTTTTATCATAATAGACATGTTTCCCCAAACATTTTGGTTTGAACAAAATTATATTGATCTTTTTCGAGAAAAACTGTTTTAGTCAGCATTTTTCCAGGCAGCTGTGACAATACAGGGTGGAAGTCAGGTTGACCTTGTCCCTTCCAACATCCAGGATTGCTCTTCCAGAGCAGAGTCTTTGATAATGTTAGGGAGACGTTGTACTCCAGGGATGGTTGGATTGAATTAAGTGGTGCCATGAAAGGAATCTGAGACTGCTTAGGAAGAGAGAGGAAAGCAAAATGCTTTTGCTAAAGACAGAGGAACAACGGAAAGGGAAGATGCTAGAGCCAGCTACTCACAGATGCTCACATTGATTTAGCTCAAAAAACACCCCAATGGGAGTGGGGCCCTGGGTGCCTTGAGGGGCTGTGGCAGGGCTAGCCCAGCCAGTCAGGCTGGGATGGGGTTGTAAACCCTGCTGGAAACCCTGGACACTGGTTCAAAAATGCCCAAGCGCCAGTTTGTCTTAAGCTCAGGCTGCTGAGTCCAAGTTGTTCTGATGCTGGGGTGGGCCGGTCCTCCCTCAGCAATCACTGTAGCAGCTTTGCTGCCAGGGCTATGTGCTGGGGCTTGATGGGGTCTCACAGGTATGCTGGAGCCCTCTTCCACCTGCCTGCTTCTTCCCTGTGCACCCCAAGGCTGCTCTCCCTACATGTCCCAGGCTGTGGCACCTTCCCATAGATGCAGGTTTACTTTCTTGCTCTTTTGGAATCTTGCCCACCTCCCAGGCAGCCTTTGGGCTGGCTTGCATCTGTGCTTATCCTGTCAAGAGATGATCAGTGCTCTGTGCTGAAGCAGCCGCTGTAGAAGAGGTATGGGCAAAGCTGATTTGTACCAGTTTACGGTGGGTTTAATAATTTTCCACTTCTGCAAAGAGGCAAAGCCTTTCCTACTGCTTTTTCTGTCTGTGTGTGGTGGAATAAACATCTGTTGGGCCAGTTCTAATTTGCAAGTGAGGGCAATTACCCGTGGCACAGGTGTGTTATCCTCTGAAAGATTTTATTTCTCGCAAATGTGGACATGTCTGCAAATAATTTGAGGCACTGCTATTTTATATCCTTACACCCTATGGAGGATAATTACTGAGCTTTTTTCTTCACCTTACTGTATCTTTGTTTCATTCACCAGAGGAAAATTCCCACTTATGCCCCTCCCATTTGCCACATAAAAACTCTCTTTGAAGTGGGAATACAAGTCACAATAAGTTTATTGTTAAAGTAAATTAGCACTGAATGAGAACACAGTGTATGTTTATGAGCCAATACATTTTGGAGAATGAGCCATTAAATTCCAGTAGTTTGGCTCCCATCTTTGTGGTTCACTGTTTGCTTGTGTGAGGGTTTGATAAGAATCAGTGGGAGAATGAACTGACCATCTCCTGCAAACAAAACACTTTTTTTTTTTTTTTTTTTTTTACCTTTCTGTCTGGAAAATACAGAACTTTTAGGGATCTGTTTCCTTTCATTACAGGCTGCATTTGCAGATGATTGGAAACATACCTACAAGTCCCAGGATGTTCAGATCCAAAGTCTTGGAAGTTCAGTTCTACTTCAAATCCTTTGAAGTTCATTCCCATCTCTGCAAATGACTGATGGAAATGACTGAGCATCTGAAACTTGTTAAGAACCTAATCCAAGGACCCCCATTTAACTTAGTCGCTTTTGGATCAGGCCCTTGCAGTGAGCTCTGCTGAAATAAGGGACATTCGTTTTCCATCTTGGTTTTGCTTCGTTATTGACTGATAGGAATCTGAAGTGGTCAGACAAAATCTGATGAAATTTTTCTTTTCCTACATTCATTTAAATAGTTTTTAAATGGCAGTCTGGCATTAAATGATGTCTAAACCAAGGCAAGAATAATAAGAAATTTACAGACTTCAAAATTCCAAAGGAAATTCAGATCCTTCAAATTTGGGCTGGACTCCAGGGCCAGCCTGGAGTCATCATTTACTCATCTGGCCATTTTCTAGGTCCTGAGGCTCATCCTGTTCTTGAATATGGTAGCAAGTTTGCCTGGACAGGGGACAGAGGGAACATGGAATGCAATTCCTAGCTCCATGCTTTCTGGCCCAGGCTCCCTTTATTTTCATAGAATCATAGAATCATTTGGTTAGAAAAGACCTTTAAGATCATTGAGTCCAACCGTTTTGGGGTGGCTTTAGATTGTGGTGTTGGTGCAGAGCTTTCAGCTCAGCAGAGCTGGATATGGGAAAATCTCCTTACCACAGGGCATTCCTATACTGCCCAACCTCCCCGTAATGTCTGCAGGGGACTCTATTTGCACTGCCTGCTGTACTTGGCTCAGGAGTGAGCAGTGCTTGGGGTTTGCTGAGCTGGCTTAGCGTACTGGCTTGCACAAAGCAACGCCAGGATCTGGTGAGCATGGAAGCATTTTAAAATGGCCTTGTGTGCATCTGCAGTGCAAGCTTAGGGAAAAATTGTCCACTTTACTGCTTTTCTTTCCATGGGTCATTTGAAGCTGACACAGAAAAACTGAGGAGTGTCTTTTCTCCTAGTTTAGTTTCTCAGAACTCTCTATTTGTGCAGCCTCTCTTGGTATGGCTATTACATACAGGATGGAAGAAACCTGGCTTTGCCCATCAGAACTCTGGCTGATGTGAAAGAACAGCTTCCTAATTTTTAACTTTTCCCTGAGGTGGCACATTGGAGATGATCTGAACATGGAGTCCTCTTAAAATCATACTGTAAATTTGCTTGAATAGAAGGATGCATTGATCTTGACTGGAGAAAAAAAAATCCGTCACACTACTTATGTCTGAAGAAAACAAACCTTCTGAAGTGAAATATTGACTCACTGAAGTCAATGTTGAAGCTAACACCTAGAGATAATATATGTGAGTCTTCCCTTGGGCTAGAAAACTGTCAGCCCACCTGGGGTGTTTGCTCCCTGCAGGGTCCCATGCTCCAGCTCTGGGGGCACTCTGGAAGCCACAAGCCCAAGGCCTGGGAATCAGGACTGGACAGTGTGACAGGTTTTCCTTGGGCTGTGACAGTTCCTCAGGGCTGCAGTAGCCCATGGCAACTAGCAGATATTGCTGCAGCCCTTAGGTTGCTCTAGTTAGCACAGGGAGACCTGTGCAGTGAAATATTTAATGCTCTAGGAACTGAAGTGCTAAATGCAATCCACTTGGGAGCACAAGGCCAAGTAAAGCATTAACACTGGAGTTAAGACAAATCAATTCAGGAATAACTAATATTGTTGACTTTGCTTGCACAAAATGCCACTTTCTTTGAGCTTTTATTGTCTCCCCCAAGAGCAGGTTTAAGGGCAAACACAAATATTAGTAATCTTTCTCCTATTAATTATTGTTAAAGATTTAAGGGATCATAGACTTTGAAGTTAATGCCCCATTCAATGTGGGAAAAGGCAAAACTGTGCATCCCCAGTGGTGGTGTTCTTTCTGGCTGGCTGGTTGATCACAGACCAACTGTCCTGCCTTGCGATATCAGCAGCAGGTTGCTTTACTTAGGGGCAGTAATTGCGAGATGAAGCAGATTCCAGATGAAGAGAGCAAGTGAGTGAGCATGCCTGCATGCGTGCATTGTGTGTGTACCTATGTGCACTCCTGAACGTGTAGATGAATGAATGCAGCAGTAGACCTGCTTCTAAATCTGGTGTGGCAGGCCTGCTTTTTTGCCCTTGTGCAAGATTTTATCTCTGCTTATCGTTCAAAATGACCTCTTTCAACTCTTATATACAAAAGAACTTCTGAGATTATGGATTAACTTTGGAATAAAAGTTTTTATTTCCTCCAAACATGGATGGCTTCCATGGCCTGCTCTGCTCTAAAAGTGACCCGTTCCAAATGGTATTGTAGGGCCTCCCAGGTTCACATTTGTCAGTTCCAGATCAGATTTCTTTGCTTTACAAAAGTATATTTGGTAACCCTCTGCGCTCTTCCTTGGATCAAGAGGATCAGAGTTTGTTCTTTCTCAGGAATCTCTTCTATCAGCTGGGTGACTGTCTTTCATCAGCCCTGCATAGCCATTATGAAGGATAGAGATTGGACTCTAAATAAGAGTTATTACAGGGGATGTGTCTAGGGAAAAAGGACCCAACCCTGCTAACAAGATTTTAGAAAGATTTGAAGAATGAAACAGTTTTCGTAAACTCAGTGTGTTTGTTACACAACATTGAATGCAGTATTGAATAAAAAGCTATTGAAAGACAAACAATTTGCCTAAAAAACTGGATGAATTATTTTTACCTAACCAGTTTCATTTGCTCCAAATGCAATTTTTGAGCAATCAAAGCCAACTATTAATTTGATTCAAACTCAAAAAAACTTATAGTTTTGGCTATAAAGATTGAAATATTTTGCATTATATCCATATAGCTCTACCTGTATAAAAAAAACCCCCTGCTTTTCACTTCTGAAAGCATTTCAGTTTGGGGCATTTGTAATGTAGAGATGGACACTTTTTCTGCAGTGATGATTCAAGCTTGCAAACTCAATTTTATGAATTGTTGTATTTTTTTTCTATTCTGTCTAGAAAAAAGGAAGGACAGAATGTTGTGAAAGAGTGGTTTCCTTTTTTTTTAAACTTAGGTGATTTTTCTGAAAGGATTAAATAATGATAAACATTTTTTCATCAAAAGCAGACCTTATTAAGAGTCCTCCTGTTTGTTGTAAAATTTAATTTTTTAATATTTCTGCTCAGCCACTGAACCCCAAACTCCATCATTTACACAGCTCTGTTTGTAGTAAAAGCCAGGGAACTTACTGCCTAGAAGTGGAATTTACACCCACGTTGCCTGCCTGCCTGCCCTAATTGCCACTCTCCAGGGCACTCTAGGGTGTTTGGTGCTCCACCTGGCCTAGACTTGCTTGAATATTGTGAGAAGGAAAGGGGGCAGACTGACTGTAGCCTGCTCCTACTTTCCTGTACATGGGAGTCCCTGATGCAAGTCCTTCCCTTTACTGAAAAAAATCTTTAAGAAAAAAAAAAATTATTTTTTTGTTTCACTGTTTGAACTGATACCTACAATCCTGTTCTGTGCAGCAACATTTGTAAGAATGAAAGAGCACTTCTCAGTCCTTCCTGAACTCGTCTGCCTCTTCTGTGACAGTGGCAGGCTTGGAAATGACTGCTGATTATGACAGGTGAAAGTCATGAATACAGAGGGACTGGGAGGAAAATTGCATTGCAATCTGCCATCCACTCTGGAAACCAGAAGAGAGATGATGCTGTGCCAGCACGTCCTCCGTACGCACTGTTTAAGGGCAAAGGGGGAGCTGGACTCTCCCAGGAATTGGCGCTGAGCTTTAGCACGTTTCAGAAATCAGCTCTTTAAGCAAACGAGAGAACATCCTGGAGGCAGCACTGGTTCCACAGCAGGGGTGGGGGCAGCAGGAGACCATCACCTGGCAGTCAGCAGGTTGAGGCAACACTGGAGAGAACTGCTTGGCAACGGGCAGGTGGACCAGACAGCAGGAGTGCGGCACCATTTGCTCCACGACTTGGCATTAATGAGACACCTATTGGAATTCTGCACACTCTTTAAAGACCTTCTGTGCGGAAAATCGTTACATTTACCGTAATCCTTCGCAAGTGAAAAAGCAAACTGGAATCTTCCCCGCTGTACTTATTTGTGGGCTTCCTAGGAGGGTTTTGGAGCCGTGTGAGTCACGTTGCTTTCTGAATGGAGGTGCTGAGAGGTAGACAGCTACTGCAAGCGATGCACAAACTGGAGAGTCTTGTGCATGAAGGGGGTAGGGTTCAGCGTGAAGGGCTGTTATTTGACTTGACAGTCAGAGTTGGGTTTTTCCAAGCAGTTTCCCCTCTGTGTGTGCACACTCTTAAAAGCACTGTTGCTGCGCATGCTGGAGAGAGCTAACATGCCATGGATGGAAGCACACAATGGAGAACTTAGAAATGTGACCCTCAAAACTAGGGCTGTATTTTTAAGGAGCTTATATATCCAGCATCCTGAGCTCTTCCTAAAAGACTGGCTGTAGGTTTAGCAGTGAAGGGGTAGACTGTGAGCCATCCAGGCTGTGTTTAAAAGTGCTTTTTCTTAGATACCTAATAATTCTTGGATTTCGTAGTGGCATGCAGCCTGTGGAAGAAGGCTCTGTGCTAGGGTAAAAGCAGCCTACGGTGCTCTCTGGCTTATGATGCAGATGGACAGCAGGGAAGGGAAGGTGCCTTTTTCATTTTGTAATGCTGGTGATCACTTAACAGGCTTCACTGGTTACTTCCCAAGGAGACCTCTGCTTCCTGTGTGTTTTGAAGCACACCATTGCTCTCCTATGCTACCATTACATGAACACAGCACTGATCTACAACCTTTACTGGTTCAAATTTGAAACTCTGCCCCAACAGCTGAAGAATTCAAGTGGTGCTCCTGGAGCCATGTCCCAGAGAGCTGGCCCTGGCTGGGGCAGAACTAGGAGCTTCTGTGGGCTTCGTTTGTTCACAGCATCACAGAAAGCAGCCTGCGCACCTCTCTGACCTACCTCGAGAGAAGGATGGCGAAGAGAGAGAAAAAACAGAAAGGCAGAGGAACTATTCTTTTGGGGGGGGGGGGAGTGGGGGCTGGGGATGCCCTACCACTTACTGTAGCTGAGAACAAGCATAGCATCCTCTGTACTACCAGAGCTGGGAGGCAGCAAGAGAAATATATAATCTTGTGTCTGGTAGGGTAGGGGGAGGGGAAAATATCTTTTAAAGTGTAATAACACCTAGGTTTTATAATCCTGCCCAGCTCAGGCTTGACAATTCTTCCGATAGCCCAAATACTATAAATTTAGTTGAAGATAACAGAACAGATGGGAAAAACATATGGTTTGTAGGTAGTGTGTGGTGGTTGATATTTGTGGTACGTTAGGGGAATTTATTTTATTCTCTCTCCTTCCCTGTATAACTTTTTTTATACTTTTTTGAGTTCTTTGTGCCTTTAGGTGAGCTTAGGGCTTTGCAAATGTCTGATAACTCGGCTTTGTTCAACCAAATTATCTGTTGCTTTGTAAATCTCCTTTAGAGTTAGAGAGTTTATTGCCTGTATATATTATCTTCAAGCTCCAATTGGAGCCAGTAGAAGCTGGATCACTTAGAGCCCAATCACTTATTCCATCTGTCCCATTAATATCTGTGGAGAGCTTGAATGGACAAGTGATACCGTACTGAGACTTCCCTTTGCTTGACTGCTTTGCTAGTCCTCACCATGTGCATTGGATGCCAAGAGATGGAGCACGTGCAGGAGAGTGCCACAGGTGCAGAGAGCCTGCCTGTGTGCATGGTCTGGGAGCAGCAAGGGACCTGCTGGGCAGAGCCCACCTTCCTACCAGCCTGGTGTGGCTCCCTACCATTGCTGTCTGGGAGAGAATGCAAGGACACCTCCAGTGGTGAGTGCTGCTGCCAGCAGCATGGACTGCTTCCCTTTCCGTTTTGTTTAGAGAAAGCCTGCCTGTCCTGCGGGGGGCTGCTGGAAAAGCATCAGAATATTAACCCCCTGATTTACCTGCTGATCTCCTCCCAAAAAAATCTGTGCATTATGCTGGAGTTAGATACAATGCTCAGCTTTTTATATGTTGCGAAACCTAGGCAAGTAAGACTGGGTTTAGAGCACAAATATACAAACAAGTGTTTGCTTCAAGTATTTGCTTATGGATACCTGAGAAAAGTTGCATGAGAATATGCGTCGTGGTTACAGCACAGGTTTACATTTACAGGAAAGGGACTATAGATGAATGTACGGGAGGCAATATCTTTGCCCATAAGTTTAAGATGCTTGAGAAGAGCCCTCTTTTCCTTTGGAAAGGACGTTTGACAGCTGGTCTTTTGACGTGGCCATAGTTTGAAGTGAAGGAGTCCGTCTTTGCCACAGTACATGGACAGGATAAAGTCCATCTTCTGATAAAGGATGAGATCAGGCTTGAACCAAACTCAGCCTCAACTGCCAGAATTTTCTGTCCCTGAACCCCGCCTAAGTGCCACGAGGTCTGAGATAGGCTGCTGACTGACCCAGCAGTGTCCACCTTGTGTCTTAAAGGTAGTCTTGTGGCACAGGGATGCTGTGCTTGTACCAAAGCTCCTGAATATGTGTAAGGCTTTGTTATCCACTGATGCACCTTGGTTCACCATCTGCATTCCTGCTTTCCTGCATGCCCAGAAACTACATGTGTGTGTACGCCTTCTTATATTGAGTAACAAAATAATGTGCAGTAATATTCTTAAGGTATTTCTGACCTAATGTGTTCCACTTTGGTGAAATTATCTGAAAACTACTTGTAGGCTTTTGACCTCAAAGCAGCCTGGTGGTGCATGATCTGTCATTAGAGATGTGGATTATGTGAGCACCCTGGTGAAATGAATGCTGCAAATATTTTCTGTTTTGTAAACACTTTAAATATGTTGCCTGTGGAATAGATGGCATGAAGTGCATGACACCAAGCTTATCCTGATGAGAAAGCCAAATGTGCCATGGGGAACCAGCTGCAAGAAGCAGCAAAGAGTTTAGGTCAATTTAGGTGAGACAGGTTTGGGTTGATGTCCATGCCGCTGAGAGCAGGATACCAAATAACTATTTTTTTATGCAAACTGTTGAAAACTGAGTGGAAGATTACTACTTCAGCTGTGTCTGGAAAGATGTGCTGCAAATTAATGGAAACCAAGGATATGATCCTGCAAAGCATTTGGCGTTCCTATAACCAGTGTGTGCTCAGTGCAAAGATTTTATCCAGCCAACAGGATCAGTTCTGGTCTCCCATTGACAAGGATGGGTTTCAGATTTGGCTTGTAGAATTGACTGGGACAAACTCACTGATGTGGATTTGTATTTCAGGAGCAATGGTCAGGTTCCAGCTGGCAGAAGGTCACTGTGAGTTGTCACTGAAAGCACAGCTAAGGGAAATTGTAGGAGAAGGATTATCTTGGCAATGCAATTTGGGACTACCAGAATATTAAGACTATTACAGCATGCACATGCTGATCAAAGAAGATCCTTAACTCTGGCATCTCCCCCTTGAGGCCAGACTTTAAAATTACAAAATTCTGAGGATCAAAAGAATCTCTTAAGAACAGCATTGAAAACCCAAAGCTGCAGTTCCTAGTTGAAGGGCTTGTGACTCCCATGTTAGCTGGGTAACCTTTACATTACGTCTGCCTGAATGTATTGGGTTTGTGTGGCAAAGTCTTGGTGGGTGGGGGCTACAGGGGTAGCCCAGGAAATAAGAGTCAAGTTGTGGCTTTTCACTACTGTCTGTTGATACCAGTGTGAGCAGAAATGGGATCCAGAACTTGGAAAGGTGGAGGCTAAATAATGGGCCTGATATTAGTGGAGGGTGTATGTTGTGCCGTGTTGCTTAGTTCATCTCTGAAGGCCCATGGGAAGATGCTGTGGCTGGAGACGGGATAACTGTACCTGGGGAGCTCTACGGAATGGTCTTGCTTTTTTGCTTGACTTCTGCTCCAACACACAGCCTTTGTAAAATCATAATGTGTTTACAAAGTGACTTTTCACACCTAGAATACATTCTTAGGAAGGGAACGCGCTACAGGTCAGAAGTTTTAAAAAAATTGTTACTGAGTTTCTGATGGTATTTTATGTATATATTCCACCTTAGAAATGTTTCTTTTGGAAGGATGCAGGAGGTAGAACTATTCACTTGGTCTGTAAGTGAGGTGTTTTTTCAGCTGTAATTGTGTCTTTTATTCTTAAACTTACCCTTATAATTAAAAGGATATGACAAGCTTTTGCATTCCTAAACTCTGACGCATTTAAAGTGATCGGTTGTGCTTGATGTCTTTTCTCTGTTTTCCTCTTTCCTGAGCTCCTAAGTCCCAGGTAGCCAACATTATTTGTTTGCTACTAATAGCTTTTCCACCCACTTGCCACACCTAGTTAGTGGTTCAGCAATGCAATACTTTAAAATTAGCCAGAACCTGATTCTGCTTTGGCTTACACTGACTCTGTATGGCTGTAGCTCCAACAGGGAGAAGGGAATCAGTCTCAATCTATAAACATTATTCCTCTGAAATATTTGGCAGTGACTACTTTTAACCTTAGTGCAGAAATTTCCTTTGCAGGACCATGCAAAATGTATTTTACATCTGATAGGGCTCTTAATGAATCCTTGGTTCCCTCAGAGTTTCAATAAATATGCCTTGCTGAAAACTTTATAGACAGCCCCACTGGCAAGGGAATGGGACAGAGCAGAGCTGCAGCCTTTAAAGGCCCGAGGCTGGAATCGCCATTGCACTGGATCTGGCTGAAGGGGGGTGGTTGCCCGCATTGGAGCAAGAAGGTAGTGAATGCCATCCTGATCCTGAAGCAATTTCCATCTGCTTTGCACTAGTATAAATGACTGCATGTAGCCCATGGAGCTGAGCTTGGTATACCTTTCTGGGTGCCAGAGAAAATCACAACTGAGTGGAGATACATCAGCATCAAATGATACAAAGAGGACACAGAATTAATGCTCGTTGGCATTGCTGTGGAGAAATTATAAAGCCACTGGTAACAAAAACTGCAGTGGGAGAGCTATTGGCTTCATAGATGGCTGTGGATCCCAGAGCCCTTGATTCTGGACAGTGTTTTGTTGCAAAGGTACCCAGGACTGCAGCTGTCCCCAGTGTCCCTGATGTGCCTTGACTGGATCCAACCTCTTCCTGAAATCTTTCACGCAGCTGCCACCTTGCAGAGCTGAAGACTTGTAGGCCAGTTTGCTTGTTCCCTTGCTTGGATGTGCTGACTGTGATTAGCTATTAAAAGGGGCTCCATTGTAAGAGAAATGTGAGCTAGTGAATGGAAGGAAAATGTTGACTTTCAATTCCATAGCACAAATAATCTGTGCAAGACCAAAAATGTCATTTATTACTAGAGACTTGTGTTTTTGCTGTTCTTTGTATTGTTGCAAAGACGGTCTAATTATGTCTCTGGATTTATTTATACTGCTTGTACATGGGCCTCTCTCTTCCCTGCCCTTTAAAAAAGGGAAAGACCAGGAGAATCTGATAGCAGAATGAGGCTGTCTCTATCTCTGGGGAGGTAGCACATGGGACAGCCTGTGCTCCCCACACATGCCCTGCCAGCAACACCGTTCCCTCCATATTAGCAGAAGCATGTGAGGTGAGGACATGCCTTGTTTGCTGTCAAACCTGTCCTGGCTTCATTTTGGCCCACAATGTATTTTCCTCCCAATATTTTCCTCTTCTCATAAATTCATCCTATAGCTTGAATTTAGCCAACAGAAAGGGGAGAAGGGCATCCAAGAAAAGGAGGAGAAAGGAGAGGCTTATAGAGGTGTGGGGAAAATGGTGTCGACGGCTGACACTCAGGATAAGTGGAAATGAGGTGGACAGAGCAAGTTGTACAAATAGGTTTTCATCTGCCTGATGCAGAATTTATGGCATTTAAATGAATGTTCGGAGAAGGATTCCTGGTCTGGTTGGGGCACACAGCAAACTCGGTGAGGCCATCCTTGTGTTCTTGTAGTATTAGCCCAGGGAACTGTAGTTCCCCTGCTGCTGCTGGATTTCTGTATAAAAGTGAATATAAACAGGGTGTTTCTGTCCACCCTAAGTAAAATGAAGGCATAATAAATAAGTCAGTAAAATATGTCTTGAGGAGGAAGTAAAACAGCCACTTTGTGTACGCACATGCCAACGCCCAAAGCACTCTTGTAAAACAGAAGCAGCAGCTCTTCTCCCAGTCCTTTCCTGGTGTAAATGTGACAGCGGGCGTGATCTGCACCAGGCGTTTCCACTCATACAGAGCACGAGAAGAATTAAAGCAAAGATCCGAATATTCTTGAAAGTGAAGAGGCAGCAGGAGCTTGGCATCTGGTTTGAGAAAGGAGGCAGTACGAGTAAATATTTGAGGGGAACAACTGTTTTAGTCTTTTCGTTCAGGGGCCCAGTCTATTGCGTTTTGCTGAGGCCAGAAGGATGAAGCCCTGTGTTTGTCATTAGGACTAGGTACACACAGTTCTGTGGATTTTGTACTTTTACAGCTGCTCTGTGATAATGTAAGAGAAAAAAATAATCCTTTATAGTCCCTGATTATCGGGTTACAGTTTTAGAGATATAGATGCCAGCAATTTAAATGACTCTGTATTAGGTTGTCCTTGAAAAAACAGAATTTGTAACTAAAAGGACAGTGCAAGGAACTCTTTATGAACAATAATGCCATATTAGTTGGAACAAGCATTGTATATTTAGAAATTTTAAGTCATTGAGTACTTTTAAGCAAAGTATATGTGCAGTGGTTATCTTGCTTCTTTATGGATAAAAATATTTTATTGCTAGCTATTATGAACTCCACAATCTCTAGGCAGAGATTATAATGGACTAGATGCAGGGCGCTATCAATAATCTTAGTTAACATTTCAATTCTATTAGCTTAATACACTGATAGCATTCATTGTGGACTGAATGACAATCAAAAGTATACCACAAGAATAATTACATATACCTGTATGAAGAATTATTCTACAGGGCCGTATATCACACTGATTTCTGAAAGCATTACTCTTCTTCGTATTGCAGTTCGCTACTGCCATTTCACTGTGCAAATGATTGTAAAGCTAGAAGGTTACAGGAGGACGCTTGTGTGAAGCTGTGTTGAATGCCGGCTGTAGTGGCTTGTCTGTACTTGGTTGTCTTCCAGATCTCTGGGGTTGGGCTCCACCTGTGCCAAAGAAGTGTGTCGTCTAGTGGTTCCCATCCTCTCTGGAGCCAAGCCTCATGTTCGAACCCTGGCAGTGTCCCATGCTTCCTTGGATCGAGCTCTAACTGGATCAGGGCTTGGAGTCCTGGTTTGCTGCTTGCGCATGTATGAGTGCACCTGCTTTTTGATGTGAAGTGTTAGCAAGTACAGTTTGGCGTGTTAATGCAAAATCTGTCAGAGCAGGTTGCCCACCTGAAGTCAGTTTCTTAAATGTATGGCAAACACATTTCTGCTGTGATTTCTGTGATTCTGGAAACCCTGCTGCAGTTTAGAAGGGAGAGGTTGTGCTGTCTCCAGCTCTTTCTTTCCCTCCTTTAGACTGGTAAGTGGACTGGTTTGTAAACTGCATCCTCTATACTGTGACTCCATCCATGAAAGTATGGGGTGTACATTAGAATAGCCTAGGACTTCTGTGCTCTTGCCACTGTCCTCAGAGGTGTTCTGGTCAAATCCTCTGTCCCTCAGATCCCTGTGTGGGGAGAAAGGTTTATCTTGTGAGCTGCTGTAGCATGAGTTGTTAGCTGAAGGCCTTCCTCTGGAAAGCAAGGTTGAACTCTGGTTTGTGAGTAGTGCTGACTGGGGTGCTGTGATGTGTAGCTGGGCTCCTAGCAGAATAACACAAGTCTAAGGTCCCATTTTTACTGCAGTGTCCAAAAGAGCATAGAAGACATTGCCATGCAAATCATGAACATTCGGATTTCCTTCACGCTTGCTTTATTAGTCGTTGTTTCACTTTGCCAAATTCTAGCTTGAGTTGGAACCATGCTGCAAAAAGGCAAATTATGTTGTGTTTGCTTTAGCCCAAAAGAGTACACAAAGTGCTGGAGCTATCCAAACCCACATCAAAGGTGAGCGTACCCTCTGCTGCTCCAGATGCATCTGTCAAAAAGGATAAGCATTTGTTGCTGCATGGAAAGATACTTAACCTGTCTGCTAATGTAGCAAATTACTTCTGCCCCTCCTGGCTTGGAAAAGACACTTGAAAATTAAACCTGTGTAGTCTGGGCAAAATGCAGAGCAAACTCAGGTGGCAAACAGCTCCACAGAGAATATCAGAGCAAAAGGATGTAAGAGAGACAATAAATGTTCTGAAGTGATTTATTTGGTGGCAGTGCCTTCAAATCTGCAATAAAAGAGGATCCCCGCAAGAGAGAACTTGCTCTGCTGTTGCTTGCTGTACCTGGACAGGAATAAACCAGGGAGGCCTTCCAAATACTGCACAAAGCAGGAACTTGTTTTGCCTGATATCTGTCCCACTCAATTACAATCAAGCTGAGAACTGGACTTTGCTCAGTTTGTACAGCTAGCCTCAGGCTCCTGTAAATTACTTTGATCTACATGGATCCCTGAGGATCTCTTAACTTGTGAGTTGGGCTCCGCAGCCTGTTCCATGAAATGGGAAATCGTGTCTTACTGACAGGGGTCTTGCTGCAAAGCTCCCTTCCCTCCACCCCTTCTGATAGCAGCAGCTGGTTTCACACCCATAGTCGTAGGACCAGGTGCTTCTCTGAGAAGTGGCTTTCCAACAGGGTAACTACAATTAATGATGCACTGTAAATGCCATAGATGAAACCACATCATATATTTAAATTAAAAATTTATATTATTACTTTATAAATACCCATTTTCTTTCTAAAATCATCACCCCAGTTGAGGGCTATGGCATTTCCTGCAAATGATGACCAGCTGGGGTTAATAGCAATTCATTGTACCAGAGGTTATCATCTCTCAGCAGGGTTTTTATTTTTTTCCCTAGGAAATTTCCTGTCTTTAGGTCTGTATTGCTTAAATGATACTACTGCCTTAAATGTCAGCTGGCATACGGGGAGGTTCTTCTGGCTTACTCAGTTTTGTCTGTGAGAAGGGTGGGAAATTTTCTGTCAGTTTTGTTTCTCATGGAAAATACACTTTTCACAACATAGATTTGCTTCTGTTTGGGGAACGCTGACTTTGGGGATTTTTGGTATAAAGGTTGTTGGGGTTTTTTGGTTGGTTGGTTTTTAGTTAGTTGAAAGCTTAGAGTCAAAAGCTTACATTTGTTTTCTGTGTGGGAAATACCATTTTTTGGATGGTTTTCCACCTCCCAGTTTTGCAACAGGAAAATATTATGTTGTAAAAATGGGTGGGGAAAGGGGAGATTAGCAAAACCCGATGTTTTCTACAGAGAAATAGTCAATTTTTCTGCAGCTGAAACATGTATTTTCTTTTTTGTTTGGTTGGACCATTTTTCCTAGCGGAACCGAAATGTTTTCCTTTGCGGGACTGTGAACTTCCCTTGGGCCCAAGTGAGCTCTTGGTGCCTCCTGGGACTTCAGGTCTGCAGTCTGTATGTACAAGGCTGACACTTGCCCTGGGGTCACCCTGCACGCACAGGCAGCTTCCACCACCAGCAGCCTTCCTCCGCTGGTGATGTGTTATGGGGTGGTGTGGGAAACTCAGGTGAGCTAAGAAGGCAAATGAAGTTCTTTGGCCCCTGGAGCAGCTCAGAGCTTGAACTGGTTTGTAATGAAACATTTTTGCTTTTCTGAACAGAGTTATTTTGATGCCAATTGTTCCATAGGTGTTTTCTGTAGGCAAAATAAAATTGAATTCTGTATAGCAATTGCAAAATAAAAGTGAGTTCTGTATAGCAATATAGCAGATCCTGGCATTTTGCTCAGGATCAAAACTGTGCTTTTCAGCTAAGAGAAGAGCCCAGCTTTAGATGACGGAGTACGTGGGTTTAGCTTCCTAGTTCCACTGTTGAGGATTTACAGTACTGTAAATCTAGACTAATGCCATGTAAATCCATAGTAATGTAACTATATTTATTTCCCTCCATGGAGCTGTCTAGGTTTACACCAGTGAGAATAAGAACAGTATTTGGCCCTTTAACATCTATCTCCAGATAATAAAAGTCATATGAGGGTTTCACTAAATATTTGGCAAACCTACTAAAACAAGCCCAACAAACTACGCAGGACGTAGATTAATTTCCTCCACCAGCATCTGGGTTCAGCATTATAATTAGCAGCAGATCTCCTAGTGATATGCCAAACAAAGATGTTTATATCAAATATTTCTTAGAAGAAAAAAAAAAAAAAGAGGGGCCTAAGTTAATCGAATACCATGAAATCAGTCCACATTGCTAGCCTGGGTGATAAGCAGTTACTGCCAGAGGTGTTTACAGATGGAAGCTCGCAGAATTTTCAGTTACATTATTCAGTTCAGTTTGTGGTTGTACAGGCATTGCAGGGACATGGGGAACTTTAAGCTGTCTTTACTTTCTTACCTCTCCTAATGGCTGCTCTTCCCACTTGAAAATTCTTTTGATCTCTTGACATGTGAATCACACTTGTTCACTTGGACTTACTTAGGCTTTGGCTTTAAATCAACTCTGCATGTTGAGTGCACCTCATATGAATGACAGGGAATGCTTAGAAAAGTTGGCATGGGAGTTTCCTCAAACAACAGCCAAAGCAGTCGTATCCACAGCCCAGTAAAGTCTCTGCATCCTCTGAACTGCCACAGTGGGGCTGTGTATGAAGAGGGCAACGTTCCTGTTGGTATTTTGGAACAAGGAGATCCAAGTTGCTGCCAGGAACCTGGGGAAGGGGAAAAGAACGAATTATTCAGACCTCTGAAGAAGTTTGAATTGAGCTCTGCTGCTAGAAACAGATACAGATCTATGTGTGGGCTTGATAAAGGAAACCCCGATCTTCCTGAGATTAGGCGGTCGCTCTGTAACAGAAACAGAACTGCAAAGGGTTAATTTAATGTGGAGGAATTCTATGAATTTCTGGAAAGACTGAATGAAATCATAGTCCGAAGTGATGAAGAGTAGTCCGTAGACAGATTTGGCAACTGTTCTAGACTGTTTTACCACAAAATGACCTTGGGTTTATAGCTGTGTCACGCTAACGTTTGAACCTTCAGTTTGTGTGCTAGAGGGCTGTACTCTGCCAGTGGCAAAGGATGCTTTCACTCATTTATAACCTGGAGATATTAGACATCATAAAAAGTTCAATATACCCATGTGATGATAATATATCTGTTGTCTGCACTGCAAACTTCCCAGCTAGCATTCCAGGATTATTTGGCAGGCAGTAATTAGAATGATGCATTTTAAATCTTCTGAAATGGTGCCAGGAACAGAATTGCTTTCCATTTTGAACAGTGTTAGTGGTACGGCTGGAAATGCTGCCTAATGAAAATACTTTTAAACATCTCTTGGTCTGTGTTTGGTCCCAACCTGCCCAAGGAACACAGGCAATCTCTTATGTTCACCTTGCTGGGTTGCAGAAGAATTACTTAGCAAGCTGTCAATGCTGATTACACATATGGAAGAGTCCAGGCTTTAATGCCACTGAACCTTACTGCAAAGAGCTCAAAATGGTACCAAAGTACCAAACACTCAAAATGTTCAGGGGGATTTGTAATTTTGCCTGATCGTCAGGGTAGAACAACTTCCCCTGCAGCCAGTGTGACCTCCCGAGATGCCCAGTGGATTCAAGCCCCAGTTCTGGATCCTAATTTAGAGAACAGCCATACTGATCAGCATGTTTGTCATCAGGATTTTCGTTCAACATAGTAAAAGATGGAGAACTGTAATTTTAGACCTATGATTTCTAAGTATCAATGCAGAGATATGACCAGAAGATTGGTAGACTTATCTGGATTCAAACTCTGGCAGAATAGGGATGAAAATCTAGTACTTAAGTTTGAAATTAAGCTTTAAAAGGTATATTTTTCTTTCATAAGGGAACTTTTTCATAAGGAAACTTCAGTTTTTCTAAGGAATTTTTCATAAGGAACTTTAGTCATTTGTCTTCAAAACTGCCATGTCTACAGTGGAAGAAATCTTCATTTGTTTATAACCTACACCCAGGAATGAAGGCTCTGGGTCAGATCATGGTACTGTGATTGGAGTAATAAGTTACAATAAAGTCTGACTCTAGCTATGTTATCTCTTGCTCAGGCTTCATAGTAATAGCCTATTAATCCTGGGATTGAGAGAAAGTTGCTGAATGAACAGATGCCTACATGCCCTCTTTCCTGCCCAAATCTTGAGATTCCTGCCTTTCCAATAACCCATCTTTGGCAACATCGTAATGGTTTATCACACATTCTCTATACTGAACACCAGGTCCTCATCTGATGTAAACTACACAGCAATGCTAACCTATGCTGATTTACGGCAGCCCAGGATAAGACTGAAGGAGATTAAAAGGGAGTTGACATCCTATAGAGTAGAACCAAACACATGCATGTTGGAAATGGTTTCAATCCTGAGCCCAGTTCTGTTGTTCTTCTCAGGAGTACTTGTGCATGGCTGTCTCAAAAGGTGAGGATTCATGTGCTGTGCCATGATACCTGGTGTCACTAGGAAGTATTTGTGGAATAAATCTATCTGCAGTCACTCTCTGGCTCTTGATCTGGAGCTGGCACACTGTATAGGTTCTTAAATGTGTCTCCTGCCTGGACACTGAAATCTTCCCTGGAGTCACCCTTCCCACTTTTACTTTGGGTTACATACAGCTGCAACTGCTTCTGTGCTTCTCCACTTCTTTCCAACCACTTCTACGGGGATTCTGCTGGAAGCACAGTGAGGATGCCCATGCTTTTTGCCTTCAGACTATGGGAAAGAAACAGGGGGCACTGCTAGTACCAAGGCTGTTGGTGACTGTTGATGAATGAAGGTCCACTCTTGGAGCTGCTGCCTGTCAGAAAGCATCTGGGGAGAAAATAAAAACAACCCACATAATTTCTCCTGCAAAAATGGAGGAAATGCAGACTATGTATCCATCTCTCATGGCAGAGCACAGGGGGACCACAGCAGCATAAGCAGTGAAGAGGTTGAATGTGACTAGTTCTTTGATGACAAGGTGGCCTGGTCCTGGTTTCTCCTGCCCCACTTTGAGATTCGCTATGTTCCTCAGCACAGCCTGAGTGTCACTGCGCAGTGTAACTGCTGAGCCTCAGAGGCCAGTGCTACCTGCTGGGGGTGATGTGGGGTGATTCAGAAGACTCTTCAGGACCCTGACCAGCAACAGGATTGCTGGCAACTCAGGATGGTGTTCATCCCTGTGCCCAGAGAGGCCCTGTCTCTGCATTTGCAAGGTAAAGGGGAAAGATGGCTCTTCTGTGTTCTCTTTTCTACAGCGCAAGGTGAGCCCCAGTTTGGCAGTTGGCATGCAACTTCATTCCTTCTGCTTTCTTTTCCTCTCGTTTTCTCTCTGTAGTGCAAAAATAGTATCAGTAACACATTTATATCCTGCAGGAAAGGTAACATGTGGACAATGTTGCAAAACTCCAGGTGGGAGCTGTGGCTGTCGTACAGAAATGACATATGTAAAAGTTACCAAATATACACAGAAGCTCTGAAGGAGAAAGGTGTGATTTCAGAGAAAATTATCTCGTGCTTCCTGAGACAAATGGGAAACCAGGTTGCTTGCCCCTCATGGGAGCTTTCGTGTCACTGGATTACTTACGGTTAGTCCTGAAAGTCCTTATGTGAGGTGAAGGACACCTTGACTATGTCTGGCTCTCCTTAGTAGGTACGGATATTGCTCTGTATCTAGGTTCAAGTGAAGATTAAGATTAGGTCTAGTGGTGGCACAGGAGAAAGGAGAGACTGTGGGAGGACAGACCTCTCTGGAGGCTTTCCATGTTCCCAGTCCCTGGGAGGGCTTTGAACCATCTCCTGTCCTTCAGGACTGCTCCTTCTGATCTGAGAGCCGCTGCCTCCCACCTGCGTGGCTCAACCCTGCTTGCTGCTGAGCCTACTAGTCCCTGTGAACTCTTGCCTTCGATATCTGGTGTACAAGGGGCAGGGAGTGTCCAAGGCTGAAGTGACAAGATACCTTATTCTAGCATACCAGGCCTCTTGCTAGCTGTATGCGCTCTCTTTGCTGGAGAGCTTCCTCTCAGTCAGGGGCAGCTGTGTGAGACAACAAGGAGCTTGACTTCCTTGTGCCACCTTCCTGCAGAACTCATGTGGCAGCCAAAAGCCTACAAATCCTACCCACAACGAGCCTCATCTCCTTCTCTGTAGCTCTGAGCACATCCATCAGCAGTGTCTTGGTTTGGAGATATGAATGCAGAGGTGTGTTTGGGTCATGACAGGGCAGCTTATATATGCTTCAGTTCATTTACAAGTTATCTGTGTGCAGAATTATGTATTGGGAGAGTCAGTTGCTCTGCAGGCTATTGTGAACATTGTTCCATCACTTCTGAGACACTCGACATGCTTGCACTGAGGCCCCTAAGAAATATCCCCTTTCCCAGTTTCTGACAAGCCATTACTATGGGGGCTGGACAGACCTGCGTATGCCCAGTGCTGCTATCTGCTGATTAACAGTAGCAGCGCTTTGGAGCTGGGCTGATGAGAAAATGGAAAGGCTTTTGTGAAAACCCTTTTTTTTTTCTTGTGAAAAACTGAGATTTTAACAAAGGTGATTTATATGGGTAGAAAATCCTAAGTATTTTTAAAAACTCACAGATAAAATGTTTCATTCTAAACCAGAAATATTCCCACTGAAGCAAGTGTCCTGTCTACTTCATGGGAACTGTAGCTATGTTCCCATTCTCTTCTGTGTGTAGAACTTGGTAGCTGGTATACACTTTCCCCAATGCACCACAGACAGCGACTCTAGCAGTGACGAGCTCCTCTTTTTCACTGGCAGTGCTATATGATGAAGCATGAAACCTGGGTAACTAACCCACGGAGGAGGGTGGGATATCCAAACCCCAGTGCCTATGTGGCAGTGCTGCTCTGGTGTGAATTAAAAAAAATCTGTCTCTTTTATCCCCTCTCCCCCTTCCCCATCTGGAAAAAATCCATTTCAATAAAGACGAAAATTTTCGCTAGAAGAGAAGAAAGTGGTTGATAAGGAGGAAACATAAAAGTTGTACGGAGCCAGTTATACAGATTGTCCATCTGTTGGCTCTTGTTCTGTCAGTGGCTCTCTGGTAGTGTCCATCACTTGTCTGTCATTCAACAGAGAGACCCCCACTTTCACGAACCATGGCAGTGAATTTCAGGCTCACAGCAGGAACCAGTGAATCTTCACTTCAGCAGGAACAGGGCCCAGCCGTGAACTCGTCCCACTCAGCCAGATACTCTCCAAAAGTGGTGATCTTTTCAGCACAGATTTTGTCTTCTTTCAGCTCATTCTGCATATAGACATTGGAGCATAAGCTAGCTCCTTAAATAAAAATCAAAGCAAAGCACTTGACTTTGGAAGGATAGGAGACCCAAAAAGAAAGAAAGAAAAAAAGAAAAAAAAAAAAAAAAAAAGGCCGCTTAGGTAGTGGGTTGAACAGATGCCGTGGGTTGTTATAGCAACTTGAGTTCTAAAAACAGGAGAGAATACCCACATGCTGCCACATCTACTGAAGAACCCACACTCCAGATTTCAAAATTCAGACACTGAGGAAACACCTATTTCCTATTATTAAAAAAAAAACCCAAAACCAACCAAAACCAGTGCATAAGGCATCCTCAGAAAAATCCATATATATTATCCTATGAAAGAGAAGAGCTCTTTAAGATGCTTTGAAAAGGCTTGTGGTATCATTTGTTTATGATATTTAAAGCAGTGCATGTGCACGCCTGTATGCCTGTGTGTGATGTGGATTTCAACTCACAAAGAGAACTTGAAAGCCTTCCAGCAAAAACGTAAGTGCTCTGACAAAGAGTTTGTGGAGGGAATAACTGGCAGCAGCAGATACCAAGGTGACAGTGAGCAGTTGTAACATCAAACCTGAAACACTTACCAGTTTTGTGTACTTGTGTGAGAAATAATGACTCCTCAGACACTGACTGCTTCTGTCAGTGCAGGGGAAAACCACTGATTAATAGTAAATCTAGGAGATAAAGCTTCAGGCAGGTCTAATGGAAAGTTTTCATAGCAAAATATCACATTATATGTGAAAATGTGTAAATCAGGCTCCGTGTTCTGGCAAAAGCATGCTTACTATGGTCTAGGGAAGCAAATAGGTGTCTTTCTCTTGACTCAGCGGAGCACTGGATCAGGCCTCATACTTGCACATGAAATATTGCTTGGTTTGGGATCTTTATCTGTTCCAATTTTATCTGAGTAACTTGTGTGGGAGTGTAACAGCCTGAGATGCTCCCCTGGAAAGGCAGGGGACTTGAAATGCCACATTTGGTTATTATTCCGTAATTTTATTTTGTGGGGTTTTTTGTGTCGGACTATTTGCACTAAAAGTCATCTGTGAATTCATGCCTTGGGTAACCCATCCTCCAGCTGGCTTCACGTAGCGATAGTGGAGTGGCTCGCAGCACCGCGCTGAGATCAAAGCGAGTGCTTAAATAAAGGCCGGCTGCAGGGAAGGGGGCAAAGTGAGCGCAGGACTGCCCTTGACACTCGGAGAGCAACATCTGGACAGGCAGGAATTTTTCCAACAGAAAGGCAATAGAAAGACTGGACACAACTATCAGTCTCTGCATCGTGGAGACAGCAGCCCCACTCCAGGCTGGGCCAGCTGGCTGGTCACCCAAAAATGGCAGCCTTGGGGTGCTTGTGTGGGTACTCTTGCCCCACCGCTGGCATGAGGCAGAGCCTGGGAGGCCTGAGGAGCAAGCCTCAGCACCTTCTTCCTTCTCTAGCAGGCATGAGACAGCACAGGAGAGTTTTGAGGGTAGATTTATCAAAGCAAAATACACAAGTTGCTCGGGTATGGCAGTGAGGAAGCTCATACATATGTGTCGGAGAGAAACGCCCCATTAACACCCATGGGGTCCCCATAGGTAGGAGGTTTTGCCTGCATAGAGCTCCTTTGAGAGAGAGGGCTGTACTGAGTTTAAAGAATGGAAAAGTTCCCCTCTTACCCCTCCATTCCGCTTCACTCAACCCACCAGCTCACACTGCAAAAGCAGCATTTGTGGCAGAGATGTGTACGTACCAGCAAGGAAAAACCATTGCAGAGTGCTGCCGTATTTGTGGCAAGAATGACAAGTCACAAGCTCAATGGTTTTGTCTGTGATTTTTTTTTCCTCTAATTCCTAATGCCGATATTTTACTGGATTGGTTTTCACAGTGGTTTTTGATGGATGCTGGGGTATACTGCTTTCCCTGAAAGAGCTACAGTCCCACTGTGCAGACTGCCCCAAGCACTCTTTGGCCCAGTGGGCCAGTACAGCTGGGTGATGGAGCTGGCACAAACCTGCAAAGAGCTGAGGCCATGTTTGGCTGCAAGAAGAAAGAGTCAGTGGCTCCTACACCAGGCCCAAAAGTCACTCCTCAATGTCTTTGAACTTTTCTCTCCTACCTTGCTCTTTCCTAGAGGTATAATTTTCAGCAGAAGCTAGCTCAGGCCCCCTAGTTTTTTGTACTTGTCTTCCAAAAATAATGCATCTGGTCAGAATTTTTTCTCTTTCCCTTTAATTCAAATACGTCTGAAAGACATTGCCCAAACATACCTCCAGTAGTAATAATATTTAACGATACATCTTCAGACAGAAAGGAATATGGAAGCTATTAAACCCAGAGGCAAATACTTCCTGAGTTATGAGTGTGAGAAAATTGAGTTATAGGTAGAATGTGAATGGTTTCACAATCTTCATCGCAGGTGTTAAAACCAATCTGCTAAAATAATTATTTATTTCTTCTAGATTTTTAAAGGTATCCTAGAAGGAGTGTAGAAGAACATGTTTTCATCTGTGAATAAATTAAGCAGGAGTTTCTGGTGATGGGGTGTGAAGGAGAGTTAATAGAGTTAGTGGAGGGAGGAGGTCTGGTTTTAAAAATTGTAGTTAAGAAAACCCCAACAAGAGCAATATCAAATAAAGTGTTAGATTTTTTTGAGTTTTTGGTGAATGCCAACCACTAGCAGAGAACAGTCCATGGTACAAACTCAAGTACGGATCTAACACTGGTACGTTGTGGAACAGCTGTCACATTTAATTCTGAGAGTTTTGAGACAAAATAGGCTTTAAGAAAGACTTCTCCCAGCAAACTGGCACTAGTGCTGTGTTAGACATGGTGCAGTTACTGTGTGAGCTATATCACAGCTTCTGCAAAGTCCGTGAGTGAAAACTGCCATGTAGTGCTTGCTCTTGTATTCTATAATGGATTTGTTAGAGAAGCTTCTCTTAATGGTCATGTCTGTCACACTGGATGAGAAACACAGGGTTGTTTTTCCTCTCTGCAGAACTCAGTGTCAGGTATTCAAATGGGAATAAAAGAAGCAGAGGCTCATGCTTATGCAAAACCAGCACAGCACAAGAAAGGTGTAAGCAGCCATGGGGATACCTGGAGGAGCAAGGGCGGCTGCTAGGCAAGTGAGCAGTCTGGCCATGCCCTCCCAGCTGAGCTTGTTGGGTCTCAGCTAGAACACCCCTTTTTGGGGCACAGGGTCCCAGGGCCTGAGACAAGAAGGTCCCACTCTGCGTCCAGGAGATCCCTTGGGCCCGGGCCTCTGCTGTAGTGGAAGCTGCCGCAGATGCCTGAGCAGTAGCACTGCTCTCTGTGGCATGAGAGCCCCCATAGCCAAGAGAAATGCTCTGGCAGTGGAGATCTAAGCAGCGCCAGGTGAGGAGCTGAACATTTCCATCTCCAGAAACGTTTCCGGGGTGGACAACATGGAGACCGATGAAGGTTTCATTCCAGAAAAAACAAATCAGGCCAAAGGGGACTCATGCTAAAGGCAAAACCCTGCTCTGAACCGATGAAACCTTGAGTTTCTTTCATGAACTGTCCATAGTTTCCCTCCCGAGATTTCCTTTAGACAATCTCACTGGGGCTGAGGAATAACGAGGGAAGGAGGGCTTAACTGCTTAGCAACTGAACAGGTCCAGACTCCCATTTCACCTCCAGTGGTGGCAGGAAGATTTAATGGTTGATTTTCAACTAGAAAATGGGATGCAGTCTTCATTCTCATGTTGGGTGGCAGAGTGGGGAGAGAATAAAAGACCAGATTTTGTCCTTGAGCTTACTAAAAACCCCTCTGAGCCTTCTTTGAAAATAATTCCTGGCACAGTCAGCTTTAAACCTAAGTTTGACTTTTTTTTCCTCTCCTTGTACCAAACATGATTAGAACATAGTATGGATTAATTGCTCTGCCAAATGTCATTCCTATAAATCAAATCTGTTTTCTGACATATGAGTGAGTGTCTGAATACTCCAAAGCCATTAAAAATATCTGCATAATTTTAAAACCTGCTAAATGTTGTTGTTTTCTCTCTCTCTCTCTCTTTTCATTCTTGGTACAGTATGGTATTTTACTCTGATGATGAGAAGTTGAATGGCAAGTTTCAGTCAAATGCATTTTTTTTTTGCAATCCAATCCTAAAATCTTGACAATGGCACTTACAGTGGAAATGCCACCAACTGTAAATTTACACATGGGCAAAACTTGGCATCCCTAATCAGCTCTTCTTTAGGCATAACTTGTGGGATCTCTGCCCATATTCTCTCTGCAGGAATTGGTGTTATCCCACTACTGAAGTATTCATGTGTTAGCGCTCCAGGTGTATAATAGCATGCGGGACAATGTCTCCAGCGCTTGTCCTACTAGTCTGTACTGGGTTTCCTGTGTAATACAGCAGAAGTAAGTGCCCATGGTAGTAATGACCACCCCACCATCTCATTAGCTGTAACATGCAACTAGAGCTGGTGAAAAATTACCCAGCACAACATCTTTTTTTCATTGGTAAAGGCTGATTCAACAGATCTAAACAGTTTGTAGGACTTCATCATTTCTGCTGGTGCTTGAAAGGAACCAGCCACACTGGTAGACAAATCTGTTCCTGGCAACCTGCATGACTGCCCTCCTCTTGAGACCCATGCATTTTTTGGCAAGGTGCTGGGGAATAAGGTTTGCAAGCGGCTCTTTCCCTACCTCTGCCCGTGGTCCCTGGCAGTCTGTTCACCCTCGCTTGGGGACACTGTCAGCCTGGAGTGGCTGGAAGCCTGTGTGACAAACTGCAGAATTAATTTGGGATGTCTTAAGATTAAACTTACTTTAGCTTTTTTCTCCATATTTCCCCTCCTGGGGTGGGGGAGAGTCATCTTCTAACAGTTCTCATATTGATTTAGAGAAGGGTTTTTTTATAATCTTTTACCAGAGAAAATTTGGGTTTCCACTCGTATTTGTTTCTTGATGCTCAAGTGCTTGGACAGAAAGACAAGTTACTTTATCTGGCCTCAGCCTGGCCCGGATCCCACCAGCACCCACGGGGGAGCTGTCTTTGCTCAACTGGGTTTGTGAGCAAGGCCCAAGGGGCCAGAGGAGCAAGTGCGCTGAGGAATCTGACAGCATTTCAGGTTTCCCTCTTGGACTCGCAGTTGTGTCTTTTGCCACAAAGGCAAATAAAAATGTCTCAAACCATTTCAGAAAAGGACCAGTCTGGCAAAGCAAAAAGGTATGTTTCTTTTCGCAGCAGAAACTGCTTGCCTCTGAGATGGGCTCTCCTGGCTTCCCCTGGTGCCTTCTCCTTCAAGGTGAATCTTCCTTCTGCTTTATGCCACCAGCACATCTGCGGGCAGCCAGGACAGCTGTGGCCCCTGGGGAGAAGGGGCACCCATTCTCTATGTGCAATGGAGAGCAATTCAACAGCATGTGAGCCTGACCCCACAGGCCTGTTGTACTGGGTGGACTGCTAACTATCCTGGGAGGCTCATGGTGGATTTTTTTTATTTTGGGACTCCAGTTCTTCAGATCAAGATCAGATAATTCAGTTCAAGAAGTCTTCCATGCCCACTGTTACAGGATTTTGTTGCATTTTGTGTATTTGCACCTCTTTAGCTAGTTTCTTTCAAAGACCTATCAAAAAGGAAAATGATACTTCGAAACTAAAAGCTGGAATCTTGGTATTTCCAGTAACTTTCTCCTTTTTCAACAAAGCTGCTCAAATTGACTAAGTTCTCAAGCACTTTTAGTCATCCTAATGTGTTGGGGGTTTTTTAGCAGATGAGTTATAAGAATAATTTCCCATTATATTTTTCAAACGATTTCTTATTGGTATAAATTCAAACAATAACCACCCAGCATCGAGGGGGATGCCACACCGCTATCTGATGAAAATGGACACAAGGTAAAATATAATTCAGTTCAGATCTTGTGAGTATTGTATGGCTAAACATGATGCTATGACACAGAAAATTACATTCTAGCCTTTTTACCCTCTGTGACAAGTTATTTCTCTGAACTGAAGCAGCACGCTGGGAAAATGTGTTCCTCAGTTTCGGAATTTGACTAAACCCTAAGTCTGTTGGCACCAAGATTTAAACAAAAGGGGTAAAGAAGTAGAGATGTCTGAGGGTGCAAGTAATTTAGTGTGCCTACTAATGCTGTAAGATAGCATGAAAGAGTCAGAATAGTCCTTTAATGGCAAACATACCCATATCTCCTTCTTGCCAGTGGTGGGTTCCACATTTGAAGATCCACATCTGCTGGTTTTAAACCTAAGAAGGGAACAAAACTAATTCATGAAGCCGTAAGGCCTGCTAATATTAATGTGAAGGGCCCAAAAGAATCATCATCTTCCAATTCAATGTGGGTTTATTAAAACTGTCTGGAGCAATTAAAGCAGCACAAGATGGTGTGATCCAGCAAAGGGTGGTGGGGCGTGAGAGTGAAACACTTTTGTATCATCATTGATCTTGGGCAAGAGGTTTCACCCTTCTTTTCTGTTCCCATATCTTGATTTGTCTAATCTGTATATTTAGACTGTGAACTCTGTAGCTGAAACTATTCTGTACTATATAAGAAACGTATGTGTATACAGTTTCTGGGGTAATAAGAGGAATACATATATATGTGGAATACATAAATACATGGAATACATATAAGCAGACCCACTGATTTTGGGAGCTTCTGGTGAAAAACGCCTGTGTGAGTGCAAAAGTACAAAGTTGAGGGTATTTGGGTCTAGGCTTATGCAGCTACTAAACCGGAGTTCATGTTATGGGCAGATGGAACAGGCAAAGGATGCAATAACCCATACAAAATCTGGCTGTTGCTGAGTGAACCTCGCTGGGTTAGGTCTCTCCTTCCACCTCTGAGCTGCTCCCAGGACACTGAGGAGGATGTGCTGGGGGCTGTCACCCTGCCATTCCACTCTGAGTGCTAGGTAAGGGCCAGTAAAAATGCTGCTAGATATTCTTGACTTAGGAATAAAACATATTCGCAGCCCGAATTTGAGCTCAAAGAGGTGAGTGATTTGCCTGAAAATGACAATACAAACCACATCTAAAATTGGACCTGCTGAATCAGTATTCCTCCCAGCCTATCCTGCGGAGAAGCCCTGGGATACAGCTTAGCCTGAAGCCTTCACTAGCACAATCGAACACTTCCCGGGTGGAAGTTAAGGCCAAAAGCCTCTTTGTGCACAACTGTTCCTCCTTCACTTGTCCTGCCCTGTGGAGCCAGAACAAGGCAATAGAAAAAAGTCCTGAGAAAGCCTTTATTAGTATCAGCTCTCAAAACCACCTGCATTTGTAACCCAGCAGTGTATTTTCCTCATTATCATTCTTTGTTTCATAAAGCATGTTCTTCCCACATCTTTTCAGCTCAAATTCCCAGCAATAGCCTGGGAAGCCAAAGCAGGTAGAATAACTTTTTAAGTAAAATCCCTCTTTTTGTTCAAGAATGTAGCTTTGTCCAAGAAAGGGTGATTAAGATAGAAATAAATTTTTTATTAGCTTTTTGTCTCAATCTGAAAAATACTCTGTTATTCTATAACTTGCTTCCAGCATCTGGAATCATATCAGAAGGTAAGTTTCAATTTAAAACAAAAGTAAATGTTTTCCCCACCCCACTCTGTATAACCAGTACTTAAAATATATTAAAAAAATAACCCCAAAAAACCTCCAACGTTGGAACGCAATTGTACCAAGCTGCACGGCTGGTGTGTTCCAGACAACAACTCAGGGGAAATGAAAATCCATACAGAAATACTCAGAATGTGCTAATCAGCTGAGAGGGAAAATGCAAACAAACCATCAGTAGCTTCAAATTTCTGAAAATACAAAAAAATAAAGACTTTTGAGCTAGTAATGTTTTTGTTAAACTTAGTTTGATTAAAGCATTTCACCTCTTCTGCCTGATATGAACCCTTCTCCCACTGCAAGGTTTTGCTATGCCAAAATACTCAGAATACTCTGCTACTTACCATTTTAGCACCTGTGAACTTTTAAATTGGCTGCTAATGGGCTGGCTGAAGCCTGATGGGAGTTAGGCAGGGGAGAAGCAGTCTGCTTAGAGCATAGTGCAGCAATGCCCATTTTTCTTCCCCAGGTAAGACGTTTTGCTTTAGTCTGGAAATTTTTTGGTTTGGCTTGTGTGTTTGTTTGTGGTTTTTATTTATTCATTGTATATTCTGGATCCCAGTAGTGCTCTTTTGGGAATTAAGAAGACTTGGGTTTTTTGTGCTCTGGATGAGGTTGGAGAACCTGGAGGGCTGCACTACATTAGAGGAAAATTGTATGTAATTTTGTCCTTTTGTAGAACAATAGAGGTAGAGATTTGGACATAGGAGCGGTTCCTTGCACGTAGCAAGAGGCTTGAGTCCTGTGTGGAGTAGATGCAAGCTGGTTTTTGTACTGCCTCTTTATAGCCTTTCTTCTGTGTGTCTGCAGAAGAGATGAAACCATGTATGAACCAGAGGAGCTGTGTATGGTTTGCTCTTTGCTAGAGTCAGACCTGCTTCTTCTGTCTGGGTGCTCTAGGCAAGTGAAGCAGGAAGAAGCTTCTGTGTGCTGGGTAGAGCAAGTGTAGGTGTTATTCTATTTATTTTCAAGCTATGTAGCACTAACTTGCCTGGGACAGATGCTTTGCTGGGATGGGGGAACACTTTTGAGGCTCACAAGGAGAACACGGGTTCAGGGAGTTTCTACACGGTGCCTGGCCTGTTGGCTTTCCTCTCCCCAATGAAAGTATAAGAAAGTGTCGTGCTCTCTAATGGCTGAGCTTGGCTAAGGGCCAGATCTAATTTAAGTTCCTCAACAAACTACTGTAGATAAGTTGTTTTTTTGTTTTTTTTTTTTTCCAGTTCTCAAAACTAAGAAATAGCTTAATAAAACTTGGCTGGTTTAACATTAAAATTTCTTTGGCCTTTAAATAAGGTAGTCTGTAGTATGGGGAGACCTGGTAGAGGCAGAGCTGCTCTCTGCTAGCAGGTCTGCAGAGCTCCTGGGTATTGCTGCTGTTAGCATGTGGTTGATGTGGGCTTGTTACAGCTGCGTTGAAAACAAGAGTGTACGTACTTCTTGTCTCAAGGTGGCCTAGAGCCACCTGAGAGGTGTGTTGATGATGAGGGTTATATCAAGAGGAGACAAAACCAAGGCTTTTTAAACAGATACTCTTTCTCCTGTCTAATCCAAGCTCTCTTTACTGCCAGAAGGCTGGCTTTTGGTTGCAAAAGACAACCCCACAAATGCTCTCTGTTGGAAAATAGATCTGAAGTCCTCCCATGGCTTGCACTAGTGCTGGAGGAGGAAAAGGGTCTGTGTGTGAGTGCTGGAGTTCTGAAGATGGCAAAGGGGGGCCTAGCATGAAGAGCAGAGAGAGAAGACAGCAGGGTCAGAAATTGTTCAGATTGGAAATAGGAAACCTTGAAGCATTTCGGGGCACTTGTTCAGATGATTCAAGGAGCCGGTGATGATTTAATACCGGAAGAGAACTCGGGGATGCTGTGTAGTGGACTAGGGCATGAGAAGTAGCCAGTAGTGTCTACGAGGCGACACCACTGCTCTATGCAGCACAACGGTGAATGAGTCGAAGGTGATGGATGTGGATCTGCTGCTTCTCTGTGTCTCCGTGGTGGTGGTAAGTGCAGTGATGTTTGGAGGAGGAGGAATCTCTCCAGAAGGTTGAAAGTTGGCTTTGCATGGAGTTACTAAGCAGATAGAGGGGGAATGTGATAAATGCATCTGTGTGAAGGCATGGAAGTG